>JADBJO010001794.1:0-130000 GCA_016801955.1 Conus betulinus | reverse complement strand
CAGCGACAACAATAGCCAGTAAAAACATCAACAATGCATGAACATGCATGAATCTCAGACTCAGTTGCCATCACAATGTGCGCTGTGATATCCCAAGCACCCTAAGACTCAGTCTTAAATGCAGCACAGAGAAACCCTTCCAGGGAGTTTTCCGAAAGTGAAACAGCAGTTATGAGCTTCTTAACCTTATATTTCTTTACCTGTCTGTGGTTAAGTGGAAAGACATTACACAAAGCTGACAATCATGACCCATGAGCCACCAGGAAGACCCTCACCAAGAGACACGTCAGCCGTATTGACCAGTGAAAGGTCAGTCTCGCCAAGTGTGGCCCGATACTCCTCGTCGCTGAGCAGACAGGCTGCCTGGTCTTCTGACAGAATGAGCTGGGAGCGACGACACCTGTAAGCACTGCACTCAGTCAATGCTCTTAAATCATCGGCAAAACAGAGAGAAAGCAAAATTCATTTTCAGCCAACGCTCTTATATCATTGACAAAACTGACAGAAAGCAAAATTCATTTTCAATTCTCATTCTTTGTCTGCTCTCCACCCCTCCCCCTCCTCTGCTGATCATCTATATAAATAAAAAAAAAAAAAAGAAATCAATCCTAACCCTCGCAAATAGCAAAAATCTTGAAGTTGACAGCATTTTCACATGGATAAATTCAATCACCTATGGCAAATAAAGACCCACTCATCCAATCCCATACATGAAATGCACTATTTTTCATTTGCTCTGTGCTTTAGTCAGAAAATGAATCTAGTTACTGGAACAATAAAAGAAAATTTAATAGTTAGAAAATGAATCTAAATTTTGGAACAACAAAAGAAAACTTAATCTGTAAACTAATATTAAAAACAATGCAAAAGCAACACGCGGATGACATGAATTTCACTACTACAAGTTTATGATATACTTACCTGTCCTGACAAGTGACTTACCTCTGCTTGGAGTGAACATTGCTAAACATCAAGAATCCTCCCCACCCCACCCCCACCCCACCCCCAAAAAAGGAGAGAGGGCGGGAAGCTTACTCTACTCAATACCACCCAGTCCACTCAAGTGATCTCTCTTTTTTTCGAATGCAAATCAAAACCAAAAAAAAAAAATCTATCTTCAGCCAGACCAGCCCTTGCACGAGTGACACCCTTTGAAAGAAGAGCAACTGTTACAAAAACACATTTCATATGAGCAGAGGGCTGTTGTTGTGATGGTACAAAGTGTCTGCAGAAACAAAGTGTCCGCACGCGGACACACTTTGTTCCCTGTGGACACTTTTTACCCGACATTCAAAATGTCCGCAGAAATCTGCGGACACTTTGTTCCGCGAGGTGACATATAACTTACAAAAACGCAACAAAGTGTCCGCAGCCGATCCAGCCTCAGCGTGAGTGCGTGAATGTGCACGTACACTCCCATGTGCGTGCATGCGCGTGCGCGCTCGCATGAGTGCGTGCGTGTGTGTGTGTGTGTTCGCGCGTGCGCATGCATGCGTGCATGCAAGTGTGTGTGTGTGTGTGTGTGTGTGTGTGTGTGTGTGTGTGTGTGTGTGTGTGTGTGTCTATGTTTGTGAGTGTGAGAGTGTGTGTGCGTGTGTGTGAGCGCGCGTGCGCGCGCATGTGAGCGTAATCTAAACTTTGTGTGCTGTTGCACAAAAAAGTAGTCTACAAATCTTAAACATTTTTTTAAAAATTAAGACGCACACACACACACATTTGTGCGTACGCACGCACACACACGCACGCACGCACGTGCATGAGAGTGTACGTACACATTCACCCACTCACACTGAGGCTGAAACGGCTGTGGACACTTTGTTCCGCTTTTGTAAGTTATATGTCACCTCGCGGAACAAAATGTCCGCAGGATTTCTGCGGACACTTTGAATGTCAGTTCATGGTACAAAGTGTCCACAGGGAACAAAAAGCGTCCACATGCGGACACTTTGTTTCTGCAGATACTTTGTACCGTCACAGCTGTGCAGACCTTTCATTTGCCGAACAAGTCTGACAAGAACGAAGAGAAGTAGAGTCCAGTGTACACTTGGCAGACGTCAGGGCCTTTTGCGGAGACGACAACTTAAGTGACAAAGCTGTAAGAACCAGCGTTCTGGAATTTTGCTGGTTATAGGCAAAGATGGAATATTTTCCTCCTCTGGTGCAAAAGCTGGGTCAAACCAACATTTGAGAGAATCCATGTTCTAAAACGAATCGAAACTCAGGATTAAGATTCGAGAGAAATGTGTTCTTTCACCAGGGAAAAGGAGAAAACTGTACACATTCAGTAAGGGAGCAACAGCGTGAGCTCACCAAGGGAAATAACTCAGGTGGACTTGATACTGGGTAGAGTTAGCTCCCTGGTCTCCCGCCGCCGCCGCCCCCAAACCCCCCCCCCCCCCATTTTTTTTTTTTTAAGGGGGGCATGGGGACGGAGGGGGATTCCTGTCGTTTGGCAAGGTTCCAAGCTAACTGAGATACCGCATTTGTTGGGGCATGTAAATATTAAAGAAAAGGTAACTCCGAATTCTTCACATACACTGACATTTGGCCACAATACATACAAATGACAGGAGACGGCCAGAGGAAGCAGAGGTTTGGGGCAAGGGTTGAGAGCGGTTCAAAACCAGGAACACTTGAAAAAAACTGTGCAGAAAAGGCAGAAAAAAAAAAAAAAAAACTTGGCAACTTACTTTCGAGTGGAACCGTCATCCATGGCCACATCATACAAGACTTCCCCTTTCTCCGTTCCCTGAGAATCACCGGGGATGTGCTTGATGATGATGCCTGATCACTGACTCCATCTTCCCCGGTGACCAGGACGCTCTGTCCCAGGGGAAGGTTTTGCGCCATGACTAGATCCACTGCCCTGACCATCTTCTCCATGCCGTCCTCAAACAACACCTTGAACCTGTCGCCAACATCACTAGACAGTGTAAAATCAGTCCACAGACTTGGGACTGATGATGCTTTCAAGACAAGCAGCATTTCAATAGAATTATGTGCACATTTGGGAAGGGGCTGTGGTTGGAATGGGGCTCTTGGTGCAAGGAGTAGTCACTCGAATGCCAAATTAAAACTGCGGTTTCTCTCTCTCTCTCTCTCACACACACACACACACACACAATCACACCACACCATTAATCATTTTCGTGAAGAAATTATTTGCTTTAAGGAAAAAAAAAGCTTTCTATAACTATGAACAGTGAAATGACTGTAGCTCTTTACATCCGATCTGTAAACAGTCTCCAGTTAACGACATGGCTCTCGACAGCCGATGAACGAATAATGTACAAAGAAAAAAAAAAACCCCACAAATTTCTAAAACTGTAAACATTTTACAGTGAAATGACCATAGCCCTTTACGGCTGACCTATGAACAGTGTACACACAGTGAATGGTGACCATAGCTCTCTAGAGCTGACTTACATACAGTGTTCAGTGAATGATGATGACTGTAGTTCTCTATAGCTGACCTACTGATAGTGTACAATGTAATAATGACAATAGCTCTCTATAACTGACCTTTGAACAGTGGACAATGAAATAATGACTATAGCTCTCTATAACTGACCTTTGAACAGTGTAAAGTGAAATAACGACTGTAGCTATTTACAGCTGACCTATCAATAGTGTACAGTGAAATGACGACTTTAGCTCTCTCTTTAACAGCTGGCCTATGAACAGAGTATTGTGAAAGGATGACCATAGCTCTCTATAGCTGACCTATTAACATTTTACAGTGAAATGATGACTATAGCTCTCTCTAGCTGACCTATTAACAGTGTACAGTGAAATGATGACTATAACTATCTACACCTGACTTATTAACAGTATAGTGTGATTGACTACAGCTCTCTACAACTGACCTATTAACAACGTAGTGTGATAAGACTACAGCTCTCTATGGCTGACCTATCAATGGTGTAGTGTGCTATGACTACAGCTCTCTATGGCTGACCTATCAATGGTGTAGTGTGATATGACTACAGCTCTCTATGACTGACCTATCAATGGTGTAGTGTGATATGACTACAGCTCTCTATGGCTGACCTATCAATGGTGTAGTGTGATATGACTACAGCTCTCTATGGCTGACCTATTAACAGTGTAGAGTGATATGGCTACAGCTCTCTATGGCTGACCTATTGACAGTGTAGAGTGATATGGCTACAGCTCTCTATGGCTGATCTATTGACAGTGTAGTGTGATATGACTTCAGCTCTCTATGGCTGACCTATTAATAGTGTACAGTGAAATATATGATTAAAGCTCTTTACAGCTGACCTACATACAGTGAAATGATGACTAAGCTCTTTACAGCTGACCTACTAACAGTGTGTCAGGATGGCCACAGGTCTCAACATCTGACCTATCGACAGTGTGCCGAATGACTACAGCTCTTTACAACTGATCTGTACACAGTGTCCAGTGAAATGATAACCAGTTCCCTGTAACTGCTCTTCAAACAGCCTTCAGAAATGATGGCTATGGCTGTTGGCTGTTCCACACTTTGCACCAAAGCCACACCGGCTCTCTGGACAATGATCTTCCACACCTGGTTGAAAACATGTCTGCCCCGTGAGGACTCCTGCAACTTTTCACGGTAATGGACAACAGGTTGACGCCCCTGTAGTGAGAGCAGTCATGTAAGTCTTGTAACCCCTTGTACCCCCCCCCTGTCTCTCAGTAATCAATCAGCTTCCAAGTAATCATCTCATCTCTAAGCTTGTACACCTAAGCTAGAATACTGTCAATGCTTTAAAGCAAAATAATTGGTACAGCAGTTAAAGAAGTATTATCTTGAAGTTCACCGCATTCTGCATCTTTCCATGAATATAATACTGCCACATTGACTGATGCCACTCCCAAGCTCAATCCTCACACGAATTTTAACACAAAAAAAAAGTGCATGCACATACTCATGTGCTTCTATGAATGAATGGTGCTCACATGTATGCACGCACCCCACATGTATGTGTGTATGTGTGTGTGTGTGTGTGTGTGTGTGTGTGTGTGTGTGCGTGTGTGTGTGTGTGTGCGCAGGAGTGTGTGTGTGTGTAAGTGCGTGTGCATGCATGCGTTCGTGCATGCATGCATGCGTGAAACAATGGCATAACATGTGCGTATCTGAGACAGCACTACATATACTTAAGTGCATGCATGAATCAGCATGTATATGTAAGCATGTGAGCGAGCATCTGTGTTTGAATGAATGATGCATGCATGTATACCTCCGTGCGTAATGTGCCTCCTTTTGCATGTTTGCGTGAGACTTACTTGTTGCCAATTCCAGTGTTGAGACCAACAAATTTGGCAGGATAGAAAAATCCGTCTTTCACCGGCACATAACCCCGAGCACCTGAGGAATGAAAAAATTTTTAAAAAAGAATGCATACACTGGACCAGGTGACTCAATCTGCAGACACGTTAAATATCCTACCACACATAGACTGAACCTGCACAATGAAGAGCCCAGCCGTCTAATGCAGGATCTTGCATTTTTTTCAAGGTGTTGAGTCAGTGTCACTTACTCTCTGTGCATACATAATCTACATCACCACTTTTGTTTGTTTGTTCTTTTGGGGGAGGGGGGGGGGGGGGGGGGGGGGGGGGGGCAGAAGAGAGTTGTCTTTAGAGAAGCCTGATAATGTCACAGCTAGCATGGCGAAAAGACACACAGATTTTTCCAATAGTTTACCTGAATGCTTTTATGATTGATGAGGATATACCTGATGCTGTGGATCGTTTTTTCAATCTGCTGTAACACTTGTATGTGCATGCTTTGCTAGCATACCTCTGGCACCAATCAGAATTCAAATGTGTGGAGGTCAGTTGTTTTCTAGGTAAATGAAACCTTTCACAATGTTACACATGCATTTCTTTGCCACACCATGCTCTGGTGACACTGTCACACACAAATGCCTGAGTGCAGCTTCTGCTTTCCCTTCAGACCCTTGCCCATACACTTGGCAATGTTGTCACCGATGTAACCACCCTGCCACTAATGGTCTGATGAAAGACGCTCTTGAATCTGACTTCAACAACAATCTGCCTTTTTCTTCTTTTTTTTTTTTTTTTCCCTTCATGTCTTAGAAGAGCTAGAACTACTTCTTTGCCCACAACCTCAGAGCACCTCATATCCTGCAAAAATTAACACTGTTCAGATACCTAGTGAGACTGAAATGAAGCAAAACTAGACAAGGTGACTTACCACAAATAAGTCATAAAGCACGTTACATGAGATGTATTTACTGTAACTTCAGGAAACTCTCACAACAATTTCCTCCTATGCAAACCCTAAATCAAAACAAGAGTCACAGTAACGGCACTATGCAGAAACATTTCAAGGAACGACACACGCAGCGATATAGACCAGGAACAAAGCCTAATGTCCAGACTGAAACATCTCTAAGACTTGGGATACATGGCACAAGTCCATACACAGGTAAACTCATCCCTGATAATAAGCATGGAAGAAAGCCTCTACACACAGACTTTTAAGCCCTCAGATCCACATTCAACCAGACAACACGGATGGATTCCACACCAATTTCCAGGTCGCTGGCAGTGGGCACTTGGACAGAGGTGGCATCCCTTTGTGATGTTTTTCCTGAGAACTTTGTCTGACATGTGATGATCTCTTTGGTGAGGAGGCACTGAAAAAAAAAAAACAAAAAAACAGCACAATCAGCAACCACCAGCAATACAAGCATACTACCTCCAGGCTAAAAGCTTGGCATTCTAATTGACAACACATTAGTAGAATGCAGTTTCTCTTGCGCCATCTTTCTCTTTCATTCTGAAGACTACGAGACTCAACTCTGATCTCGTTTCATATATTTTCAATACTTTTTTTTTCAGCTGCCAATATGTAAAGGGTATGACTCTGCCCAGCCTTTGAGACAGAGAGTTGTAGTGGTTAACCCCTTAAACGCGGGATAGAATTGCAGTGAGGGGGAACCTAGCCGGTAGGCTGGAATGCCAGTTAAGAGGATGGTCAGTCAGCAGACAATTTGCCAACAGCTGGTCTGGGCAGACTGGTTTTGGAGAGACAGCCATTAGACTTCAGTCACATCGTAATTGGTCGCCTTTGCTGAGGGGCTCTTGAGAGCCTCCCTTTGACCATGGCTGGTCTGGATGGTTTGGTCCGGGAGACTGAGTATAAGCTGAGGTAGACTTGAGAGTTTAGGTAAACATCTTTTAGTGGGATGCTGGACCTTGCCCTAGGTACAAAGTCTGAAGGGTCTGTTCCTCTGCACTTCTACAGATCCAGCCACTTACATGGCGGTCGGCCCAGTTGGTTGTCGGACCCTAGGGGATAGAATGTTCGTTGAAGAGCAGCCCACAAAGGCCAGATCCTAGGCACTTAAGATGCTTGTAGTCGTTCTATTGTGTGACGCAGACCACACAATAGACTTTCTCGAAAGATCTTGTTCAAAGGGGATGGAAGGCCTATATACTACTCCCAGCGTTCTGCTCTGAGATCATTTCTTCACTGAGCAGAATCGGGTGAAGGCTGTGACGCTGGTTCAGGTGTTGTGAATGTAAAGGTATGTTCATGATTTTTACCTTTGGTTTGACTATGTTTTACCTAGAGTGAGGGCAGATAGAGTACTATCTTCGTGAAACAACTTTAGTAAATGGAAGTAAAAGTTCTATGTTCTTACATTTTGATTGTACAAACTCCAATTTCTTATCAACTGGAAAATGTGATATACCGACATTTCCACAGTCAATTATTCAGGTAACTTTGTAACTAAGCAGGTGCTGGCGCTTAATAAGAATGAGATGAGAAAGTTATTCAGTATTGTCACAGATTTTATGGTGAGTAATCAACAAATCGATGCCAGAAAACATAGATTACAGACGTTGCTGTCTTTTATTGTGATTAGTGGATAAAGTTTAACGTGCGCCCTGCAGGTTCCTTGTGTTCGAACACTGGACAAACTGGCATGTAATCGTCACCCTTGTTTGCTGGCGAGACGGATAGGGTTAAGTCACAGTGATGAAACCGCACGGCGGCCTGAGCAAATGATTAAGATACAGCCAGTGAAGCTAGTTTGATTATTCCTCTGTGTGTCTGGGTTGGTACCTGTTACAAACAAGTGTTTTACCTCTTTGTTCGATTGTTTCATTACCTGAGCGACTGAAGGGTTACGTGGTTACTTGGCTGAGTAATTAGGCAGTTAATTACTTGAATGCTGCTCGGTTCCTTGTGCGTTCTTGTGCCTATTTTGTGCACGAGTAGCCACTGGTCAGTCAGTTTGTTTATCCGGTCGCTGCATCTCTTAGTCCGTGAGTGTTCACTTGTTCAATATATTTACACCCGTGGGTCCATTGCAGGGCTGAAAAGCAACTGCCATTGTTGGGCCGGGGTGTAGGCCTAACAGGTGACACGTGGAGCCATAGCGTGTAGCATGCACTGTCCTGAGGTGGGTGTGTGTGTGCTGAGAAAGAAAGATAGCTTTAGCTGGCATGTTTATGTGCAAGATGTGTCTTTTCTGAGTTTAATCATATGTGTGGACACTACACATATGCTTTTTTTCATATACAATTGTGTAATTGTTGTTGAAAAATTGGATGTTAATTAATTTCATTTATTGTTCATTGCTCCTGCCGTTCGCAACAGGGAGTCCATTTTGAGTGTGTGTGTGCTTAAATGTATGTTCACTTACAATACTGTTTTTTTCGCTATGAAATCATGATCCATGCTTTTGACCGTATGTAACTCCTGCCGTTCGCAACGGGGAGTCTCAATGTTAATGTTATAATAATGAAATTATGTTGTTGATCCTGCCGTTCGCAACGGGGGATCGCCTATGGTTAATGTTATGTTTATGATATGGTTATGTTATTGATTGCAAATGTATGTTGTACCTCCTACCGTTCGCAACGGGGAGGCCTTTTGTGTTGATTTTTTGTTGTGTTTGTTTGTAAATCCTGCACTTTAATCTTCGCTTAATTTGACTGATGATGTTTTTCTGTGTGTGTTAACATATACTACCCTCATGTTTATGATTATTGTTGTTTATGTCTTAATAGGTTGGTGGTTTGGTTATGGTTGGTTCGATCCAACCCATGATTTGAAATAAAAAGAGAGAGGAACCAACGAGCTGGTGTTGGTGTGGAAGTTGTTGCGTCAACTCGCTCTCTTCCCCATCTCCTACCCCTATTCCCTCCTTATCATCCTATCCACCACCCTTACAATTAGTTTCCTGACAAACCAAATGCTGTTATCACTTGTTTATTCGGCCTCCTACTCCCTTCCTCATACCCAACAGAAAAGACAGATAAAAGACCTCATTCAAGTACACTGAGCAAAGTCAATATGTAATTTTGGTAGATTCCCATGTATATTTGTCTAATACAGATTTGCATCAAAAGCCCCAGTGACCAGTACAACCTGTGCCTTAAACACAACGCAAACAAAAATTAACACCTTATACTCTCATAAAATGGCCAACTTTAGACCGTTACGCTCATGATACAATTCATACCCTCATATTTTTAATTTTTCTTTGTCTAGCGGTAGATATGGTGGTTTAATGGTAGTGAAATGGGGAGATGGAAATGCACCCAATCATTAACCCAAAGAAATGTAGTAACAGCAAGATGCAAAGCATATAAATGTACTCCCAGTACAGTAGTACAACAAAAAAAAAAAAAAAAAAATATCTATAAATCAGTCACTATAGCACTTTCTCCCTTTTTGGTAGTAGAATTTTGTATGTAAGAGAAAAGAAAGAAAAATGTCGCTCTCCCCGGTGGGGAAATGAACCCCGGTCTCCCGCCTGATCATTGAGGATACTAACCACTATACTACCGAGGAGCTTACAGAGTTTGGTTACACATAAGTTTATAAACCGATATTTTTAAATTATCATTTATCGCACTTAGTAATGGCTATTCCGGTGAAATAAAACATTGGGCATCATCCATGACCCCCAAATGAACATATCTACAAATTTTCAGAAAGATCGGCCCAGAAGTTTTTGTCTGGAGCGAATGGAACACATTTTGACCACGGACAGACACACAAACACACAGATAGATACACACACAGACAAGAACTGGGAGTACAAAAACGCATCCAATCATTTAACCAGCAAAATGTAGCAATGAAAACGCATCCAATCATTTACCTTGCAAACTCCAGCCTTTCCTGAACTGGTTCCTGATGTTCCTGAACCTGTATGCAAATCAACACACAACCCAAACATCATGCATGCACGCATCAACACACAATCACCCAAACATCATGCATACACGCATCAACACACAATCACCCACATATCATACATACACGCATCAACACACAATCACCCACACGTTATACATACATGCATCAACACACAATCATCCACACATCATACATACATGCATCAACACACAATCACCCACACATCATACATACAAGCATCAACACACACGTTCACCCACACATCATGCATACATGCATCAACACACAATCACCCACACATTCTCTTTCCAAGTCACTGAAAGAACAAAAAACGCACATACACACATCCATGTACATTTTTTTGCAGATGTGATAATTGTAATTGTACCCTCAATCCCAAATGAAATAACAACTCAACATATCATCTCCCACTCCCCATCCAAATGCACTTTTTTTTTTTAAACGACACTACTCTTAAATGAGAGGAATCATCCATGCTTTATAACAATAATCATGACGACATAATGGTAGAAATAAAAGATTTATTAACTGGGCTCTCAAACAGAATGAAAATATCTTGACAGTTGTATTTAACAAATAACTCATGGTGTGCACTTGAAAAATGAGAACAAAATATGGTTCCTCGTAGCTTAATTAGAAAAATGATCTGTTTAAGAGTCATAGCAGAGAGTGGTGCATTATACTGTCTTGTAATAAAAAGAGACAAAACAAGCAATAATAAAAACACTTTTCCAATATTTCAAGCATCTGCTTTTTCCATGGATAGAGCATTGAGTTTACGTCAAAAGTGGAGTGACAGCATTGGCTTGATGATAAGAGACAAATTGTCATGACATGGATGTCATCATCAAGTGATGCAACGTCTAAAACAAAATCCTGCTGTGTGATTAGTTAGTCGCTCACCATCCTCATCAATATACCAACACACACACCGTCTCACCACCTCCCTCTCCCACCCCTTCTCTCTCTCTCTCTCTCCACATTTTGGGTGAAAAAATCATCGCAGTTGTACCATTGGGAACAAAATGAGTGGATATCAAATGCAAGGTGTTACCAATGATTAATCATGTGTGTTCAGGCCTTGCGGATGCTTTGTTTGTAGCTTATGAATCCAACACACACACACACACACACACACACACACACACTCTCTCTCTCACACACACACACACACACACACACACACACACACACACACACACACACACACACAAACACACACTCTCACACACATACACAAAACACACACTCTCACACACACACACAAAACACACAAATCCATACCAGTGTCATGAGTAAGTTGGAAACTATGACGCCTAGTGACATGCCCTCCCCCCCTCCCCAAAGAACAAAAAAGAAATGTGTACACACAAATACATCTGTACACTTTTAACATTTGGGAAAACAAAAAGCATTTCGACTGGATGATAAAACAGAGCCCTTTACAGTCTTCACAATAATGGGTGGAGGAAGGTGTGGCGGAGGACGGATGGTGCAAATACGTAAAGACCTTTGCACCTTTCCCTCGTTAAAAATGCCCGCCCTGTGCAGTTAACTGAGCACACATAACTGTCCAGCACAAATGCATCCTGCGACGTCCAGCCTCCACGGTTCAATGAACTCCCATTTCTGCCATCCACCCACCTGCAGTCTTCTTCCTGCCGCCAGACATCGACACGCTGAACCCTCCGCTCTCGCTGCCAGGCAGGAAGCTCTGGGTCTCCAGTGACGACGTCACCTTTGTGGCTCGCTGGCTGTCCTCTTGACTGGAATCGGCTGGAGCACTGCGAGTGGCTTTCCTGGAGGAGCGTGTTGTCAACCTCGATTGCTGCTTCTGAAACACCATGATGCTCTTGCCGAAAGGTAGGACTGGTGAGGGGAGATGGGTGAGGGAGCAGGGGGGGAGGGAGGGAGCCCCCATCAAAGTGAGGGCAAGGAGCATGCGAAGGTTCCCAGAAGTCCAAGGCCTTGTAAATATGCAGATCCATAAGCCGGTTGACACAAACTCAAATGAAAAGGAAAATCTTAAGTTTCTATCCTCTTTCACTATAAACTGTCAACAACAAATGAGATAACATCAAATCACTGAAGTGAAATGAACTTAGTTATATGATCACACACATACACATGCACGCACCACCCCACCGACCCACCCCCACACACACGCATACACATACACACACACACACACACACAATACACACACAGACACACACACAACACACACACACACACAAACACTCACATTCACTACCTGACTACTCTCGTCAGCTGTAGGGGGCACCACTCCAGATGACGATGATGACGACGACGCTGCCTGTGGTGGCTGCTGAGCGCAGGGCACGTCGCTAGACGTCAGTTTGTTGTCAGCACTGTACAGAGCCTCCGACGCTAGACCACTGCTGGAGCTTGTGACCACGGCCTCCAGCCGACTGTCGTCACGCTCAATGGCCGACTGGTTAGGACTGATGAAGCTGACCGCAGGAGATGCACCCACTGACGATCGACCACCCAACGAATGCTCACCCACTGGACATGCGACATAAACCACAGCCATCGCACATGGGAACCGAAAATGTCAGTGACAAATATAAACTCCACATGTCATCTGATTCATCCATTTTGGAATACCTGATTCATTTATATATATATATATATATATATTTTTTTTTTGGGGGGGGGGGGAGAACTCTAATCAATATGAGATGTATTCCAACTCAATTTGAATCTAGCATGAAAACATGACTTGATGTAAAACAAGTCTGCAATACAGAGGAGGACAAAAGGGATGCATATGACAGGCATAGATTTCACACCTGATATCAATCACATTCTCAAATTATCAGGTGCAATGAGAAAGGAAAAAAAAAAAATAACATAATCTTACAAACAATGTGAACTGTTCTTCAGTTTGACAACGTGAAGCACGCAGACAGCAGAAAGGTATAAACTCCTCTAGAAAGGAAACAAATTTTCGTCTCTAAGCAATTGCAAATTAAATCACTGAACATCAAAAAAAAAAAAAAAAAAAATTTCATGAAAAATGGCTTTCTCAGAGTACTCCAAAGCATGAACAAGGACTGTACTTGGGCCCCATCATGCACCACTGGAACACTAATGTTCATTTCAGCCCTTTGGAATTGCGAGGCTTTAGGTCACCAGCAGCGTGACCTTTGCTCCAAGTCTGCGAGTCAACCTCACAGAACAACAGTCAAAACTCTTCAGTTACATCGGCTCATAACAAGACAAAAGAAAAAGCCAAACAACATGAATATTTAACTGGCCACCAAATCATCTGTGACACTGATCCTGCGATTAATGTAATGACAATGAGGACAATTTTTATGCCTCCATCCTGACAATGTAGGCCGCTGGGTGTCAGGAACTGTACCCAAGTTCCTGGTGGTTTTCCTGTGCAAATGATGGATCACCTACACAAGCTTTCGAAAGAAAAAAACACGTTTTCAGTCTTGTGCCTTGGCCTGACTAGCAAACTTCCACGTGAAATATGGTGAACAGCAATGAAAAAAGTGAAAAAATGAAGATTAATACTCTTTAGATAAAGAATATGTTAGAAAAAAATGATTAATTTGTTTTTTCTTTTCAGAAACTTTTTTCGTCAGCCAAATTAAGAGGCATGTAGTTCTTTTTTTTTATTTTCTTTTTTTTTTTGCAAGAGGCACAGGCAGTTTGTGAGTGTTTTCTTTGGTCAGTTGATGAGTGATCGTGGTGATTGGAAGGTTTTTGTTGCTGGCTAGAGGCCAAAGCTGGAGAGAATTATCCTTTTCTACCCCATGGGGTCCATGGTCATGGGACGTTAGTGTATCCAGTAGTGGAACACTACATTCAATGTCAGTGTGTTGTCATCGTTTGTGAACTTCAAAAAATTTTTCGAGATACCTAGTTAAACAGTTCAATGTGAGTGCTGTGCCATCATTTGTCAACTTCGAAATTCTCAACATTCCTGGTTGGACAGATACACATCTATGCGTGCCTCCACGCCCACACATACACACACACACATTTTTTGTGGGCATCAAAAGCAGAGAAGAAGCAAGCTCTGATTTATGCGTGTAAATATTTTTTCTATTGTTTTCCCCAATGAACTGATCAGTGACATTCTGGATTCAAACTAACAGAAAGACATGTTTCTGTGAACTATTCAGTGATATTTTGGATTCAAACTAATAACAAGACATGTTTCTGTGAACTCAACCTAATGGAAAGACATGTTTCTGTGAAGTATTCAGCAACATTTTGGATTCAACCTAATGAAAAGACATGTTTCTATGAACTCAACCTAATGAAAAGACATGTTTCTATGAACTCAACCTAATGGAAAGACATGTTTCTGTGAACTCAACCTAATGGAAAGACATGTTTCTGTGAAGTATTCAGCGACATTTTGGATTCAAATGAATGGAAAGACATGTTTCTATGAACTCAACCGAATGGAAAGACATGTTTCTGTGAACTCAACCTAATGGAAAGACATGTTTCTGTGAAGTATTCAGCAACATTTTGGATTCAACCTAATGAAAAGACATGTTTCTATGAACTCAACCTATGGAAAGACATGTTTCTGTGAACTCAACCTAATGGAGAGACATGTTTCTGTGAAGTATTCAGCAACATTTTGGATTTCAAATGAATGGAAAGACATGTTTCTATGAACTCAACCTAATGGAAAGACATGTTTCTATGAACTCAACCTAATGGAAAGACATGTTTCTGTGAAACTCAACCTAATGGAAAGACATGTTTCTGTGAACTCAACCTAATGGAAAGACATGTTTCTGTGAACTCAACCTAATGGAAAGACATGTTTCTGTGAAGTATTCAGCAACATTTTGGATTCAAATGAATGGAAAGACATGTTTCTATGCACTCAACCTAATGGAAGACATGTTCCTGTGAACTCAACCTAATGGAAAGACATGTTTCTGTGAAGTATTCAGTGACATTTTGGATTCAACCTAATGGAAAGACATGTTTCTATGAACTCAACCTAATGGAAAGACATGTTTCTGTGAAGTATTCAGCGACATTTTGGATTCAAACTAACGAAAAGACATGTTTCTATGAACTCAAACTAATGGAAAGACATGTTTCTGTGAACTATTCAGTGACATTTTGGATTCAAACTAATGGAAAGACATGTTTCTGCACACCAACACCTTGCACTTTTCTGAACAAAAACCAGGGAGGAACATTTTGTGCGCGTTCTTTTTTTTTCATTTCCTCCATACTTCAAGACCTACATTTTCCCCCCTTTTTTTTCCTTGGGTGCTTTTATTATCATGTGCACGGTATTGATATACGAGTGTTGTGTGTTTATATTGTTGACAATACGACAAAATTCTATTGCTGTTTTCAATGAGGACAATAAATATTTGATCAACTGACTGAACATAACCACGGGGGTGCTCTAGACCAAGCAGAAACCATGCTTATATACAGATATGGCGAAATAAATCGCTGCAGACTGACACTACAGAATAAAACACTATCTGCTGGTCCCTTACAACTACTGCTCTCCTATTCAAAGACACTCCTTTGAATGGCTGACATGTTCAAAATATCATTTCCAATTACATGTTTTTAGTGTTCTGCTTTAATTTTGATTGCAAAAAAAACACATATGATTTGGAAAATACAAAGCTATGTTGCAATACCTGTGAATTACTGAATGCTCTGCTATTGGTGTGTTATTCCTTCCATATGGAACTCCAAATACTAAACATATGTGCTTTAGCTTTTACTTATAATTTGGTCAGAGAACTGAAATAAACAAAAATATTGACAAACTTGTTGACTGGTACTCTAAAAAGAGGCCAAGATTCATCCAGACACCTTTAAAACAGAACTTTTCTTTCTGCAGTGATTACAACTAACTCTGGTGTAGAAAATTAAGCAACTTTGATGAGAAGAAAATGAGAACAGTTATCTGCAAAGCGGACGTTTATCTCAAGACAATGTTTACATCAATGATCTGAAAAGCAAACATTTACCTCCAGACAATGTTAAATTAATGATCTGAAAAGCGGACATTAATCTCCAGACAATGTTTTTATCAATTATCTGAAAAACGACATTAATCTCCAGACAATGCTTAAATCAATGATCTGATATGTGGACAGTTATCTCCAGACAATGTTTAGATTAATGATCTGATAAGTGGACAGTTATCTCCAGGCAATGTTTAAATCAATCATCTGAAAAGTTGGCAGTTATCTCCAGACAATGTTTAAATCAATGATCTGTTAAACGGACAGTTACCCCCAGACAATGTTTAAATCAATGATCTGATAAGCGGACATTTATCTCCAGACAATGTTTAAATCAATGATCTGTTAAACGGACAGTTACCCCCCAGACAATGTTTAAATCAATGATCTGATAAGCGGACAGTTATCTCCAGACAATGTTTAAATCAATGATCTGTTAAACGGACAGTTACCCCCAGACAATGTTTAAATCAATGATCTGATAAGCGGACATTTATCTCCAGACAATGTTTTAAATCAATGATCTGTTAAACGGACAGTTACCCCCAGACAATGTTTAAAATCAATCATCTGATAAGCGGACATTTATCTCCAGACAATGTTAAATCAGTGATCTGATAAGTGGACAGTTATCTACAGGTAATGTTTAAATGAATGATCTGACAAGTTGGCAGTTATCTCCAAGCAATGTTTAAATCAATGATCTGTTAAATGGATAGTTATCTCCAGACAACGTTTAAATCAATGATCTGATAACGGACAGTTATCTCCAGACAATGTTTAAATCAACGATCTGATAAGCGGACAGTTATCTCCAGACAATGTTTAAATGAATGATCTGACAAGTTGGCAGTTATCTCCAGGCAATGTTTACCGTCCATGCGTTCCAAAAGGGAGGCCTGCATGGTGGGCTCTCCACTCATTTTCCATGCAGCACTGGAGTGGGGCCTGGGAGGTGGACTTGGTGTTCCCCGCACTGCTCCCTGCCACCATCACAACACACTGCATACACCAAGGCAACTACATTTTAAACACAAATAGCTAAACATTGATACATCGTCTCTGAGCTCTCCTTTTTCCAATGTTCACCTGCTATCCTGACCGTCTCTGAGCTCTCCTTTTTCAAATGTTCACCTGTTGTCTCACTCTCGTCAAAATGTTATACGACAAAATCAGAGAGTCACACGGTCAAAATATATCCTATTCTGCGAAAAACCTATAGCAACTTCATCAACTCAACATCACAAGGGAGCACATAGCTTCTTGACTTAGACCTGAGGCACTGTTCATGCTTAACGTTTTCATGACCATTTTCCCCCTTGTAACGTTCACTTTATGACCAAAATCAATATTTTAAAGCGCCAGACAACTTTGAGGCTGTGTTTAAAAAAAAAAAAAAAAAAAAAAAAAAAAAAAAAACAGCAATCTTGTAACAAAAAATTTTGATAGTTAATGTGGTTTGCTGTGCCATGTTCCTATTTGTGAGTCACCAATGTTTCTAAGTACCTGCTGTGATCACTCACCTTGAGACAGAATACGCAGGACTACTTAAAGCCAACTCAACACGTCTTGGTCATCTCACATGATAACTCTTCAGTTAAAACAATGGCTGTTTTGCATGCTGTCGTTATACATTCAGTGGAGCTGGGGCTGCTAAACTGTCTACGATTATACTAAATAAACAGTTCCTGTCATGTTCCCTCGTAGACGAAGACAACAAAATTTTTATTAAAAAAAAAAAAAAAAACCACCCAGTAGGGAACATGAATGTTTTTTACAATACAATGTAACGCGCAGAGTTCCAAACCTTACTTAGACCTCAGCTGCTCCTGTGTCACGTGACACATGAGGCGGTCAAGGTGCTTCCACTGTGATCAGTCCTTCATCAGTCGGCTAACATTCCTCCTAACATCCTTCAATTACCAGTGGACCAGACTCGGGACTCTCACCACTGTTTGCTGTCAACCCACCTCAGGATGCCCTCTCCTTCTCTTGCCTGCTGGGACCTCCCTGACGGCCTGATTTGCAGGTTTCGTCAAGAGCAGCCTCTGTACATGCCAGCGGATTCATCACTTGCAGGTCGTGGTTGATACAGGAAGTTGTTGGCACCCCCTCTCATCTCTCTTCGTGTGACACAAAGCTATTCCGCTAGATGCTGCTTGAGGTATATGGTGTTGAACGCATCCAGTTTTCTCTCTTCAGAGTGGATCAACTCACATAATTACAACAAAAAATCAACAAACTTGGTCAAACTTGGTCCAACGGCCGAAAGGCACGAAGATGGATTAGCACACTCGACCTGCACTGCCTTGTGCATAACTTCAATGATGGGGAGATGTTCTGGATAGAATGCATACCATGAGTCAACCAATGAAATGGACCCTGTTCAGGATAAAAGACATACTGCAAGCCAACCAACAAATGGCTACACGTACCCTGAAACTGTAGCACTTTTGAACAGCAGTGGTGTATAAATAGCTTTGTCTGACATGGAGTCCTAAAGAAAAATTATAACTTCACACAAAGCCCCATGCGGAGGGGGAGGTGGGTAGAAGAAGAATTAAAATATGCAGTGGGAAGGGTGTCCTGAATCAATAACCAAGCATTATCAGCCACAATTTTAGCTAGCGAAAATTCTGTATTTGAAACGTAATCATCACCATCAAAAACTCTCTCTTTCTCATCAGGCACACGTTCTCCTGCACTCAGACCAAAAGCACCTTCATCCTGCAGGTCTAAGATTGTCCCAATCTCTGCCAGCCAGAAACCAAAGCCTGCCCTTTTGCATCAAGGACTCCCTTTTGGATAGGTCTCCTCTGGCAGCAATCCAAACTTTTACAACAATGAAGTGCACATCCTTCAGCTGCTCCTCTTCCATTACAAGGCACTGAGGGTCAAGAGTGCAAAAAGGGGAAGGCAGTGGGGTGGGGGGCACTGAGCTCTTTCCACTGGCCTCCAAAACAATGCTGAATAATGTGGCAGAGAAAGGCATATGACTCTGTTGCCGAAACCGGTGGACTGTCTTTGATACTGACACAAACGCTGAGATCACGCACTGCACACAGCGAAGCACCCAACCAAACCTTGCACGAGTCAACTGTTGTGAACAAGAACACCTCTTACAGACGGATGCAGGTTTTGCGCAAATCTTGAGAGAGCACCACTTGCGACAAGATGAGAACATACAAGAAACCACAGAAGTTGAAGATATTGTAAACAGACATGGTTGAAGCTAAGGCGAACAATGAAATGGACAACAGTTGCAAAGAAGCAACGATGGAACAAAACATATGGGAATTATCTATCAAAACTTTCATAACGCACTGATAGACTGTAACATATGGGAATTATCTATCAAACTTCTTAATGAATTGATGGACTGTAACATATGGGTATCAAAATTTCTTAACGCATCGATGGACTTTAACATACGGGAATCATCCATCAAAATGTCTTAACATGAATCAAAAAAGAACCTTCTCCCTTGGAAGAAGAAAAACTTGAACACTGAAGTCCCTGAGATCCAGTTTGGAGATCTCTTAAGACTGCCGACAGAATAGGTAAAAGGCAAGTTACCATTTCTCAAGGCCCTCACCCTTAACCTGTCTGACACGGGAGACCCTACCAGGGACATCAACACCCACCACGTTGTGCTTAGGCCAGTCAGCAACTTAGCTAAAAGTGTAAACAAGAACTAGCCTTCCATTCAAGAACTAATGCTCCTGTCAGCAGAGGCCAGGGATCACTGTGCTGCGCAAGCTCTCTGACCACGGCAAGGTTGCAACCCCCAGTTAATGAATCATGTTGTCCCTCTAAACACACTCAACATAAGCTCAAAATTCATCCTCAAACTTTTGGGGCTTGAAATGATGAACACTGTAAATGGAAGAAGCTCGAGCTTCAGCCGCCACCTTCAAACACCTAGTCTGAAAGATCAAAACTTCCTAATTACATTGAATAGAAACGACATGTTGTGTCACCCTTGACAATAAGCAGATTATGGCAGTTAGGGAGATATGGGCAAGTCTGCAGTCAAAAGTTTAAACTCACCTAGATCCTGGGGCCTACATCACACTGTTTGCTAAGCGATGCAATCAGGATTGTTTAGAGCTTGGTATATCCTGGGAATGATGACCTCTCTCTTCCCTTTCTAATCATTGATCCACCTTTTATGTATTATCCTTTCATGTGAAATAACATGCTCCGAGACGTACTACAGGTGGGTACCTGGTAACATAATCCAAAAAAAGAAAAAAAGACAATATATGCTATCCTAACCCAATGTAACATATTCAATGACCCAGCATTTGTTTTGTGAAGGTGTGTGTGTGTGTGTGTGTGTGTGTGTGTGTGTGTGTGAATCTATACCGAATGACCACTGTAGTGTTACACTGGACAGCACAAACCAACCAGCCCTCACCTGTCCACCTGCAGAGGAATGGCCAACGACAGCGGAGCAGCGGGAGGTAACTCCAGACTGGAGATCCCTCGCTCCAAACTGGAAGGTCCCGAACTGGCTTTGTTGGACAAGGACGAACTGCTGATGTCGGCCAAGTCACCGGACTCCAGAGTACTACTACCGCTGCGGGACGGTGACAGGGAAAAGGCGACGCGTCGCTTGGATGTGTGGTTGATCTCTTCACCAACACAGGCTCTCCTTCTTTCTGTGGTTCAGGTCACACAACATGCATTCTCTGTACCTGATATTTAGCGTTACACATGACAGGGTAGAGTTTTCTCTGTAATGTCAAGGACTGGCCTAGGACCTCACGATGCATAACATTATTTCATAGAGACAACCTGATAAGCTCTCAATCTATGACCAAAAAAAAAAAAAACAAAGCTTGGCTGTGTCTGGAGTGGCACTGTCTTCATCTGTCCTTGGGCAGGGTGGTTGGGTCTGTGGGGTGTGCCTGACAGATGGAGGGTGGTGTTTTTCGCCGGTGGGAACTGCAGTCATGAAATACGGGCTGGTACACCCCCATGGGATGCTGCTTTAAGGCTGATATGAGTTGCATCCTGTAGTCTGATTTACCTCTGTTCAAGAGCAGTTATGTCCCTTGATATCTTAATGGAGTAGTATCCTGCACGTGCCTGTACCCATCTTCAACACAGTGCAGGCCTCCAAGGGTGGTACAGGACCGCTCAAAAGGCAGGTGAAGACAGTGCTTCTCTGGGTCCTCCCCAGCAGCTTCAGGTGTTTCTTTTTCTTGTAATGTCAAGAATTGGCCTATGATCTCACGATACATAACATTATTTCATAGAGACAGCCTGGCATGCTCTCAATCTATGACCAAAAAAAAAAAAAAAAAAAAAAAAAAAGTTTCTCTCCCCTTTCTCATCCTTCCTTCCTATGCCCTTTATCCAATAATCCGTTCTCTCACAATATATCATTCAATCAATACATATATCAATACATACTAATTGATGAAATGGACCATTTCATTTACATATATTCAGCACATAAGCAGCACTCTCACACTGGTAGTTTCTCCCTGAAAGTAAAGAAGCATGTCTCAAATTTGAATCAGAGGTATACTGCATACCAACAAGTCTGAGAGGAGTATGGTCCCTAGCAGCTGAAAGAAATACACTCATCCAACATTTGTAACCGAAATCAGGGAACAAACCTGATCCATCAATTCCCCTTGCAAAAATGACACCAATTTTGTCAACAATGTGACAGCACTGATGCAAGCAGCAGATGTGACCCATTTATGTAAAAGAGTTATTCTTTTACAGAGACAATTCAAAGTAAAAAAAAAAAAAAAAAAAAAACCTTTCTTCCCTCTCCTACACAACACACTATGCACACATACAAACAAAATTCTTTCTTCCGTCTCTAATGCAAATACACCATACATGTACACTAAGCCGATCAGTCCCATGTCTCCAGTCAACTACCAAGGATGTCTTTTCTTGCACAATGTTCCCCTCCTTGTCGATTTTGCGGACAACAATCCTCCTCTTCACCAGACGCATGACAAAGTCAGTGACCTCTGTGACCTCCAGTACAGTATCGGACGACTGGGAGTCAGAGAAATTCTCCTCCAGACTGAGCTGCAACAAACAACGACAAACACTGGCATATTTGTTTTCTGACAGTATTGTAAACACTATCCTCTGTCAACTGATCAGTGATTACCAACCCACAGTAACTTTAGGGGAAAAAAATCACATATCTATGAAAACAAAACCTTATTTTACTTATGAATATAAGTTACTCATTTATGATTTCAGACACAATCACATTGCCACAAGCACATTTTGTTTTTCATACCAGCTGTTAGTAATTCATATTGATCTCAAAAATCTAAGATACATCCAGAAATTGAAATAAAAACAATCAAACACACACCAAAAATACTCTCAGTCGCATATATGCACACAGCTGTTCTTCTCATATACCTGTTCAAACAAGTTCCTAAGCCTTACCCAGTGAGGACAACTTACCACATTTGGATCCCCAAAATGTAAGAAAGAGGGGAGCTAAATCCCTGCCTCCTATCGTTGGACTCCAGAATGATCTATCCTGACAATACAATCCATTCCAAGTTGTGAACATTTCACTCAGTAACTTTTCTTTTCTCAGCTGGACAACATGCTTAGCTTTCGCTCTTGATTCTGTGTCACCTTTTATCCAAACTATGGAACAACTAACTAGTCATATGCAAGTTTGTTTTTTTTTTCCCAGTTCCTATGTTCATTTCTTTTGAGGCTCTTTCTCCTGGCTGCTTTTCTGCGACAGTGGTTACACTTTGAAAGTCTTCTGCTAAGGCTTCATTTTGCTGCAATTGCTTCAAGTTTGTCAGCCTTCTCACATCGTTTACTTCTGTGGACATGCATCTGGCTTGTGTCTCAGTTTTAATACAAAAAACATAACTATCTACCGATGCATAAATCAAACTGGCAGCAAACATCTTTTTTTTCAAACGAAGCTCCTCCTCACTTGGTCCACCACTTCTGGTTTTTGGGTCAGCAGATGCCCCCCCCCCCCCCCCCCCCCCCCCCCCCCACCCAAAAGCCCACTCACAGGGCGTGCTCAGGTTAGCCAGTCTCCACCCTTACTCTCAAGGCTCATGTCCCCCAAGCCCCTTAAAAATTACACTGACTAAAAGAGGCATATGTATGTAAGACATGACAACCCGTAGACCTTTCCATCAGGACAAGCTGATGTAACAATCAAGAACAAACAGCAATTTTCGAGAATTTTGCTGAACATATCATATTCTTACGCATGTGAAGCTGTGCCGCTGAACGTGCATGCCTCACAGAAAGAGCATTTGCAGTTCATGCACAAATGAAAGTGTTGCCCTTTCTGTCGTTGTTGTAAAGATGGCTGATATTCATAGCGTTTATTTACTGAAGGTCTTGCAGCACTGATTTTTCCCTTCTTTTCTCTTTATTTTGGGCTTTTGGGTTTGTTTTTTTTTAGGCGGTTTTTTGCAATCAAACCCCTTCAATGATTTTACACATTACTTCCCACCAGCCCAAGGCCCTTACCTAGACTTTGTTTCACTCCAAGGACCTACAGGGCCTGGGGCTCTCTCCAGCCCAGTGCCTGAACTTGCACTTTCAACACCCACCTTGCGCTGAAGTGAATGAAGATAAGTAATGAAGATATACATACATTCATTCGTTGTTGTCCTGAGTGTTCTGTATCTTACCTGAAGAAGACCTAAGAGGTTGAAAACGCGTTGTGTTTTGTCTTGTGATTCGTTTGTCTAGGTTTTATTGGTGGTTCGCTATTACTTACATTTGAAATTGAAATTGTTTAGGTTTACACCTACTTTCGCCTCACTTTGCAACTGGACCTCACTTTCAAACCAATCCATGAACCTACAACTTAAAAGCTCTTGCAAGGAACAGGAAATATCTGCCACTGGAATTACTGAAGTTAGAAACACACACACACACACAAAGAGTTCACAAATATTAGCGAATGTGGCAGTGACTAGCGATGCGACAGGACACTTACGGGCAGCGGTGGCGAGTCCATCTGCACAACGCTGCTGAACTCCACGCTCTTCCGCTTCCGCAGTTTCTGACTGTCCTGACTGTCCCCTCTTCCTCCGCCGCTGCTGTCTGCTCTGCGGCTCTGCTGGTGGAGGCCTGGGGTTCCGCAGGCCGAGGATCTTTCGGGGATGAACTGTTGGCTGGGTCGTTGCTGGCCGAGGAGATCTGAACCGTGGACTGGCGTTGTACTGATTGGTGACTGGGTGCGCTGACCTCTGTTCGTACATCTGCGTTGTCTGCAGAAGTTATAGACACAGTCATTTTTGTTTCCTTTTTTTAATCTTAATTAAACTGTAATGTCGGAACAGACCCGTTTTCTATGTGTAAAAACAGGTTTCAGACATAAATATGTCCATCACCAGCAACATTTGAAATGCATGCTTTCAGCGACCTGCGTCCAGCATCTGCACGATTCTATAGAAGTCAACCCAGACAGAGACTGCCTTTGTTCCTCAATGATAATCAGTTGTCACAGAAGAGTAGAGAAGTGGTCTGAACTGTTCAATTAATCATCTTCATTGCTGTCATGCCCTAAAACCACAGGGTAGTGGTATTTTAAGCAGTCCAGGGCTATGACGCTGTCCAAGCAATTCTTTTTTTTTCGATTTGTATCTGGGGTGTCCATCCACAAATGCACCAAGCAGAACAGTCTTGAACAGAAAGACATAGCAAACTGAACGCCTGTAAAAAGGGAGGTTACCAAGCTTCAAACCCACAGTGAGGTTTTTTTCTACCTGTATATGTGTCAACTTCAGGGTTCTCCATGGCCGTTGCACACTTCAAAGGTCCCAGGACCCCCCCCTCCCCCTCCCCCCCAACTGCCATTCTAAAGGGTCCTAGGACTCCTAGGTCAAAATATTAACAGGTCCCTGACTCTCAGCATTGCCACCGTATGTCTGAATTTTGTTACTTTTAAATTCTATCTCTGCTCATATACAGTTTCTTTTCAGTTTGATTAATCAGAGGCATCCAGAACACTACATACAGACAGACAACATGTCCACTCTAACATATCCAGCTTCTGTCTCTGTCACATAAATAGAAAATCAACAGTTTGTTTTTCTATTGGAAAAGAACTAACCTGTAACACACTGTATAGTTAAAGCAGTTTTAAAGCAAACTCAACATTCATTATGAACCTTGTCTACTTGGACTAGAACTTGTAAAACTTAAAAAAAAAAAAAAAGGTAAAACCTGTGACTGAACTTACAACAACCTGTCTGAAGCATACAGCTTTGACATAAAGATAATTTGATAATCTGTTGTTCAAAAGAAGTGGGAGGTTGATTTTTTTTTTTTTTTTTTTAGAAGATCATGCTGTTTGTTTGAACGAGCTTGTCAAAGTGACAATCAATCCACCGTAACTTGCCACACGCCTTCATGCTGCACACAGTTCAAAGGTTCACTGTTACTCAAAAGTGTAGGTGTTGACATTACGATAACGCTGATGGTTCCCCTGTATCGACTCTGAAGTTGAGAATTTGTTCAGATGGGTTCCTTTTCAGCATGACTGCAGCCTGGCCTTACACAGGGGATCTCTGGTCACTGTCCTTTGGTCTGTTCCTCAGGACCCTCAGCGTCAGTGTCTTGGACTGACCTGACGGCATTGCTATCTGACAGTTGGCCAGTTCCTTCACAGGCACAGGTATTCCAAAGGCTTCCCAAGGCCAACCACCTGGTTGGCTTTCCTTCAATGGTCTGTCTTCTACCCCAGATTCTTGTTACTTTAGTAAGTCACAGCTGAATTTCATCAGCAAACATCACAGCATACGTTTATTTTACATATTTCTGTAACACTGAAGCATGCATGGGTCCTACAATCGAAATTACTCAGTTTTTTTTTCTCCCTCTCTCTCTCACATACACACACAAAATACATGATTGAATACATGTGCACACACGCAAATACATAATCAATACATAAACGCATACACACACACACACACACACAAAAAGAAGTTTCTATAATAACAGAAACAAAAACCGACCAAAAAACAAACAAACAAACAACAACAACAAAAAAAACAACAGATAATCACTTTCAACATAAATGAATTTTTGTTTAAAGCTAAACTAGATAAAACAGTAACCAAAGTTCACCTTTCACCCTGGAAGCACTGTGAGCAGATGTCCTAGGTATCTTGAAATTGTCGGTCACAGTCCTGTGGAGGCCAGTCAACTTCTCTCCTTTCCTTGCCTTTCTAGTAGCTGGCCGGGACGCAGTTTTGCTTTCAGTGCCATCGTCTGTAGATGATGTTTTGGTCTCACTGATCGGATTCATTTCCTTTTTCTTCACCAGCAGTTTCCGTCTGCGACCCAGCAATGCTTTGGGTTGTTTTTCAGCTGAAAAAAAAATATATACACAAATGAACGTAAGCATCGGTTCTGGTCGTATTATTCAAACTGAATATTTACACGTCATATCAACTGACTCAGATTCATGCCTGGTATGTTTCTAGACATGCACCGAAAACTTCAGCATCTTTTTTTTTTTTTCTCCCATAATGAACCCTTTTTCTTTTCCCACAATGTAAACATATTTATTGACTCTTCTCATACAGCATAACTGCAAGTCAAATATGACAGAAACCACTCTACAATCAATTATGCATGGACCGTATTTCTTTTGCATATTCTCCGTTTACCTCAATGTACATCACATGCCAAACCATAGCCAGCTACAGCCAATGTGTTAAAGACAATGAAACAGACTGCAGCATTACTGGAAAACAGGGCAATGGCAAATATCCCATAAAATGAAGTGTAATGCAGATTTTATGTAAAATATGAAACGAACAAGTAATTTTGTTTACTTTCTCAAGCTGACTGCTATCAGGGAAGTACTTGCTGCTTTGTGCAGTTTTTTTTTCTGGATTGTATCGTCTGAAAAAGACTTATATCTGTCTGTCAAAAATTTACCTGTCCATTTCCATACTGTACATAAAATTTTGCGTTGCCTTATACTTTGTTTTGTGTGTTTGTATGTTGTCCAGCCAGTTTTCTTAACCCTGCTCATGCAACTTCCGTGGCCACTTGTGAACTGTCTTATGCTCCTGATCCACCGCACTGAGCTTCATCTGTTTCCATTCCCCCCTCCCCCCCACACCCACCCCCCTTCTTACCCCCAAAATACAGCAGGAAGGCCAGGACCAGTAAGGTAAGGTAAGGTAAGGTTATAGCCCAGCTGACCACAAAGGGCCATATCAGGGCTGTCACCACGTTGAAGTCAACTCACAAGTCATTCATTCACAAAACCCTTTAAATTACAACTTCTACAAACACACTGGAAATGTTGTTAAAAATCTTTCTATTGTAAATCTCAGATAAGATGGAAAAAATGTTAATCTCTTTCAGAAATTAAAAAAAATCACATCAGGTGGAAATCTTTCTATTATAAATCTCAGATCAGATGGAAAAAATGTTAATCTCTTTCAGAAATTGAAAAAAATCACATCAGGTGGAACATTTCTGAACAAGGTTTTCATGAAGTCTACTGTGAAACGTTTATGTCTCATTCTATAAGTCTGACGTGGCAAGTATACTTTAGCTAAACAAGGTTGATAAACTCCCCCCATTTAGGTTTCGAGTATAGTGTTAGACCACCCCTTTCCCCTCTCCCATTCAAATGGATACTATGGTGTATCATCCACTGATAAGCAAATGGGTTTGCCTGAAGTTTCTCGATGGGTGGTACAGCCCTAATTTCATGTGTTCTCAGGCTTGGAACTTTGATATCTCCAAACATAGGTACAGCTCACTGTTCTCTCCTCGTCCTCCCTGCCAAATACCTAGAACAGAAACTACGTGGTGAATGAGGGCAAAGGAGGGACTGACCTTTGACACTGACGAGGAATTCTGGCCAGAAAAGACTGAACCCTTTCTGCTGCTGAAAGTAACATCTTGCAGGATATTGCTAGGACTGTGGATTTCACACCCGCGCCTGCCTCCTCAAGGCTGAGGGGGAAGGCTGCATTGTAAGTGAGACTGTTAAAAGACGTTTTTTTTTTTTTTTTTGCTGTCCTAACCACTGCGCCACCTCAGAGGCAGTGCACCCACGCCGCTCATTCCAACACCCCGTTCACAGCCACAGCCCGGTCGGTCCTGCTGCAGCCCCAGCACCAACAACCCACAGGGAGCAGTCAATGACAAGTCGTCAAGAGGCAACCCACCAGAGGAGACACTGCACTGCTGCTGAGTCACTTTGCGGTGTTCAGTGGCGCCTGTTCTGATCTAACATACGCAGGACACCACCTACTAAGACCCCTACTGACGACAATAATTGCTTAGTGACAGAGCTGGCGTGAGTGAGCTCTCCCTCCGTAGGGCGCCACCACATCCATCCAATGACAGCCCCAAAGGACTCGCTGATAGCGGTGACCCAGACGGAACCAAACAAAGACCACAAACGTGGAGAGGACATCGAAACTGAGGTCACCATGAGAGCAGGGCATGAAGGGCCACAGAATTTGAGACTTTTTTTTAAGCTGATCGATGAGAATGAGGATGATTAAGATGATGCTACCAATTTCCATTTTGGTCTGAGACTACATGACAGAGCTGTACTCTACGCTTCCTTTCATAATACGTCCCGGCGTCAACCAGGCCCGAGAGATACAGGCACCTGCGGTGTTGGTCAGGAAATTTGAGCAACACTCTCAGAAATGCATTCATTAAGCCGATGAAACTCGGCTGTGTGGTCCCAGTCTTCCCAAATGAGTCCGCAGCAAACTCAACTCTGGGTAGGAGCCGGTCGGGGCGGGGCAGAAAAACCCACATGACTCTGATGGGATTCGAACCCACGACCTCTCAGCTGGGAGTCCGTGACGCTAGTTAAAAGACATGTTGATAAACACACAATCGACATCTTCCAGGGAGAAATCTCTTGAGTTGACTGCTCTTGGATTTGATACTTCTTTAATGACGGCCCTGTGGGCGATTTCTCTGAGGAGGCACTGCACTAAAGTTAAGGACCCACCAGCTGTCATCTGACAGTAACGCACACTCCACTGACAGGTGCTCATAGGTGCAAACAAGAGGGACAGGTGACTGGTCCTAGCTGTTGCACAGGTAAGATGCCCACAGCAGTGACTGCATGTTTCCTCACTGGCTGAGACACAACTCACACCTCATGACAATGAATGACGAGTCATGTCAGATGTACGAGAGCCCTGATCAATGTACACTTGCAAACATGCACCAGAATTAGCCTGAAGGCAGGGGACATCAGTCTCGGTGGGAAAAAAGAACCTAGTGTCAAGGCTGTTTCCTCTTACCAACTATGGTGAAAGTGGAGGTGGGGAGGGCTAGGGGGGGGGGGGGATGATATTTAACGCAGAGACACAGGTCTTGTTAGCGTTCAGTCAAAGGAACAACTAAAGACATGAAAGGCAATGCCTGACTCTGTATCCGAAACAGAGAGCCTTAATAACGACTGAAGAGAGGCATACTGTACCATGGAGGAGCCAAAAACTAGAGAGAGTGTGCAATAGAGCACAATTTGCCGAAATTTTCAAACATAATTCTCTCTTTTGAAAGAAGCTTCCTCTATTGAACTGAAAGCAAGTTCAAATGGCAGCTTAAGAGGATCCATGAGGGTTGAAAGAACTAGGTCCACACTCCACAGAATAGAGGGGAAGAGCATTCTCTTGTCAAGCAGAAAGAGAGATAACTGAACTATATTGGGTATGATTCATGATATGAACTCAGTAAGGGTGATCACTCTGTCAGCCTAATTGATAATGGAGTTGTGGTTAGCCCTCTGCTTTCCTCTTTCTTTTTCTTTTTTTTTTTTGTTTTGAGGATCCTGGTAACATGGTGATGTTCCATGCCATGTAGGAATAAGGCATTTGTTTGGAAAGGTTAAGCCAAGTCAAGTCAACAACACTTAAGTTTATTATCTCTAAAGAGAAATTAAGTGTGGCCATAAAGACATGTCTATGGATCTATATTAACAAATAAAAAAAATCACATCCACCCATTCACCCCCACCCCATCCACCCACAAGAATAATACACACACACACATATATATATATATATATATATATATATATATATATATATATATATATAGCTTTCTGAAGCGGATCCTAGTGAAAGTTCAGTTTTGATTCAGGAGTTTGATGAAATTGGGAACGAAACTGTTTTTAGTTCTATTCGTTTTGAATTTTGGAATTTGGAATCTTTGTCCTGATGGTAGAAACATTGTAGTTTTTTAAAAAGAACATGAGAACTGTCGGTAGCAATGTTCACAGCTTTTTGTGTGACACGACATTCATACAATTTACCTGACACGACAGTCATACAATTTTTCTGTCTGTTCTTGTTTTTTGCCAATAATATTTCCACGTACATTCACCACTCTGTTTAAAATGTTTTTGTTTTTCACGCTAAGATTTCCAAACCAGCATAAAAAGCCAAAGTGCAGCACCGATTCTACAAAACAACGATAAAACATATTTAAATTCCTTTTTAACAACAAGAGAGACCGAAGTTTTTGTAAATTTTTTTTGTAGATAAATCGAGTATTTCCATTAAAATTCAGCATACATCATCTAAAAGAGTACCCAGATACTTATATTCATTTACATGTTCCACTTTGGTGTTTTCGATATACAAGTGAAGGACAGGAGCTGGGTTTCTTCAAAAATCAATTACCATCTCTCCTTCGTCTTACCAACATTCAAATCTAGCCAGTTCTCTTTGCACCATGTACAAAAACGTTCCATCTCTTTAAAATAAATGGTACCTGAATCTGACAGGTCTTTTAAAGCAAAATCATCTGAGTACTTGATGACAGGAGAACCAGTACAATCATTTGTATAAAGAGTAAAGAGTACAGGGGAGAGAACGGTGCCTTGAGGTGCACTGGTAAATGTGGTTCTTGCTGACGAATATTTTCCCTCAGAGCATACACACTGTAACCTGTTGACTAAAAAGTTTACAATCCATAAAATCAATTTCAGGTTGACCTGTAAAGTTTGGAATTTCTTTGCTATAATGTGTGGTTGAATAGTATTAAAAGCTGATGAGAAATCAATGAACAGGATGCGAACAAAAGAATCTTTGTTTTCAAGATGTATGTATGTATGCTTTAAAAGAGTGATTATTGCACCATCTGTATTTCTGTTCTGTTTGCATGCAAACTGGTATGGATCACAAGCTATATGACTTGATTCAGGAAGAAGAATCTGAATGACAAGGCGTTCGAAAGATTTTATTAGTTAGTTACGAGAAAAAACATGAACAGAAACTGAACTCACAGCTCGTACTGTGCTGACTGACGTCTCTGCCCGACTGGTGGGTGTGCCCTCCGCCTCCCTCATCAACTGCGACTGACTGCCGCAGAAAGCGTACGGGTCAGAGTCAGGACGCGTCAACTGTTGGCAGGGCGCCCCCTCTCTCCTGGCCTTAGACAACGTCTCATTTTTTCCCCGGGACAAAACCTGATCACCGTCCTTATCCACTGCGCCTGAATCCCCACCAGGCTCTGGATGTGACTGCTCCACTGACGCTTCTCCAACGAACCCTTTCACTGCCTCATCGAGTCTCTGCTGCACAGCGGTCTGACCTCTAACCTGTTGAGGGATCCCAGCCGTACGGCCCCTGACAAGCTGACTGGACACCCCCTGGGCCGACCTGCAGGCAGATCCTTGGGCAACCTCGCTGGCTGGCTGGCTGGTCTCTTTTCAGCAGAGACCTGTGGGCCGCTGGCAGCAGGCTGCTCACTGAGGGCGCTGAGCTGGGCTAGTCTGGCAGCCACCTGACTGGCTCGCTCACTGATGGGCTGCGACTGGCAGACTGGCTGGTCTGAGAGTGATGGCGCCAACACTTCTCTTGACTGTTCCCTGGGTGGGGAGGGTGAGACAGCAGGGATGGATGGCAGCAGCTGGGGCACTGGAACACACAGTGACAAGAATCGTAATCAAGTGAAGGATGCGATGGATGAAAGTAGTGAAAAGCAGAATGGCCTGTATGCGCATGTGCATGAATGTGTATATCCACGCACACTGGACAACTCATGTATGAACACATCTGTACAAGTGTGTCATACTAACGCAAGCCTCCAAACACACCAGGGAGTGAAGACAGTGTGTGTATCTGTGAATGAAAGTATACAGATGCCTGTAAGCTTCTGTATGCTTGTGCAGCATCATTTTGCCCTTTTTCAAACCTGAAATCACTTAGCATACCCCTTCAGCTACGTCATGGCTTTACCTGTATCAATCAGGATATGCACCAGTGTACATTTACCCTACGCACTGGGAAACAAGCCAATTGTAAACCTCCCTATCATTTGGGAACACATGAACGTGTAATGCATCAATGTTGTTATTCAAATGAGCAGCACAGGTTGTGTTGTAATCACACAGTTTAGCGGACTACACCACTGAAACCAGCAATGATTCAGCAGTATTTTGACAGGAATTTACCTACATTTCGAATGAAAAACCCATTTGACTGGACAATTTGGGGGACAATAACAGACAAGTGACTGCAAAGTGTTGACACCACAGATCAGTTAAGTAAAGACAGCAGCGGAACTGGCATAAATTTAACCAAATGATGAAAAGATTTATTTAAAAAAAAACAACAACAAACAATTAGCGAAGAAGTTATAAGAGTTTTTCATGATGACCTTCATGCAAAAGTAGATCTGCATACTGGTAAAAACAATGGTGACCCCATGAAGCTCAGCTATGCAGCCTGAAAATCAGTCAGCTGCCGACTGATCATTCATGATGAATTCAAACATGAAATCTAAGTCTGACAAAATTCACTAGAAAACACCGAGATAAGTACGATTATTGTGTTTAAAAAGATATTTAAATCAGAAATTTACTGTCTGAAGTTATTTTGGCTGATGAACAGCAATGATGTGGTTATGTTCTGATTCATGGGGCAAGGTCGTAGGAACCCAAACTAGATGTCAATCAATTGGCAGAGTCCATTGCTGGACTCTCTGTCAGGTACTTCACAGTTAAGACCTCCTTTCGGGCCACCCTGGCTTCGGCTTGCAGGGCTAGTGAAGTCCACGCCTTCTCCAGGGACCCGCGGTCCTTGAAGTGGCACAACGACACTTCAGTCATGTTGTCCACACAGCTGACTAGTAAAGACTGTGAAGCCTGATGGAAACCTTGCCTGCGCTGGCGCCTCCATCGTCCAGGCCCGGATGATCGAAGGTGGAGCAGGTTGACTCCCTGCCGGGGCACTGAAGGAGCATCTTCAGAGGATAGAGTCAGGCCCCTGGGACACATGGCTATGGCGTGACAGGCTGGGTGCCGCGGTTAGACCCCAGACGTTAAGCTTCTGGCCAAGGCAGGTCATCTCCTCAAGGGCGTAAGGCACAAGAAGTCCAGGCTCCTTTCCACCAGTTACGCCCTCTGGTGGAGTATCGTGGTCACTGACATGCCAGGCAGCTGGCTGGAGACTGATGACCACCTTTGTTGTCTCGTCTGTCATTTTTTCAGATAGATTCCCCCGTCTCCTCTACAAAGGTGGCAGTATGTCGCAGGTCCTCTTAGTCCTCCGTAGAGCTTCCGGGCCACTGGTATTGGGTTGGGCCAGGTTTTCTCTTGGAGCGCTTGGTGGAGCGGTCAGGACTGCAGCAGATGTTCTGTTGTCTGGCTGCCTGTTCTGCAGGGACAGTGCTCTGTGTTGCCGATGAGGAGTTTAGAAAATAGGTGGTGTTTCAGGCGGTTGCGGTCTGTCCTGAGCCTGAAAATGACTACCTGCTCTCGACAAGTCAGCAGGTAGTACGGGTCTGCTCTGTTGTGGCATGGATGCTGCTGCTTCCACTTGTTCCGCAGCTTGGCCTTAATGATGGATGACCACCTTTGAAAGGTTTTATCTAAGAGACACAGCTGAGGATATGGAAGCTCTGGACTGTTGAGGGGCAATAGTGGTCGCTCACAAAGTTACTTTTCACTTCCCCTCTCTCTTTTTAGTGTTACAGAGAGAAAAAATTTTACGTCAATAATGTAAACATATAGTTATCAATTAAAAGGGGGAACTCTGTTCTGTTTTGTCCAACTGGCTGTGTGTTGACATTGTGGTAGGGAGTCTGATGTTCAGACCGAAGGCATGACATGTTCCTGAGGCGCTCAGCTCAGAGGCTGGACTTTGAAAAAATTGCCTCAGGTGTGAAAATGAGTTGAAAACAAGAAAGCATATGCTAACAGAAATAATATACATAATTCACAAAAAAAAGCTTGACAAGTATGACACTCATGTTTATCATTTCATTCTCTCAGAACCTTCGCCCAAACTAACTTTATAATACCCCATATGTCAAAGATAACCATGCTTACAGTAAGTTGACGAAGGAAGCACTACTAAAAAAAAAAAATTTAGTTCAAAGACATATCCACAGATGGAAATACAGCAAGGAAAAATAAACATGAAACCTTACCTAACAGAAGATCATGTGAATCACACACACACTCAAATTCTGCACAAATGCACTGAACATGAACAATAGTCACAAACTCAATTTTTCTACAGTCTGTCCCATACCAGCAAAGAGGGCAACGGATGAAGGAGTAGCAGGGGGAAAATAACAGTCCACAGAGAATGCCCTGACAGTGTCTGCCTCAAAGGGAATTAATAATAATAATAATGAATACTATATAGCACCTATTCTCGGCTAGACACCAAGCTCTAAGCGCTTTACAATCAACACTCATTAACACAACGGGCTGCCTACCTGGGTAGTGCCGACTGAAGAACTGCCAGCTGGCGCTTCATTCAGTCGTTTCCCGTGTCATCCAGTCAGTATTGTTCAATATCGATCACTCATTTTCCTTACTTCCTTCATTCTTTCCGTTTCTCACTCAGGGTGCATGCTATGAGTAACGTGTCATCCATACCAACGGCCAAACTGGTCTACTCTTCCGAATGTTGGTGATGGGATGTTATGCGTGCGTTCACACATGGAACCTCGGTTTATAGTCTCATTCGAAGGACTGTATCGGAAATGGAGTCAGAACCAATGTTAACTCCGAGGGAAAAATCCCCCTGTACCGAAACGCCCCGGCACAGGTTCGAACCCGCAACCCCAGGATCACCAAGATTACGAGTCAGGCGCTCTACCAACAGAACTATTCCGGCTCCCAGCTATTCCGGCTCCCATTAACTACAAGCAGACGTGACTCATCTCCCCTTACCCTGCACTTCCTCTGTCTCTCCAGCAGGTGCTGAAACAGCCACTGAGGAATTTCTGGACAGGGCGGGGAATACCTCGTAGGACTGAGTGCCTTCATCTTCCGGATCACTGTCCATCACCGTCTGCCCAAACAAAAACACAATTCTTACGCCTACACCACAGTTGAAAGTTTTGTTTTTTTTTTTTTTTCTGCCACAGTTAACACTGAACATTAATCTCCTATTCATAAAATTCTTTGTTTTTCACTTAACATTTATGTAACAACCAAATCTTTTTTAGGATACCAGACCAAAAAAAAAACTGAGGCACTGTTTGTAAGAAATTACCCCAGCCACTTTGAAGTTTTTGCCTAAAGAAAAGCCAAGTGATTTATCATTTTTACTTGTACTGCAATAACCTTTTCATGGCAGGTTTTACTCTTACATATGCTGCTAGTGCCAGCCATTTTTCGACAGAAGAAACCTATTTTCTGTCAGTATATACTAAATAAGAATATCTGTGGAAGTAAGTACACAATTCCTTAAGTATCTGTTGTAAAACGGAGAAAACATATTGTGCATTAAAGGTATGGTGAATGTTTATCTAGACATTCAAAATGTTCATTAATTTGAAGAGAAGGCAAAGCGCAAAACAAGCACACAAACACATGTTCAAACACAAACACACGTACACAAACAGTGCAGATTGTGTGAGATGTTTCAGTGTGTGTGCTGTTCAGCGGTCAGTCATGTCTCCATTCTCAGTCTGCAATCCACACCTTTGTGTTCCCTCTCTCTCATGAGAATTGCAGAGTTAACAAAACCACAAACTTTTTCATGCTTGTTTAAAGACAAACATCCAACAACAACACAAACTGATCATTTAGGCAACTTAGTAAACATTCTGAATGCATGAGTTATGTTATGTTGCCATTTTCAATGTTTTCTTTTACTGGGCTCATATTCCAGCAAATGTTGTCAACTCCAATAACAACTCCAACAACCTGAATGCAGAACAAGGTGATATAGGTGTAATGTTTCTATGGAAACTGATACAAAGGCATACAATAAATCCACATTTGAAAGAAGTAAAATGCACTATGCTGACGTGTCATTATTAAAGTACTTGAAAATGAAATACATAGGTGTGAGATAAATCAAAATGGAATGAACTAACACAACACACAAAACTCACATCCATGTTATAGACATCTGCTTCCTCAACAGGTGTTCCACTGTCCTCTCCCAATGTGTCCATCCTCTCCTCCTGTTTGACCAGTGGACGTGGTGGCACTGGTCGGTTCTGTGAACAGGGGATGGGTTCGGAGTCCGACAGAGACTGTGGCCTGCAGCCTTCCCGATGTTGGCAAACATGTCCTCACTGAAACCATACATCGCTGTCTTGCCATCATAGGATCACATCCTATACTGGGAATTACATCAAAAGAAAGAAAATGCTGACAAGGGTACCAGGGCGAAGAATAATCAATATCAAGTGCCAGACAAACATTTTACGCACCTCATCTGGACAGCGAAGAACAGGATGAGTTTGATTCTGCTGAAGATACTGTAATAGTAAGTTTAGGTAATCTCTTCTTCATTTGTTTTATGTTCAACTTACATTACTGTTAATAACTGTAAAGAAAGATGATGGGGGTCTGATTATGTCCATATTGTCCTCGCACAGGTGCGTGTGATTATTTCATCGTTTCCAGAAATGCTGTAGAAAAAGTGCAATCTGTCTGTTGCAGATATATCACATTTGTGGCATTTTCACGAAAAGATGACCGGGATGCATAGAATTAGCTGAAAGGGAGAGAACAATGATGAATCCCTTACAGAAGATGTGTGAGGGAAAAAAGGTGTGACCTGTGGTGAGTATGCAACAGTACAAAGACAAGTCTGATTCTTACGAATATATAGACTGGACAGAGTGAATTATGACTGACAATGTGGATTAAAGTGCTGACGGTTTTTTTTTTATAAAGCAATGTAAGAAGAAGCAGCAGAGCATATGGTTCCAGTGGCCTGGAAAAAGAAAAGAGCAACTGCTTTGGGGAAGAATGTGCACTAATGAAAATAACAGTTAAAAGTCTTTTAAAGAATATGAGAAGGGTTAAAACTAATTCAGTAAAGGCAGAGAGCTATGTGCCTGGGACAGAAAGTCTTATAATAAGCTAGAAAGGGAGAGAATTTTGCGGGACTTTTTATGACCAAAATCAAGTTGAAGTGCAGCTTGCATTGAACTGCACAAAAAAAGGGTGCGGGTGGGGGTGGGAGAAGGGATGGATAAGTGAAATTCTTGGAGCAGTGAGAAAATGAAATTCCACCCTTCATTTTACTCCAAACTGTTTAACACACAAAACAGTCATTACTCAGTCATTCAGCATATTTGGGGACATTCATGAGAATAAACAGATGAAATTATCCACACATTTCCAATGAATGTTTCTTTAAAAAAAACTGCACATGATGAAACCTGGTAAATACTCACTAAATGACTGCACAACTATTAAGCACCTTAACTATTGGTTAAACTTGTTAAACAACTACTGACAAGATCATGCAAACTGGCTGAAACAGCAGTATGGAGGAGGAAAGAAAAACTGGATATTAGAGCAAAAAATGTTCTCATTTACAATGGATCTGGTTTCGCATGGATCAGCCAGTGAGCAGGAAATGGTATTACATTCAATTCAGAATTCAAGGGCTATCTCAACAACTCATATAAACGAAACTGGCACTGCAGAATAGATGATATGCATACTGCAAAATAAAGTTGGTACATTTTGCCCCAAAACCTGCTCCACCTCAACAGATAATACACGTATCCCTGTAACTAACAAGTGGCAACGCTGTCTAATGCCCGTTTTCCATCTGGAACATCCGGGTTAAAAGCAAGTAACAAATCATTTTACTGGAATTGGAGACACTAACCATTTGTATCAAATGTGTTGCCAATGTTCGACTCTTCTGTTTTTCACTGCTGCAAAAATATAAAGCAATTCAAAGGAAAATTCATTTTTCATTTGTAGCAGCAGTTCACAGAATTTACTGTCATTTGTAGCTACGGTTCGACATGATCTACTGACCATTCTGGCATCAGAAATGAAAATACAGTCTACAGTCTATCGCTACTGTCTGTAATCAGTAAACCATACACAAAACCTAAACTTGAGTCAGAGTGCACTCTCTGTCATCTTATCTCACCACAATTCATGCAAGGCTGAGCAAGCTCCGTTACCTGTCTTCTGATAGACCTGATGTCTGTCTGGCTGCGGCTATTCTTCTGCTTTGTCGTGTGCGTTGAAAGACATTCTGCGAGGCCGACGCTTCCTCCGACTCTCCCTTCTCCCCATTACCCAGCTCTGGCCCTGAGAACACAGCGTGTCACAGGGACTTCTGAACAGACAGCATCAATCTGCCTTCTGTTCTAAAATATACATCAACATGGGTGTCAAACAGACATCAACTTATGAGCCAAACACACCAAATATTGAATTCTTTTGTGTACCAAATATGAAGAATATGTTACAATCACATCAGCATCCAAATGAGCAATCAAACACCTAACCTGGCAAGTACAAAAGGTAAAAATTTATCCTGGAGAATCTGAATATACAGATTTCAAACTTTTCTTTATCTTTAGAACTCAAGTTCTGAACATAAGTTACAGAAATGTTTACTGTTGAACCTCTATGAGTGTCTTGCTCTCGCTCCTCTAGCAAGGTTACTATACTATGTACCAAAGTGAAACAAACCACAGCTTGTGCACCTAACATACACTGTCTAAGTGTTTTCAACTTACCTACCACAGTGAATACCTCAATATGTCTATTCGCACCAGTTCACCCTCTTCCAAAATACCATATGCTGTGAACAGGGTTACTTTGGAAAACCTCTATACGCCTGCCCGCAAAACATTCTCCATGGCCAAATCCCTTTGAAATTCAAATGAACAGAAAGCTTGTTTCCCTCGCTTTAAAATGGTATGCTATTTGAGCTGGGAGTTCCAGTCTCAGAAAGCCCATTCCGGGTCAAACGCAAACCCCTCTCCAGCTTCAACCATCACCAAGACAATGGAGGGAGAGTCAGAAACACGCGCCATTCAGTGCATCCGTGCTTTGAAGTTGACAGGCGTCTCTCTGCGTAAGTAACCATGAAAAACTATTACATTAATTAATGTTCTTTGTTTCTTAATACATATTTTTGGCTATTTTTCTGGGGGAAAAAAAACCTTCTGAAGTTGAAGTACTGACAAGTCAAAATGTGACCACAAGAAAAGAATACTTGAATTTTTTACTCACTGGGGACTCTTGAAGAGAATGCCATGTTATTGCCAAACCAAGTTTCGTACCAACTACAAGGCACAAACGGACAGAGGTTTGTACAAGAGAGCATGTCTCTCTGAAATCGTCGAAGGAACATCATTTTCGATAAGTGAAGCAAGTGTAAGAGGCCTTCCAAGCAGCAAATTTTGAAGCCGACTTAGGAGACACCAAGGTAAACGATGAAGGCAACAAATGTTATTGCTGTGAAGACGCAATACTATGCAACTTTCCAGCAATTTCCTGCCTAGAAGCCAACGACTGTGCTGCTTCCACTTCAGAAGGAAACGCCCACTTAAACGGTTACTTGTGGAAATCCACATTCAATCATTGACCCCTTCACTGCCAGGAAAAGCCCGCTTAAACGGTCGCTTGTAGGAATCCATATTAACCCCTTCACTGCCACAGTATAATAGCACATTTGAATAAATGTATGCCAAGGTAAAATTAGCCTTTTTGGGAAGGTTCAGTAAAATGGTTACTGCTCACTTATTTCTTGACAGATGTCTCTGATTTTTTTTGTTTGCTGTAATACATATGTCTACCATGTTTTGTCAAAATGACTTCATTATGTTGATAATACCTGTGGTAGAAAATGACATCATTATAAAAAAATTTACCAAAATTATCAGTTTTTGAGTATACACAAACACACTGCACCATATAAAATCAGTCAAAACAACCAAAAAGTGATATGACTATTTATTCAACATCAGCACTAACACATGACAGTCATTTAAATCCCAAGGAATGTTCTTCTTGATGATAATCTGCTCATAACTGGGGGTACTATCTCCTAGGTACAAATGGGCAAAATTATGTTTTTTACAGTACGTTCACTAATATGTGCATTACTTACCCATTTCTTGAGTTATTTGTTTAGATTTTTTGTGAATTGCTTTCCTCATACCCTTCTTTACGATTTTACGTCATTCTTATTTGATTTTGTTGGTAATAAAAATGGTGCACACACTCATAAAATTTGGTAAAACAGTTTTAGTTTTGTTTTCAATTTGAGGGTTTTAGAACAATTCAACACATAAAAGCCCACTAAACACAACAAAAAATACCTTTTGGTGTTTGCTCAACAACATTACAAACACCTGGGATTCATACTGTTCTCAGTAAATGTTCCTCTGTGTAACAATCTGTATGTTACTGGGGGTACCGCAACTGTACTAGAAAGGGGCATAATTTTACCATTTCGGGTAGAATCAGTACCTCGATCATTGCTTATTTATTTGTTCACATATGACTTACATTTTATGGCTTATCTTTCCTTATACCCCAAGTTCTGCTGCTATATAACAATAATCTAATTTTGTTGGCCGTTAGGGGGTGGACAGGGACATAAAGAATGGTGGTTTTACAAAAAAAGATGTTTCAGAACACATACATATATACACATGTTACAACACATAAAACCTGTAAAATACTGACAAAAACTTCTGTAAGTGTTTACTCAACATCACTGTAAGTACACAGTGTGGTCCAGATTATTATAGTATAACAGATATTGGTACATATCAAAAATGACAACTGTGGAGAAAAATCTCTCAAGGAAAAAAAATCAACAAATGTCTGTTCAAAAAATAAAAAAAGTCCACACACACATTGTATCCATTTGTTATCACGCAAAACAATGCAGGCACTGTGTCTGAACATATTGTACTCACATTACTGCCACACTGTTAGAAGACTACACAGGAGTCCAGCACTTGCCATACTAAACTTCATAGGCTTTGACTTAACCCCTTGACTGCCACTATTTTGTATCAGTTTTGTACTTCTGTGTGCCGGAGCAAAATTTGACTTTTTGCGGTAGGTTCACTAATTTGATCAGTGCTCATTTATTTGTACAGATATCTCTTAGATTTTTGGCATGTTTTTTTTCTTATACCCAGGGCTATAACATCTGCAAATAATATTTGATTTTGTTCATTATGAGTATAATAAATAATCTTATAATTCAACTTTAAAAAAAAAATATTTTTGCAAGCATACAAAACCCCACAGCAGCAAAACAAAAAACATACAAACCCAGTAAAAAGCAGTTTAGTGTTTACTGAACACCTGTGTAAATATTTGGTAGTGAATTTACAACCCACAATTGTTGATTTATATGATAAATTTATGCATTTCTGGGTACAGTACAATCCAGGTATCAAGGGACACAATTTTGTTTTCTTAGGTAGGCTCACTGATATGCCCACTGCTCTTTCAATTCTTGACATATATCTTAGATACTTGGGAAATTTTCTTGTTATATCCTTGGCTACAGCCAGACATCAAAATAGTTTGATTTTGTTTGTAATGAGTAGACCAAAAATATACATAATGATGAACGGTTTGTTTGAAAAACAGACACTTTCAGAACATAAACAAAACTATAGCACTAAAATCACAATGAAATACCACAAAAAAACTGGTGTTAGTATCCTTTGAACTTCAGGACCAACATCTATATTCACAATAAAGCTTGACAATGCATAAAATGTTTAGCAACCCATATCATAGGGGGCACTCCAGCCCAGGTAACGTGGGAAAGAAGATGGGAACTGCACATTATCCACAGCATCAGTCTGCACATCTTGCAAGCCTCTTGGGAATTTGTCTTGTTTAGCAGAGATGAACTAACAATAACAACACTAAGTGTAACTTCCAATTATTGTCAGTTTTCTTTCACACATGTGGTTTGGTTCACTCATGAACTAAGTGCGATTGATAAAAAGTCATCACCACAGAAGGTAATAAGTAAAACATTGCAAAACCAACCACACCAAAAAAAAAAAAAAAAAAAAAAAAAGAAAAAAAAAAAAAAAAAAAAAGAAAAAAAGAGACTGCTAAAGATAGGACTGAGCTACAAAAGGCCACTCCACAGATGATGAAAGCACACTAACAACTGAAAAAATAAACCGGTGTCGCAGAGAATACACCACACCACAGAACCTATGGACAGAAGGATCAGGATCCCACACTACTGCCAATAAATGCCAGTTATAGTTGACTGACATACATTTGGGTACACACACACACACACACACACACACACACACACACACACACACACACACACACACACACACTGTGCACAAGCACCATATTCAAAAGCAACACACACACACACATACACACACACACACACACATGTACACACACACACACACACACAGAGCACCACATGGAAAAGCACCACACACACACACACACCATGCACAAACACTACACAAACACACACACACACACACACACACACACACACACACACACACATGTATACCCACACCATGCACAAGCACTGCTCTCTCTCTCTCTCTCTCTCTCTCTCTCACAAAACATTATGAACAGAATACCAACGTTTTTCATTCAAAGCAAAGAAGCATAATTAACACACCAAAATACGCGCGCACACACACACACACACACAGCGCACACACATGCGCGCGCGCGCGTACTCACGCACATACACATACACATACGGACGCGCGTGCCCGCGCGCACACACACAAAAGTACGCACTTACATAAATACACAAATACACGCATCAATACGAACACACCCATACCCTCACACACACACTCAAACTTGCACACTCACACACAGACTTACACACGCCCACACACACACACACACACACACACACACACACACACACACACACACACACACACACTCACACTCGACTCGAGCACTCGTACACACATGCATTCACTCTCATAAACACACGCATGCACGCACACATACGCGCGCACGCACATACACATCCACGCCCATTCAGGATACGCTTCGGTGCTCGCACCCCGATCCGTCGGTGCGCAACAGCAGGGGCCCAGAAATCCACCAGTCGGACATCGACACAAGTTTGGAGCAAGCTATAGACAAAAAGTATTTCGGAAGGATGTGTTCCATCAAACGGATGATGTAAGTGTGCTGCTGTGTGAATCAGACGACGACCTTCAAGAATATTCCTGCGATCCGTGTTCGGAAGACGATCGCTTTTTCTGGTTTAACAACCAGGAAGAAAGACACATGTCATAAGAGGAATGTCTTAAATTGTCCTGCATTTGGAAAGGAAGACGCATCGGCAACACGAAGCATGCAGAGACCCAAGCATGTGCTGCACGCTGTCCACGGACTGATCCAGTTTTACCTGGGGTGACCGTCGTCTACAGAACTGACAGTGAACACCAGTGACATTTTCTCGTTCATGATTTCATCACGTAAAGTGAAAAAACAGGATATTGCTGTGGTTTCCATGTTAATAAAATCGAAATTGAGTCGCGTTTTGTTATTGTACATCCCGCCGATTTGCTTAAAGGGCTTTTACAGCCTAACAGCATTAAACTTCGTTCATTCGTTCGTTTGTCCAAACATCAAAGCAATAAGCCTATAGAGGAGATAATTTCTACATACACTACACACACACACACACACACACACACACACACACACACACACACAGAGCACACACACACACACTGAGAGCCCATATATACCGGAATTCAGAAACACCAATTCTGTGTGACTACATGTATATCCAATACATGGTAGTCAGAGTCATTAAAGTATGGAACTGGCTGACATATTACTCGTAAGAGTCGAACAGCTTATGGGTGTATATGGATTGGGGAGGGGAAGAGAGAGGGAGGAGGGGGGGGGGGGGGGGGGGGGGGATGAAAAGCCTTGCTCTACGTGCAAATTAGACGCCGAACCATACTGATATGGAATATGCCTTGAATAAGATTTTAACGTTTCAAAAATTCGCGAATTGGTTCTAAAAAAACAAACAAACAAACAAACAACTGTTAGGGGGGAGGGAGGCATCGAGGAGAGGGTGGGGCGGTGGAAGAATTAAAAATATCTTCCAAGTGGATGAGATTTAATAAGAGTAACAGCCAACATTGCCAGGCTCCAGCCGTTCTCATAACTGGGATTAAAAACACTTGACAAAGTCAACGGAAGCTTGAAGGACTTCATCTTATCATGAAGAGGCTGAAAGTGATTTTTTGTACTAGTACAGTCAAATAAAAAATGAGGGATATCGAGAGTCTGACCACATGCACAAGCAGGTGCCGGTTTTAAATACCTACCTACCAACCATTAACCCGCAGCCTATGTACAAGAGATTTGGGCAATCAGCACTGGCCTCTGTCCATTCTGAAACAAGTTTTAGAGACTGACGAGTGCCACAACCTCTTCCTCTGCATGCCCCCTCACACTGGACCTCGCCATTGTCCTGAACCCCTTCCCCTTCCTCGACTCTCCTCCCGACCTCTCACGAAAGGAGGGAGGAAGGCAGTCGACGTAGACGGAATCGGCTCGTTTCTCTCCGATTTGGGCCCACTTGCGCCGGTATCGCTCAGTTTGAAGTCGAGGATCAGCTTCGTCATCAATACCAATCTCCGATAGCAATGGGTGGTGTTGATTGTGATCGCTTTATTCCTCCTCCGAATCGCTTCGTTCCACTTCTCTGAAGTCTTCATCATCGTTTTCACGGTCTCGGATAACTTCTTGAAGCACTTCAAGAGCCATTAGATCGTTTGAAAACGGCACGCGCCTGATCGAACTGCCTGCTCGACTCGCCATCTTGAACCGAAAATGACTCAGCTGAACTTTGCCGAAGTTATCGTCCGAGCGGACGCGAGCCGGTCAATCAGCGACCCGCGAAAGGGAAGAAACCGTCCTCTAGGGTCCCTACTACCGTTTAAAACCATTTTTTCTCCTTGCCTCCCTTTTTTAAATCGCCGAATTTTGATGATGAAATTACCTCGAACGTCGTTCGTGCAAGGGCACACAGCTTTCCCGAAACCACCACAAACGCCGTTTGTGCCAGGGCAGTCAACGGGTTAATCCTCAGGTTGTCTGCATTCCCTGCTTCATAATTTTAGGGGATGGTGTTCTTTTTTTTTATCTATCTAAACTGTGATTCAAAGAAACACACACAGGCATTCATTCATCTATACTCCACTTGGTCTTCTTTCACTGATGGCACTCGGTCTAATCACAGCATTGACAAAATCATGAACACACGCACAGTTGAGACAAAAAGAAAAAACTGTGTAGAAGGGAAAACTAAGAACACAAAAAAGCAGAAGAGAATGAAATGTCTAACTGAGGAAAAACAAAACAAAACAGAAAACTGATGGAGATTATCTACCTGCCAGTACACAAACTTGGTGTGATAGTCCATGAAACACTTGCCTAAGCACAATCCAGGCTTGGATGGGCAAAAGGGGCAATTGTAGTGAGATTCCTTCCGCACTCTGAGTTTCTTCGTGCAAACTTGGCATGGTTTGTAGGGGCAGCATGTTGGTGTCGGTGGCAGAGGGGAACAAAAAATGGTTTGTATCCATCCTCACCTCATCCTCTGTTTTACCCTCTTCCACAGCAGGCACCTGGTCTGGCCAATCCAGAAATGATGATGATGCTTTCCATAAAACCTAGGAAAGTTTTACAGGAGTCATCGCCTCCTGACTTTTGCAAAATAAAGGCACTGCAGGCTGCAACCTGCAGAAAATGGAAAAATAACTCCTTTGCTCATTTCATCGATTTCCGTGTGCAGTCATACGGGTAAAGCAGCTGGTCTAGTTTGTCGACCCCACCCATATTCCTGTTGTACTGGGATGAAATGGACGGACGCATGTTGACTCCCCGTCGTCCCTGGCATGGAATCGGTGCCGTGCACAGTAGACAGCAGGTGCACCACTTTTGTGCTGTGGTACTTTGTGGCGATGATCTTGTTGTCACCACAAAAAGCAGCTGATGATGTGGGTCCTTCATGCCACATAGCTCCTCTGGAATACCCCCGTTCTCCCTGACGGTGCCGCAGGCCAAGGTGCTCCTTTCCAGGAGGTAGAGGTACAGCCTCAAACTACTGTACCAGTTGTCCGTGTAGACATGGTAGCCCTTTTCCAGGAGAGGGGCTAACAGGTACAGCACCATCTGCTCCCTGGTCGAGAGAGTTGGGTTGTCTGTATTCACAGACTCCAGGACAAGCTGCACCTTGTTATGGGGTCCTCCCTTCCAGCATACACCTTGAAGCGGTAGCAGTAGCCACCACTTCCCTTGACACCACCGTTGGACTCACAACAAAGGTAGATTCTGATTCCAAACTGGGCACGTTTCAGGGGTATGTATTGAAGAAATATCAGTCTACCCTCCCAAGAAGTAGACTTTCGTCAACACACACTGCTTGCCGGGGCTCGTACACTTCCTGGAACTTCTCATGCAGATGATCCCAGAATGGGTTGAATCTTGTAGAGCAGGTCGTACCCTGGATCACCTTGCATTGGCATGGCTGCATTGTCACTGAAATGCAGAAACTGAAGAAGAATCTGAAATACAGAATAAAACTTTCAAGATAAGTAAACAGACCCACAATTGGGGGCGGGCACACACACACACACACACACACACACACACACACACACACACACACACACACACACACACACACACACACACATGTACACATATAGACAAACACACATTAACAGTATTACACATACATGAATATAAAAACACCACACTGGTACAAAAAAAAAAACAACTGCTGTGGATGAGTGCTTTAGTGTTTTACAAAATGATTAAACTTGTATGGAAAACTTGCATACATAAATCAATAATGCTTATGCACACATGTGCGCACACACATGCAAACACACACACACATACACACACAGAGTTCCACCATCCATACAGTCATTAACACCATAATTATGTGATTTCTGTAGGAAATAGGGCAAAGAAGAGAAATATGGAAAATAAATAGTAGAGGGAAGAAGAAACCAGTAGTAAAAAAAAAAAAAAAAAAAAAAAAAAAAATAGAGCTACTTGCCTGAAACTGGTTCTGGTCATGACAGAAATGAAAACGGGAACTCTGTACAGCACCTTCTTGAATCAGTACAGTTCAACGGAAGGCAGGCGCACAATGCCCATCAGTTGAACCAGGCCCAGAAAGTTCCTCATTTCTGCTCCATCCACTTTCTCCCACTTGTTGGCCCTTGAAAACTCTGGAAGATTGGGGTGTGCTTCCAGAAAACTGGTCTGCATAAAGATTAGTCTGAATGACCAAAAGGTTATCAGATCATCAAAAAATAATTCCAAATAATCAACAGGCCGAAAATTGGCACAGCTGACTTTCACACCTGGATTCCCAGTGAAAACAACAGCAGGGTTCCGGGGGGGGGGGGGGGGGGGGGGGGGGGTGGGGCTGTGCATCTGCTTCTACCATTCTTCAATCAACTGTTGTTGACCACGCCCCCATGCCACGCCCCCGGCCGCTTGAACAGGACCCTCGCCATTGTTCTCAGCCCTTACCACATCCATGACCCCGTCCCCTCATAACAGGAGGGGGCACAGTGCTTGCTGATGGCACAGGTTCCCCCATTTCTGCCTCTTCAGTCTCACTAGCAGTGCTTTCTTCACTGCTGTCATGTGGAACGAACAATGGATCCACATCATCACCAGCACCTATCTCCGATAAAAGTGGATGGTGCTGATTCCCATCTGTCCCTCCTCATCGCTAGTATCAGGATCCGATCCTCCAAGGTCTTCTTCACCACTGTCTTGATCATTTAAAATTTCAACTAAAACATCAATAGCAGTGTAATGCTTGAAAGTGGGACGCGTCAACAAAGTGGTAGGTTGCACTGCAATCTTGAATAACAATAATCAGCTGTAACCTCTCAACTCGCAATGTGCATATTCTGTGGCCAGTGGCAGGTCAGTTGAAGGGAAAACATCAGTAGAAGAGATGGAGACATTGTACATGATCGCCTCCCGTTTAGATTTTTGCTGTTTCCGTGACAAAGTTACTACGAGACACACACGTAGACGAGCATAGTGATTTTTGGTTTCCACTATGAATGGCTCTCGTAGCAGGCACGAAATGGGTTAACAAAGTCTGAAATTTCAGAGAACCAAGAAAAACAGACAGCTGAGCTAGTTTTTTATCATGGCATATTGCTGTCAACTAATCAAGGGCGATCACTCTGGCTGGCCTGGTTGGGAACTGAGTGGAGGTTAGCTCCCTGGTCTCCCAATTCTCATTTTGGGGGTGCTGTTCCATACCATGTGCGAATAAAGCAATCGTTTTGACAGGCAAGTATGAGAAAAAGAGAAACCACTCTGTTTAATGCTGTACCTGCAGGAGATGGCAAAAAGACAAAGGTGCCTTGATGCAGTTGTACTTGCATCACATGACATCAAGTGAAGCAGGAAACTCAATGCCCGTTGATGGCTCAGTAAATGTTTGCACTTTTGAAAGCTAAACCATGCTGTAAGGCTTCTTTTTGGGGTTTCACTGCCCAAGAGAAGACCAAGTGAAAAATGAACAGCCAAGGTAAGTGCCTGATCGCTGGCCAACAAAGAAAGGAAAACTGAAAAGAAATGTTTATGGCCATAAGAATTTGGCTTCACGGTGGAGATCTTTCACAAGTATATGTTTTTAGGAGGTTCTCCATAGCTCCCCTCTTTCCCATAAAAAATCTGAAGTATTCTGACTGGTAAGGCTAAGTATAAGACATCTGCCCTGGGCAGATTAGTATGAGGAAAATGCTTCCTTCAAAGACTGGTTTCCTCCCAGTAATATACTCTTCCCCTGACAGACCACATTTCTATAGCTTGTACTTGCCATGAAAATCAACAAGAGTAACAACTGCTCTTGTACAGGCATGAAAAGTATATGTTCTCAATATCAGATCCAGCACAGAAAGGCAAATCTAAAACAAGCTTATAAGAGAATTCATCAGAGTCTGGGAGCACCTTCCAAAGACCAAAGACAAATGACATGTTTGCAATGACCAAATCTGTCATTGAAATATTACAGAGTTTCTCTCATGGCTACTTACTCTCCAGTTTGAAGGTGGTCTCTGAAGCGCTCTGCGACTCGGAATGGACCATGTCTATTGAAATGGCAGCCCTGGGCACAGGTCTCCAGCTGTGGAAATATATAGGGATTGACCATAGTTATTGCTTTCATCTCTTTTTCTTTTTTAAAAAACATAATTCTCCAATAGCATTTTATCATTTTTTTGTTTTTTGCTTTTCTACAAATACGTTAGCTAGACCAGCCGCCGTGGCGAAGTGGTTAGCGTCGCGGACTCCCGGCTGGGAGGTCGTGGGTTCGAATCCCATCAGAGTCATGTGGGTTTTCTCTGCCCCGACCGGCTCCTACCCAGAGTTGAGTTTGCTGCGGACTCAGTTGGGAAGACTGGGACCACACAGTCGAGTTTCATCCACTTAATGGATGCGTTTTCTGAGAGTGTTGCTCAAATTTCCTGACCAACACTGCAGGTGCCTGTATCTCTCGGGCCTGGTTGATGCCAGGATATATAATGAAAGGAAGCGTAGAGTACAGCCCTGTCATGTAGTCTCAGACCGAAATGGAAAATCCGTAGCATCATCTTAATCATCCTCATTCTCATCGATCAGCATTAAAAAAAAATGTCTCAAGTTCTGTGGCCCTTCATGCCCTGCTCTCATGGTGACCTCAATTTCGATGTCCTCTCCACGTCTGTGGCTTTGGTTTGGTTCGTCGGGGTCACCGGTATCGGTGAGTCCATGGGGGCTGTCGTTGGATGGACGTGGTGGCGCCCTCCGGAGGGAGAGCTCACTCACGCCGGCTCCGCGACTAAGCAATTATTGTCGTCAGTAGGGGGCTTAGTAGGTGGTGTCCTGCGTATGTTAGATCAGAACAGGCGCCACTGAACACCACCGAAGTGACTCGGCAGCAGTGCAGTGTGTCTCTCCTCCGGTGGGTTGCCTCTTGACGACTTGACATTGACTGCTCCCTGTGGATTGCCGGTGCCGTGGCTGCGGCGGGACCAGCCGGGCTGTGGCTATGGACGGGATGTCGGAATGAGCGGCATGGGTACACTGCCTCTGAGGTGGCGCAGAAGTTGGGACAGCAAAAAAAAAAAAAAAAAAAAAAAAAAAAAAAAAAAAAACGTTAGCTAGAATAAATACAAAACTATGAAGAAAAAGAAAAGAAAAAAAAACAAACAGAAAAAAGCATCAACAGGAGGAGGCAAGCACCAAAACACGCAAAAAAAAAATTCACATGCTGACACAAGTATTCCAAACTGAGAGATATGGAGAGAAAAAGAGAGAGCGGGAAACGGTAGTCAGTTGATCATGTGCATACACAGATTTCTTTTTCCCATCCGTAACCCTGACAAAGAAGTAATTATAGGCCTCAAAGCAAGCCCGTTTTGAGCTTTCATTCACAAGGCCTTCGCCCTAAATGTTCCCTTCGATTCTGGCAACTTGTGCATGAACTGCTCCTGTGCCGCTTTACGGTCTGTTCACTTTCCAAGTAAACCTTCGTGACAGTTCACCAGCTTTGGCAAGACAGACATCCGCTTCTCCCAGTCACATCAGTCCACTGTCGGTTCCAAGGTGTGGAGGCAGCCAGCTTCTTGCCCTCCACCCGTTCTGCACTCTCTACCCCTCAGCACCTTAAAACTAATTCAGAGCAGTCGGGGCCTTTGTATTTTGCGACGATGTTAACTGCGTTCTGCCCTTGGCACGGCTCAGAGTTGGATGGTGTCCCCCTGGGGTGGAGATTTACCAGGCATCCCTGCCGCAAAAGGACAAGCCTCAGCGAACACTGACTGGGAGGCCTGGGTGTTCTCTGACCGTGACCAATCCCTTTGTGGCGCAGGAGTATTTGGAGCAAATGCAGACAAACATGATACCCGTGACAATCTTGATGAGATCTAGTGATGACGAGTTTACAGAATTTCACAACATTTCAATTCTGAATTCAGAGGTTTGTCTCACCAGAATTATGGTTTTTTAATGCCTTGTTTGTAATCCCAAACCCTCCCCTTTCTATTTTGACCCTTCTCCTCAAGAGGTGCATGTGAGGTAATCTTTCTTTAAAATGACCATATCTATGAAGTTTCCAAATTTGTTTCAACGTACAGTAAAGGATCACACTTTCATCAGGTTACTGCCAATTTACAAATTTTCCTTTCTGGGATATCACTTCAAGTTCAGGTCCTTCACACAAAACAGTTGTCTGTCGACAGAGACACTCACAAGGGTATGCGCATAGTGTGTTTGAACCCTGACTTGCATTTTTCTACTTTTTTTTTTCAACCCAAAGTCACATTTCTATTTTTCATTTTTGGTGGGCTTGCTGTTCAGCAGATGATAATGTCCCACCATGTCATTTCTAGAGTTGTCCTCTCCTTCTCTCTCTGCATCCTTAGAGAGAGTTTATTTGAAGAAGTTCTGAAGAGATTTTGTGCCTTGATGAAATTTCAGCCTCTGTCGCATCTGCTGGACTTTCAGCCTCCTCACCCAAGTCCTCTCGTCTCTCTCTGGCCTAAAGATGCAATCTTTTGGTCTTACTGTATTCATCTGACAATCATAGGGTGACTATAAAGCAGACCTGTTTACCCTTTCATAAACAATCAGTATTCATGGCACAGGTTTTCAGTATTTTGGAACAAAAATTACTATTTAAATAAAAATAGCGAATGCACTTTTTTCCTGTGTGCAAAATAACACAGTCATAATTCCAAGAGGAAAACAGTTCTTATCTGTAACCTTCAGCAACTAGGTACATATACATCACTTTGTGAACAGACACTTTTACATATTTTTGTTCGTTTTCTGTCTGTAATTTTCCCTGTTCTGGAAAAGTTTGAAGCCCCTTACTTAATCAGGGCGTAAGTTTGTATATAAATACTTAAACCTTCTTTTGTCTTGCAGACATCTGGCACCTTTCCACTACACTGATCACCATAATCAGCACAACTAGCCCATGTGTGCCCCACAGCTCTGTCTCACCTGGGCCAAAACTATAACTTCTGTGAATGCTGTATCGCAGTCATGTAAACAAAAAAATCATATGTGAAGTAGTTGAACGTGCATCTTCCATCACATTCCTGACTTTAAAGTTCCAGAAGGAAAAGAAGCTTACGGACCTGTACCAATTGCATACAGAAACCTTTTGTCCATTTTTATGTGTTAAAAAAAAACATTTCAGCACTTTGAAGTTCGAAACACACATACAACCCTTTAACTATTCATGCAGACTATCCTGTACACTGATATACGCACGTGAACAGACAAGAAAACACACATATGCACAAACACAAGACAATACACATGTAGAGAAGAGTATACGCACACATATGAATGCAGCAGACCAAGAAAAAAAAAAAAAAAAAAAAAAAAAAAAAAAAAAAAAAAGACAGTCTGATACCTGACAGAGACATCAGTACTGCTCTCTTTGGATGAAGAAGTTTTTGTGGTCTCAGTTTCTCCTTTCTCTCGGTGTTTTTGTTTGGGACTCTGATGCTGGGTTTGACACTAACAAGCTGTAGCTCTCTGGAAAAATCAAGAAAACATGGCAGGACAGTATGCTGTCATGGGTTTACAGCAGACATTGCATCTATAAAACTGTAGTGTGTCATTTGGCATGATACAGTCTGACTTGGTGTGGCGTGATGTGTCTGGTGTGAGGTGGCATGGTGGTATGAGCCACAGTGAAAGTACTTCACTGTACTATGATGCGCAGCTAACATACTGGTCGTAACTGCCATGAGTTTGACGCCAAAATATAATTTCAGGGGAATAAATCCTAATCCTCAGTCTGAGTTGTGGCCATTTTACCAATCCTTAAATTCATCTTAGCACATGACAGGTTCCTAAAATACTTTTCTAATGACTTTTCAGTCATGAAAAAATTGTTTTTAATGTGATTAAATAAATGCTAAATACATTCAGCAAAAAATAATAGTTTCTGACATACTACTTACTGTAGCATTTGATTTTTATTAACAACTACAAATACATTCAGCAAACAATTAATTGTATTCTAACCTACTGCTTACTGTAGCATTTGATTTTTGTTAACAATGAATTGTACTCTACTATATTACTTAATGTAACATTTGATCTTTGTTTCAAACAAAAATAATTTTCTTTTGAAAACTTGTTCTAGTTCATCTACTGCACCAAGTTTTCTAGGGTACAAACTAAATTCGTGAGTGGCCTTCTTTAACTGAGTGATCTGTTTATCTGGCAGCCATTATTTCTTAACTTTTTCACTTTTCCGTATTAAAATTAATAAAAGATCTAAGACCAAATATAAAACATGAGATCACAGCTACAGTAAAGTTTCCTTCTCATCATCTGGTCAAAAGACTGCGGGAAACTTACAGTAGCTGAACCACTTCACCACAAATCTCTTGTTCTTTTAAGACAGTATTTCATGCAAATAACTCTAAACAGATGTCTTGTCAGGCAGATATGTTTGAGCGCTAGCTTTTGATAATGACTGCTTAGTCCTGAAGTTTTAAGCAAATCCACATTCTACATCTAATTTCTTGTTTAGGCATGGTCACATACATCATGTTTATTAACCAAACAGTGTATGCTATTTGTACAGTCAATAACAGAATTAGCACCATCAATTTTTAGACTCTCATATGGCAAAACTCCATTTTTGTGATGAATATGGTGCAATTCATATGTCCAAAGTCAAAATATTTTGGGTAGCACTGGGCGTCTATTGTACACTTTTGAGAATTTACATTGTTTGTGATGAATATGGTGCAATTCAAATGTCCAAAGTCAAAATATTTTGGGTAGCACTGGGCGTCTATTGCACACTTTTCAGAATTTACGTTGTTTGTGATGAATATGGTGCAATTCAAATGTCCAAAGTGAAAATATTTTGGGTAGCACTGGGCGTCTATAGTACACTTTTGAGAATTTATGTTGTTTCTTTACCCACTGATAAATCAAATACAGCACGGTGTGCCTGACTGAGGAAGGTATTGCTTTTCCCTTTTCCAAACAGTACTACAGGAATCTGAGACAGGTGCAAGTACTAACCTGGGACCGGTTGCAGTGTTTCTGGGACAGCACTGGACCTAATCGCACATTCTGAGACACTGCGAACATGTCATCACTTTTCACATCTGAAAAACAACCATATTTTATTACTCTCAGGTCCAGAAAATCAATATATCTCATAAACATTATGTAAATGAAAAGATGGGGCATATTCATGCCCATTAGAATATTGTCCCACAACACACAAAAGTGTAAAGACTGGTTGCTTATTACAATGATCCATTATTGCCATTTATTTTTTGTATGTCCCCCTATCCCCATTCCACTGACTGTGCGAAAAAAAGGTGTGTGTGTGTGTGTGTGTGTGTGTGTGTGTGTGTGTGTGTGTGTGTGTGTGTGTGTGTGTGTGTGTGCACGCACGCGCGCGCGCGCAATGATGCATGTATACATCGCAATGTGTGATTGGGTATGTGATGACACTGCTTGTTGATGTACTTGCACACTTTTTTTTTCCCATACATACCTGCCCAAACAACTGTCTCATTCCTGCATGGCATGAACTCATGCCAAACAAATCAGGATCCCAACACTTAAAAAAGGAAGCAAGGGAACCTAATCCAAACCTCCAAGAACATGGATTCCAAAGTCACTTCCCTTGCAACGTCAACCTCTTTCTGAGATGAATGATACTCTTCCAGTTTTCCTTTCTTTCCTTGGCCAGTGAACAAACCCTACCTCCAGTCTGCATTTTCAACATAGCTGTGGATTCCTACAAGAGGCCTTACAGGCCTTTGTCTCCAAACTTCAGTCAGCAGTCCCTTTGCCTTCTCAGGGCAGTCTGTTCGTCATTACAGCACAAACCAAAAAACAAGAGGTTCACTGTTAATCTGAATCTTATGAGAACGCTTTTTCCTCTGTCAGTCTTTCTGCAGGCGGAAGTTAATGGGGTGGGGAATGACGTTAGTGGAATGAGGTTGATCACCACATCATCAAAGTGTGTGCTTCCATAATGTTTTGAATGTCTTGAGAAGTGGCTCACACAACTTCTGCTGAAAGTCTGTTGCAACAACTTCCATTTCTTTAAGCAGTTTCATTCCTGGTGTCTTGGCCCAGAATTTTATCTGTGGTTTATGTTAAGCTGGAACACACATTGTTGCCTCAGCCTAGCTGACATTTTGGGTAAGGTACTGCACTCCCCTGCAACAGCAATTTGAACTTTATGAGATCAATTCACATTCTGACCAACTTTTTTTTTGCTAATCTTAATTTGGAGTTGTTATTTTTTCACATGATGGTATGCATGTTAAAATCTGCTTTCCATCTTAATCCAGATTTATTATGCCATCAGGTATTCCCACTGTGATGTCAACAGTCTAAAACTGACTCTGTGACGTAGAGCAGGTGAGCCAGCCAGCCTTTACCTGGTCAAGATCATCACAGCAAAGCAAAATTTTGTCAGGAAAAGATTACTCACAAAACTTGCCATGTGGGGAACCATCATCAGTTTCAGGCAACATAATTATCATCATGTATGACGATTAGGTATCTGTAGATTATAAAAAAAAAAAAAAAAAAAAAAAAAAAAAAAAGCAGCTCAGTCTCTCAATTATCCACAAGTAATATCGGCCTTACCATGTTTTAGTGAGAGAGAACAGGGACGTATCCGTCTTCCTCCATGCCTTCAATGGTGATGACTCATTTTGGCTCATATTTATTTCTGGTTCATGCTAGCGTCACCGATTTCCAGGGCATTCTGTGTGCAGTAGTATCTGCCTTCTTTGATTCAGGTGTCAAGCATGTTCACCTACCTACCATTCTTTTCCTTGGTCTGGCGCTTGTTTGGACAGGTAGGTATGAGAAAAAGGAATTTTCCCACAAACGTAGTTTTAGAGTACACTTGCTGGTCCACACCTAGGACTGCCTCCAGCCTCCCCATAGAGTGCAAGAAACTGAAGCACAGTCAACTCTTAAAGGAAGATTACTTTGGGAGTCCATGTTCTAGGTGGCTTGAGTTAGCTCCCCTCTGTCCCATTTTAAAGTTTGAGAATCCTGATCAACATGATGCAGATTCATGCTAAGAATGAATAAGGCACTTGTTAAGACAGGTCAGGCCTAAAAACTACTTTCAATATGAAAAAAAAAGACCGGGAAAAAAAAATGTTACAAAAATCAGACCCTATAACAGACCTATCTACCTCAAAATTGAACCATTAGTATTCCATGGAGTAAATTTTAATATCCATGACAAAAAAAAAAAAAAAAAGGAGTATTTCGCTTACCCTGAACTTTAATATGGATCTTGTATCATGCAATTCTTGCTGCCAACTCACTGGGCTCTACTCACACTCAACACTCGCACCACAACAGTGCACAACACACACACACACACAAATTGCCCGTATCTAGTTGACCCATCTCATTAAAAAAAAAAGAATATATATATATATATATAATGCCCTCCTCCCTTTCACCATCCCCAGCCCTGATGTGGCCCTTTGCGGTCAGCTGGGCTATATACAACATCACCTTACCACCTACCCCCACCCCCACACACACACACAGAGTGACAGACAGTCACACACATGTATACCCTTCATACAGTTTTCATTTTCCTTCTTTTTCTTCTCTTTGTACAGCCACTCCCCCCCCCCCCCCCCCACCACCCCCTTTTTTTTTGGGGGGGGGGTGGGGGTGGGGGGGGGAGTGGAGCTAATTAACAGTAGAAGTTACAGTGACAGACACACCTGAGCAAATTTGCTGTCACTAGTGTCAGGAAACATCTTCTTCAATAGGGAACAAGGCAATCGGTCGTCGTTCATAGGGATAGATTCGCGTCGGCCACCAGCGTATACATCATGATCATCACTCGGTCAGTTTTTTCATCTGCTGCTCCAGGTCCCCCACTGAACTTCGCTTCAGCCTTTTTCAATGCTTGTACAACTGAAGGTGTTCCTCTCATCACTTCTAATAGGTTTTTTTTTTTTTGCGATTTTGACAAAACATGCTTTATGCAGTTGTTGCGCCCTCCATGAACACAACTAAAACCCATTTCACACAAAGTACACAACACGAAAGTTGGACCTTTTTTGAGCTTGGGACTAAGCACTTCCAGGTTTGCGTGGTATGCATTCAGGAAAGTTTGCTCCCTCGTTTTGGCAACCTTTTCAACATCTAGCTCTTCATCACTCTCATGAACACGTAATTTTGCTGGTGGCAGCATTCTCTTAGTGAATATCTGTGTTGGTCGCTCATTATGAAAGATGGTCGACCATGGTGTAAGCAAGTACGCGCCAACTGGAATTAGGGACAATAACTCACATTTTCAAACAGGAAAATAGTGCTTTTATTTTTTTAAGCCAATGTTGCCGACTTTCATATTTTTGTCATACCGGTGTATTATTGTATTTTTCGAGTCGAATTTCGTAAAATACACTAAAAAATCGTAAGGTAGACAGGTCTGCTATGATGTATACCAATTAAATTTACCTTGAGACTGAAAAGCACCCTGGGAGTCTGTTCTCAGCCGACTCTGCATCTGTCCCATCTGAAACTCAAAAAACCTTTTTTTCTGATTAAATACTCACTACATCATTTCCTACAATATCATTTTCTTTTTAAAATCAACCCTGCTGACATTACATAACTTCTGTTCAATCCTCCTAACCACTGTAACTAATTTTTTTCTCTCAAATCAAATTATAACCAATCAAACAATAACACATCACCCCTTTCTATCTTCCACTTCTCCCAAGGCCACTGACCTGTTGATAAGCGGATTGTGATGTTGTGGAGGAGGAGGAAGTCATCAGCAGACAAAACTGGGACTGGCTCTGCTGCCAGTCCGGTAGGTCCCCTGCTAACGTAGGCCCTGCAAGGCCTACCACGCTCGCCTGTCATAAGATCACAGTAACGTCACTGCCATAACTCTTCCACAGGACAAAGAAAAAAAAAAGTCACCCAAAGTATGACAACAGTATCAACCTTGGTGTTGGAAAAAAAAAAAAGACTGATGTTAAACAAACACATTTTAAATATCATATTCTGTACGCTATAATTCAGCACACATTGTGTATGCAAATGTGTGCACGTACTGCAACGGTTCCTTTAAACTTTCAGTGGGAATCTGCTCTGCCCCTAGGAAACAGATGACTGAAATAGTTAATTGCCACTGTTGAAGCTTGGTTATATCCCAACATTTTCACACGAGATGCATGAGATACTGAAAGTGGATCACTGAAGTGTAATATCATTATCTTCACAACAAGTTAAGTACCATCCCCAAAGTGGAGTGTAGTATTTTAAAAAAAAATGTAAAAACATGACTGACATGAATTCAGGGCAGACCTGTTTATATCCCCAGTTTTACTTCTGAAGGACAACTTGGAACTTAAATTCATTTTTCACAAAAATATGGGTGCCCATAGATGTTGTGTTTTAAACCTACAATGTTATCAGCTGACCTGACATTACTCAAACAGTATCCACTGATTAGGAAAACAGCCAAGTTCCCCATACATACAGCATGTTATTCTTCTATTTCATGACAACAAAATTCGATGCTATGCCATTTGCCATGAGCCTGGAGAAAAAAGGAACAAAGAATGATTAAACTCTACATTTCATGATAATATAATTTCTTCTAAGAGATTTTAAAATATCACTTTCAAATCTGGGGGTGGTCTTTAACTTTTGTGAAAAGTATGTAACATAAATTAAACGAGTCACTGACTTTCGATATGTAACAAACAGCCACTTGGTCACCGACATCTGATATATGACAAACAAAAAAACTTGATCATTTTTTATATATTTTTGATATGTAGACATTCATGTCAACACCCATTTCCTTGTTAGGACCATAGCTGCAGAAATCTCATAAACTGCGCTTTTGTCTTTCTGACTTTTCACGATACATACCCTAAAAAACTAAATTCTCCACCAGCATAACTAGATGATCATCAAACAATGATGAAAATGATTTCAGGAAGAACACAACACTACCAGACAAAAACTGTTAACAATAGAATGCTCATAGGTATAATTTTGCAAATACTGGTACTACTCTAAAGCAAAATGTTCTGTGTACACAAAAAAAAAAAAAAACAACACCATGTACAAAAATATAATCAGAAGAAACTGAAACATACACCAGCTAGCACTGGCCCCTGCAGACGCCCGTTTCTGACTCTCTGTCAGTGACTGCTGTTCCAAGGAGGGCTTCTTCACAGGCTGCAACACCACAGCAAATGCTGTTACCACCTACATCAGTACTTCTTGACCTCTGCTTCATCACGGCAAAAGTTCTTTCATTCATGTCTTGAAACACCTGTATGATTCTCTCTCTCTTTTTTTTTTTTTTTTTTTTTTTAATAGATAAGAACATTTACTGTAAGGAGCCTAAAATTAAAGTACCACCACCCAAATACCTTCATTTCTCAAATCAGCACCCAAAATTCAGCAACTCATACAAAAAGACAAGTATGGTCCATGTTTTTTGGTATGTGTCATTACGTGGATTATATATAGATATATATATAGATAGATAGATATACATATACACACATACACACACACACACACATTTACATACATATAGATATATACATATATATGTGTATGTGTGCGTGTAAGTGCGTACGTATGTGTGCGCATGCAGATAAACTTCTACAAAAGAAAAAAAGATACCACAGACACACAGATCTCTAAAGCATTGTTAACAGTTTAATAAACAAGGCTGTAGGATTTTCTTGAAATGTTAATTAAATTTTCTACATTGGATACCCATGCAGTAATCTTTTGCAAATGCAACAGCAATCAAGGACGGTTTCTAACTAATTTAAGTGTTTCTAACTAATTTTTTTACAAATGAAAATATTTCTTACAGTACATAAAAGTGCAGCACTGAAAAGAGAAAGTAAAAAAAAAAATCTGGTCTGAACACAATGTTTATTAAATCAGAAGGATCCAAGCCATTTGTTCAGTGTGATATAGACTGCAAAACAGCCTCAAACACAATGTGTGCTTTCCTTAAAGACAAACTTACTTGTCAAAGATGTCATACAAAAAAAAAGTGTGAGCAGATATGTGGAATGGAAGACAGAAAAAAGAGAGAAATATGGACTACTCAACACAGGCTGCCGATTTCTTTCATCTCTCCATACCCACCTTGCCCTGTTGTGAATTCAAAGTCTGTATTTCTCCTGGATTGTACTCAGTCTCTCCACCTGAAACAGTCATTCTCGAGAAATGAACATTTTTCAGATACTGTCGTTAATCAATCACAATGCAACACTAGCTTTCTGCTGTTTGTTCTGTGTTTGACTTCAATGGTAAGCGTTGACAAATCTATACTCCTCTGCTCTTTCCATTTGCATGGATAAATGTGGGCCTCGCATCCAAGTCTGTATGCATATATGTAGGTGTGTGTGTGTGTGTGTGTGTGTGTGTGTGTGTGTGTGTGTGTGTGTGTGTGTGTGTGTGTGTGTGTGTGTGTGTGTGTGTGTGTGTGTGTGTGTGTGTGTGTGTGTGTGCACGCGCATGTGTGTGAGTGTGCGTATGTGTGTGTGGTGTGTGTGTGTGTGTGTGTGTGTGTGTGTGTGTGTGCGTGTCTCTGTGTGCGTGTGTTTCAGTGAATTCATCAAAAGATAAGAAAACGCCACCACACTGAAGCTTGACTTAAGTAAACGATCCGCCATGTTTCTCGTAGAAAAGGAAGTCTCGCGAGAACGTGACTTCCTTCTTCCTGTAGCCATTACTTCCGTTTGCAAAAAAAACGCGAGTCGATACGTGCCGTGGTTCTCGAGTTTCGAATTTTTTAAAGTTTTGAGGTCGAAATGCCGTTTTTCACCGTGGCTAACCTTGAGTTGCCCGTTCTATAATGAGATTTAGTGATGGAGATACTGTGTTTTGTAGGATTTACGGCATAAGACTTAGTGAAAGTGCTGGGTAATGAAGCTTAGAGTGACCTAGATTTCGACTGGGATGAAGTTCCAGGTATGATGAACAACAATTCGGAAGAAAGTTCTGAAGAAGATTTTTTTTTTTTTTCCCCGAGTAAATGGCTCATGTGACATTCTTCAAACTTACGATATAGCAACATATATATTCGTAGGAATTTTAAAAATTATTTTCATTTCGTTATTTCCTTTCCTCTCTTTTAAATTAATTTTTTAATTGGGTAACCATGTTCAAATTACGGAGTTACTTACCTTGCCGACGGTTTTCGGTGTAACTAAGCTCAGATAAGTGCATACTGAAGCTTACACACACACACACACATACACACACACACATACACTCACTCACACACATGTACACACACACAAACGCACACACAAACACAAACTCAAACACACACACACACACACACACACACACACACACACACTCACACTCACTCACACACACACACAAACACATACCTTCTCCAGCCATAGTCAAGGACGGAGTGCTGGGGATGATATGAGGCATGTCACTATAGGCATCTGGTGACGGACAAATTTCCTCATCTCCCCTGCAAGAACACATGTAAACGTATAGTTCAGACACAGTAGACAAAGAAAATGTGCTGAAAGCAGGTATCATTATATGAATATGCTGAAATAGTCTCCCTGAACAGGTCAGCTTACCCCTTTGCCATGAATGCCAAATCAATCCATGATCCTACAGCTGACTGGCCCTCTATACAGTGAATAAATAATCCTGATGGCTTTCTAACCAGTGACTTCACTTTTGAGGTACTTGGGCTGCTAAACTGTCCATGAGCTTATTCAATGGACACCCCATCTATCACTATCACTCACTGTCTCACCTATCATGGGTTACAATTTTTGGTTTCCTTTCTTCCACATTTTCATTAACAGTAATAGGTAGTAATGCACATAAAGCATTGATCACAATCAGAAAAGAGACACAGAGAGAGGAGGCGAGTGCTTTGAAACTTCCCCGTGGGCATTTACAATACACATGCTGGCTAATCAATTTTCTTTACAAGCCAAATGAAAATTTTGTTTAGTTGATTTTTTTACCGGTGAATCAAAGCAGACTTACTACGGCAGCAGCAACTTCAGCAAAACATTGCTGTCCTCAATCAGCATGTCTCATTACTTAAAGCATCCCTAATACCCAATATGGAAAGAACACACAGGGTCAATTAAGAACAATGTAACAGGACAGATTGGTAGCGAAGTGGACTAGGTTGGACAGTGGATTAGGATGGACAGCGGATTAGAATGGACAGTGGATTAGGATGGACAGTGGATGGATTAAAAATGGACAGTGGATTAGAATGGACAGGTGGATTACTGTGGAATGGTAGCCGATAGTTTAGTTTGTAAGCGCAGGGATCCGTGTGAGTCAAAGGGGCAGAAGGGGGTTGTGAGGTTGAAGGATAGGGGAGCTAGGAGTCCGACAACTCACAGACTTTCTTCCAGTGTCTCAGGAACGAGCATGGGTTGACCCGACAGGTGCAGAGTGGCCAGATGATGGGAAGGCGTTGCTACAGGTCGATCCACCTTCTCTTCTGCATCACAACCAAGTACAGAGGAACCAATGTATGTGCCAGGAAAAAAAAAACACAAATAAATATATATATATACATAGTAACCGTGCTTCTTCTCTGCGTTTTAGTCTTTTAGTGAGCAAAAATGTATGGACACAGAGGCAAAAACGAAATCAAGTAATTTTACTCTTCTGCATCAGAATCATGCATGACAAACACAAAACGTTTTTTTTCCCCCCCATTTAGGGCTGAATAGAAACAATAATCACCAAAACCCCAAACACATACACTCAGAACAACAACAAACAAATCCCAAACAACGTATCACACGCAAAAGACTTGCCCCTTCACTTTCACCTTCTTTCTCGTTCATCAAAGTCCTCAGTTTTGACTGCATATGACAATATGTTGAGTTCCTTCGTTTTCTGAGGCAAATCAAAATCCTGTCATGGCACGCAGTTAAACACAGATGGCTAGGCACAGATACATTTCAAGTTGATTGCTTAAGGTGAGAAATGGTAGTGTACCAAGACAAATTTTCTTTTCAAAATCATTCCGATTTCTTTACTGTTAACTTTGAAGGACATTATCCATAGATTGAAAAAAAAAAAAAAGCTTTTTAGGTCTGTTTTACCCACCGTTGCCATGGAAACCATCCAATATGGCCGCCAAACAAAAACCTGTTATTGACTTTGTGTGATAAGTATTGGACATTGATTTTTGCTGTTTGTTTTGTTATGTAGATATTCATACTATCTTTGTTTGCAAGAGAGGTTTTTACCATAAAGGCCCAATTTTTTTTTTTAGAAAAAAAAAAAAAATCCTAAAAGTGAACTTTTTTTTAACGGTATAATTTACAAATATCAGCATACATGCAACAAAATCAAAGAAAGATAAAAATCCTTCTTTAGAAATAAAGATAAAGATAAAAGCACCTAAAAGCAGCATGCCAAAGGGGAACAGTCTACTACTCCACATAAATGAACAAACCTCACATGAATGTCAGTGTGTATATGCTGTGAAATGTGGGTTTTGAGAAAATGAAGAAAGAAAGAAAGAACATTTTTACCTTGGGTCTTGTCCCTCCCTCATTGCATTTTTTTCATTTTTCTGAACATTTTAAAGGCTATTGAATGAGATCATGAGATAAAACAGTGTTTAAAGGTGCAGAATCAGTCAAATACAAAAAATCGAAAATTTGAACGTTTGTAATGAAAATATTGCTGCTGTGCGTTACCTTAAGCGCGCTGCATTCACAGCACTGAGTGGAGCACATTTATTCTCATACTGTCAACACGACCATTACTGTGAGGGCTTCTAGCAATATCGTTATATTAGCAAGATACTGATCAGCTAGGTGGCCCAGACTGGAAGGAAGAAAACTCCACGTAAAACAATGCTGGTTTTCAGGCATTCCAGCCCCTCAATGCAATAACTCAAACCGCTGCTCGTCTCAAAAAGTTCCACACAACAGGACCTACGAACAACTCGACACCAGGCGCTACAAACTAATACCCACCATCCTTTTCTGCAAAAAGGTCCTGTGACAGGGGATCCTGCTGTTGTTCCGCCGACACCTCTCTGGCGATGACAGTCACATTGGCCATGTCGTCACTGCTACTGGCACTCCTGCCTTGCTCCACATTGTCTTCGCTGACAGACATGCACGACATATTCACTCCATTTCCAGTCGATCAGAGTGTGGTGTCACAGGAAGCAAGAATGCCCTACTCAATTCACGGGTAAACAAAGATCCAATCACAAGGTCATTGACGACTCTCACCTGAGACTGTTGTTACTAAAAAGTCATTACCAATCATACAAAACTATAGAAATTATCTCATAGGACACTTTTTTTTCTCTTTACATCTTTGGCTGTGAAATATGCTGTACTTTTAATGTCCATTTTCAGACAAATCTTCAAACCTTTCACTTTCAGGGATTTTTTTTTTTTTTATGGCAGTCACTGACAATAGTTATACCTACTTTGTTTACATCAATTGGGAAATAAAAAAAAATACGATAAAATCAAGTTTTTAAAAAGTTCTGTTTCATCAACTGACTACCATTAAGAAATAATCCACAAGGAAGTGAACTAAAAATTACCAGCCTGAAATATCATTCATTTCCATTATTTCATTCCAAACATCATCCATCATCTTTTGTGCTTTCATGATTTTACAAAACATATGTCATATTCAATTCAATCTATTAACAGTTAAATAAATAGTTGAAAGTATCTCCTAAATGGACTGCCATTACGAATTCAACGCAAACAACATCTCAAAGAATTTCTTTTTTTTTTTTTTTGTTTTTGCTCCGTAAATGGCATGTGTAATTCTTAAGCAATACCTCGCAGTTTCACCAATAACACAAGCATCGCTTGAAGCAGATGCCCTTGATTTCTCCACTGCTTCCACCTCACTGTCAGTCACCAGCACTAAAGAACCTGCAAATCAAAAAGAAAAAAAAAATCAAATTAAAAAAAAACAAATAGATCATGTCACTTAGGCCTGGATTTCACATTCTACTGCAAATCAAAGGCTAACAGTACCATGAAAGTCTCACACATCTGTGTACACACACACACACACACACACACACACACACACACACACACACACACACACATTTCAAAAAAAAAAAGTTTGTCCTATGAAAGACAAAAGACCAATTTCTAACATAAGGACTTATAAAGGCAACAGTATCTAACCTTTTCCCACCACTCTCGCAAGCAGATTGCTCACTGCTACAACTACAGCAACGAAGCCAGTGCATGCATGTACCTAACATAATAATCACAATAATACAAAATTGCCCACCCACTTTAAAGTGTCACTGCCTTAAGAAGATAATTTTAATACCGAGACTGAAACACACATTGAAACGTTTTTTTCAATTTTACTTGCAAATATTCAAATATAGTTTGTTCAGTTATTGTGAAATGATCTTCACAGAAACACTGATAAAATACAAATGATCATCATATTTCACAGCAGTGCAAACTCTATCCCTTGAAAAAACAAAAAGAAAGAAAAAAAAAAAAAAAAAGATTAATCAAATGTACACAGCAGTCTTTTTTTTTTTTTTCACAAACTTTCACTGTCAATGTCAAAATTTAATCTATTCACAAACTTAAAAGACAATGAGATGTCATTAATGCTTCCCTGCTGTCCCAATCCAAAAGCTAAGTGTGTTTGTACTTTTGAGTTTATAAAGAAAAGAAAAGAAAAGAAACAAAAACGTTTACCAGACTGTGCAGCGGAGGGCTCCATGACAGGGTAGATTACTTCCGAATCACAGCTTTCCTCCTCCCCCTTTTCACAGACAACATATAAATACACAGAGGAACAAATACACATCATTAAAGTTATTTATTAAACCTATTATTACCGTATCAGTAAGACCTATTAAGAATGATCAAATGAATCAGTTATACTCTTATAAAGATCATCACTCTCTTGTATCTAGCAAGGTTTTCTGTTATTTTTTCAATATACCTACCATCCTTTTTACTTTTTCAGGTTTCTGCTAAAGTAAGAGTTTGGCGTTTTACGCTTTTGTCAGTCTTGGGGAAAGACTGCTTACTTCAATCTCGATCATGCCCATTTCTATTCCGTTTTTAACTATCGTTCCCTTCGATTTAAATAAATGATGATTCCTTTTTTGATTTAATCACCAAAACTCTGTCTTGGATGGAAAAAAAAAATCACATTCTCAAATAACATTACAGTATAGAGTTTGAGTGTAGAGCAGGAAGAAACTCTATGGAGAGCTTGACAGCTGGTCTTCAGACCATTTCAGCCATGAACTCCTTACACACTCGGGACCCAGCCACATCCAGGTCATGACTCCCAGATGCCCTTCTGTTGTCAAATTTTCCCCTCTTCTTCCGGGTGCTGCAAAGGTTCAAACCCGCAACTTTTGGATGGGTGGGCATCTCCAAGAGTGCGTTTTTAGCTGATGTCTTACCCACATTGCAAATGGACACCTATTCTAAGATGGGAAATTAAAACCATATGAAGTTCTTTCTTGTTTCTCCTCGACCAGATCCAGCTGGAAGTCTTTTCAGCTGCCACTGCCATTGCCTACAGGGTTCTCATCATCTTCTTACCTAAAATCTTGAGCTATTCTTTGAGATCAAAGGCTTACAAGCCTATAAATCCCCTTGCTCCAACCTCTACGGCAAGAACTTGGGCCTGGATGCCAGAGTCCCTTCAGCTGCTGGCTAGATTGGCAAAATTCTCAGTCTTCCAGGTGTGTGCTTGATCAGTATCATTTGTTTTTTGATGAACCTGAGCGGAGAACAATACATGTAATGGTCTCGCACCACTCTTCCTGATGATCTCTGGATGGTTCTCCCCATCTGGAAGGTCCACTGTGCCTTCTCCATCATCAACTCCATCCAGTAAATGCTGCTTCCATACTCTTGATATCACAGCTGTTCTGGACCATGATTTGCAGCCTCCTGCCAAGCAGAACTTAGTTATTGGAGCATCTGGTGGCGTAGTGCTCCCTCCAGTGGTGCTTCCAGCATGTGCAATCTCCTTGAGCACTTGGCTGTGCCTCCATGTGTACCTTTCCTTCAGGAGTTAGCGCCGCTCGGCATGATGAACTCCGAACATGTTTCACTGTTCATTTACCATGACAGACAGGACAAGTAGGATCATCTGATTTCCCCTATTTGACCAGGTTGAATTCCAGCGCAGGAGGTCATATACCGATTTGTAGATGAAGCAGACCCTGGGAGGTGCCATGTGTCATATGTCATTCCAGGTGTCATTGCAGTGCGTTTTCCCACTTGTCTATAGTTCTTGATTTCCTTGCTGGACTGGCTTCTGGATTCTCTAGGAATCTCTCCTCTTCCTTCAGCTCCTCTGTTACCATCTCTCTTTGCTTTCCCTATGCCTTTGACTGTCCTTTCACTTCTGTTGACCCAAAGCATCTGTCTGATGATCTGTGTGTGGCCTGCTATTTCCCTGATCTTGAGGTGTTCTTTCGTCGTCATGCGCTGCTCATGAACTTTCCATTTTCTGACAGGCTTCAGCCTGGGCCGGACTGATCTCACAACTTTCTCTTCAGAGTCCTCAAGCATGGTTAGACCTTGCCGTACCCATGCTGTGTTCCTCGAGGATAGATCTAAGAAGAAACTTTAGCCGTGCTTGGCAATAATACAGTGTAATGTCAGTGAAACCGGGAGTTGCAGTGGGATAACAAGCCATTTCCTTGTGTATTTGCTGATTTTGACCTCCACTGTGCTAGTGCTGACACCATATATTGCTGACAGTATACATCAATAGAGGCCAGAAAAGCTTCAGGATCAGCATGAAGTGCCGACAGCAGGCCTTGTAGTTCTATTTGCCAGGGAACCCACACTGCTGTATCATGTGCAGGCTTGCCTTTACCATCTGCTTGGGATTCCTCAATCTTCTTTGTGGCTTTCAAGGGTCATCATATACCCCCCCCCCCCCCAGGCTCTTGACTGGTTCTTCTGTTACAGTTGAAATGGCTTCATAAAGTACAGTGAATCTGACTGTTTTTGGCTACTATTTCTTTCTGCAAAGAGAGGCTTTGTAATTTCTTTGTACTACTTACAACACATTCTTACCACAAATAGAGATATACTCATTTGCATTTATTTAAAATAAATATACATAGCAATACGTTCATACAAATCAAGTGCATATGTACATACTCATAGTGTGATTGTGTGTTCATTCACAACAATCACTTGTGACTTTTCAGACTTCTAGTTTACAAAGTAAATAAAAGAATTAGAAAAAAAACGTTGGCTGAAATAGTGAAAACGGCAATCCCCAGCGCTAGCCTTTCCATAAGAAGTCAGCAATACAACAATCAGATACAAATAATAAAACAGAAAAAACATTAATTAATGATAAGGAAATAACAGGGAAAAAAAACAGTTTGAAATATTTATCTTTTCTCCCCATTCACAGTTAAATCATGAATACATGCTCAATTTGTTCTCATCGAGTAATGAGTGTCTTGTGGATAAGTTCTAGTTTTGTTAATAACAGCAACTAACATTATGTGTTTTACACTAGACATTATTTCATACTTGTGAAAAAAAAAAGTTGGTGTGAAAAATGTTTACAGTAGTTTACTAATTTTTTTTTTTGGGAAAAAAACAAAGGCTGGCATGAAAAATCTTTACTATTATTAACCAATTTGATTTCACTCAGAACATACACAAGCCATACACTGATACAGCTTCTCCAGATCAAACATGTTTTTTTTTTCAGAAAACCAAGAAATCATACTTTTTTTTTATGTAGACACTGCACTGGTAATATCCACATTCACTGACATTTACTCCTCTACTTGACTTGAAGTACAGGGAAGTACACAGGGGCAAATCTGCATATTGCCAATGGACTTGCAAAAAGAAAGCTTTCTGCTGTAATTGCTGTAATGACCTGGTATTGACTTACTTGCTGCAAAGCTGGCAGATCATGGGCGGGGTCTGGCTGTGAATCGACTTGTGAGGCTAGCACAATGAACTGGCCGCTTCCAAACAACTCTGAGTTCTCATCAAACAAGTCTTTCTCCATACCTTCACTGATGGAGATCCTCCATTTCTAAACTGTTGGATATGGGATATATGTTGGTGAAACTACCTCTGGCCCCACAACAGCACAACCTGCTTTGCCGTGACAGTATTAGTGAATCAACTTTTGAATGATTTTGTCCAGCTTGTCCATTGTCTCCAGATTAGATCCTTTTCGTGACACACAAGAGATCATTCCAATGATGTCCGTATATCCACTTTCCAAATTCCACAGTTTTGTTAATAACCTACACAATTGACCGGTCACTTACATTTTCTTTTTTTTTATCTGCCTTGAACCTAAATTTGAATTAATATTACCAAATGCTTGAAGGTTAATTTCACACCACAATGCCTCATAAATAAATCATCAGCCTTTTGTACTCTTATTTTTGTATTTTGCGTGAATAAGATTCAATCATCCATCTGTCATTTTGTAGAATTTCCATTACTTCCCCATTGGAAGTTATGTTTTCACCTGTATTCATTTGATTGGTCGTATGTCAGCAACAGAAAAGCAAAACTACAAGATAAGATAATGTTGCTTATAGCCCAGCCGACCGCAAAGGCCACATCTGGGCTGTCACCACGTTAAAATCAATTCACAAGTCATAAGCAAAACTACAAAACAAATTCTAATTCGATAAAAAGGTAGTGTATGGGTCATGGGAAGTACTAAAGTTTGGAGCAGATACAATTAGAGGGCTGGTCAACATTTTTTTTATTTCACTTAAAACACCACATTGTGGGTGTATTTTGTGTGTGTGTGTGTGTGTGTGTGTGTGTGTGTGTGTGTGTGTGTGTGTGTGTGTGTGTGTGTGTGTGTCATTTTGTACATTTCTTAAGACTTTGAAAAATAACGCTTGGATCTCACAAAAAAAACAACAGGCCTACTACTTTACTACTAATATTGTAATAACAGACTTTTTGATATCTACCTACTGTTTACAAATTTAATCCAGTGAACAAAATAACATCCAGTGCCTTTATGGGGAGAGAGGGACAGATTTATCGTTCATTAACTTAAATCACTACTAAGTAAAAAAAAAAAAAAAAAACTAAAACAAAAAAAAGAGACCTGCAAGTTTGTAACCAAAGTGGAACCATCCTAAGCCTGCCTTTACATGGAACACCTGGCACACTGCCTACTACTTACGGGGCTGACAAAGAGAGCTAGAGCTACAAAAGGTACATCAATGACACTGGGAGCCACTTCCAATAGCCATGCCAAAACACAAGACCTCCACAACTTCCTAAATTTTGTTCAAACGCTCCATCCACCCATCCAATTTACATACATCCTTTCCCCAGTTAGTCAGCTTCCTGGACAACTCCATCTGCCTCAAAGATGGACTGCTCAAAACCTCAGTTTTCTACAAACCTACTGATGTGCATCCATTTCTGGACTACACATCATCCCACCACCCATCCACTGAACACATCATTCCTTAATTCCTTTGACAAGGAAGATTTTACAAAACAAACAGCCAAAATGTATGAGTTTTTCACCAATAGTGGACAATCCAATACTGTCATTAATGATGCTCTCAAGCCCATATAACAACTGTGTCCAGAACATCTGCTTTGGAAGCCCAGCCTCCAAAAGAAGCAGATCCACCACCTGTCTCCTCTCCCACCCATACACTCTTCCCATCTACAGGATCCTCAAGTCCAGACAGTTCACAGTAGAACATCAGAAACCTGTCTTTGAGACCAAACCCTTGATTACTCTCAGATGCAACAAAAACCTCAAAGTCCTACCTGTGTGCTTCGAACTGAACAAATCACTACACAGTACACTGAAGTCACCCAGAACTTTTCCCTGCCCAAAACCCAACGACAAAATCTGTCCTCTCACAAAGCCAGACGCCAATCTGCATGGCCCGTAAATCTCATTCAATATTAAACATACCTTCTCTTGTCAGTCATGTTATTGTGTATGCTGTCCACTGTGAACTGTGCTGTAAAGATCTGTGTTGTTAAGACCCCCACACACATGAAACGCTCATCTCTGAACACCTGGCCAATATCCACTACCATCAACACAAAACAGTTTAGTAGTATATTTGAGATTGTCTCACTTTCACATTTCTTATATCATTATCATCATTTCTATTATTATATACCTACTGGTATATTTAACAGATCATATTCTATAGATCTTTATTATCTTCCCCGTCTCTGTATCTTCCTTCTTCTTTCTCTTTCATCTTCTCATCCCTCTCCTGCTCCTACTTCTTCACTTCATTAGTACTTTTGTTACCATAACCAAGTCATTTCAACTATCCTCTCATTCCAAGCTTCTTCTGTTAGTTTCATTATCATTATCACTACATTTACTACAATCATTATTGTTGATATCATTATTACATCAATATACCACCAGCAGTAGTAGTAGCAGTTTCTTTATTTTTATGACCACTGTTGAGCCCCTTTTGTCCTCAACAGCACCATTCCATGGATTTGTCATTCACCCTAGACCAAATTTTGCACCCTGTTACAAGACACAAGTTACTCTCTGTTCATCTTACATTTATTGTCTTGAATTCTACTTTTTTTGCCTGAAGAAGATCAAATAGGTCAAGACATGGCATTTGTTATGTAATCTATGTGTTCTTTAATTTGGCGGCGCCTTTATTCTGTTTTTGCGCGTTTCAATTCCTGTATGCAGTCGCCCCAGTTTGAAACCAACTCAGTTCACTTCAATTCCGCACACACTGAACAGACATATTTTTGTGATCGCTCTTTCGAAGTATATTTAATCGTAACTGATGCATGTCTTAAACTTTTTTTTTCACACACTGCACACTCATGAATGTAACTGTAAGCCATAACGTTGTTTCTTTCAAAATCTACGCCCATTTATTGGAATATTTTAATATTGTTTGAAAATCGTAACGATTTGAGCGACACCTTGCTCAGCTGGAGATGGTAAACTATCACGATCATAATGCTAGATGCCAAAGAATCCATATCAATATGTCATCAATATCATAATTCTTTATCTTTCCCAAGCGACCTTTTCATTTGTTGTGACATGCAACCGTGTTATCAAGAGCGACAACTTTAGGCTACTCATCTGTGACTAAGTTCATCGATCAAACAAAATTAATGCTTCGTTATTTCGGAACTGATCTGGAAACCAAGATCTCAAGCCATGATGCCATTGTACAAAATTTAACTCACACTGCCTTTGAGTTGAAGAATTATATCACTGTACTGGACAAAAAAAATATGTTATTTAAAAACAGCGCGACGTTCTTTTCAACTGCTTCTACGGACATCCCAATCATGTAGAGCACTCCCGCCATTTGTAGTCTCTTACACAAAATAAAACATTGAAATTCGTATATATGTTCCTTAAATAGTTGTTTTGTTCATTTAATTTTGTTCTATACATATATGATATATACATCTTATCCATTTCCTTATTCTTGTGTTTTTTCTGTTTTTCTGAATTATGTTTCTTTAGGGTATGAAGCATTTGTAAACAAGACTATTGAGCCTATCTTTCCTCTTCCGGTGAAAAAACAGGAAAGCATGTGCGTGATGCGGCCACACGCCACAATTAAGATTTTGCACCAAGTGGCTATGCGATTCATGTCAACGTTTGAGGCGTAGCATAAATTTGATCCAAAAATTGATATCAAACTGATAAAAGATCAAATGAACAAGACCTCCCAATCATCGTACTTGTGTTGTAGGGATTTCAACCGATCAAATCATTCACAATCTGGAAATACCATAACCTATCCCTGACCTGACGTTTCAAAATTTAGAAAGAGAGGGGGTTAATTACCACCAAGGACATAGACAAACAAAGTACAGGACAAGACACAATGCTCTTCGACCTCTTGGTTTTTTTTCAGGCAAAAACAAATAACATTTAGGACAGTGAAACAAAGAACAAGAAACCACTTAGCTTCTCATGCTAGGCACATTTTAGATCTTCGCATTCACCCGTGACCCTATCTTTGTGCCAGTTGTTTTTCAAAAATGGTTCCCATTTCCTTTTACTTCAAACTGTCTTCTTGAACCCAACTGGCATGTACTTTTATGAGCACAAGAAAGATTAGAAGGTAAATCAACTTTCAGACGCAATAACAAGAATTCTCAAAACAATGTGATGTGCCTATCTATAAATGCTTGGCTCCTTGGTGCATTAATTTTGTATGTGCAACCTGCAGGCCACATGCCACAAATAAGACAAGACAAAGATATATCCGAAGGTGTGGGTGGGACCCAGAGAAGTACTATCCTATCCTCAACTGCCGAACAAACCAGCCTGGAGCAAAATGCTGGACCACCCTTGGAAGCCTGTACTATGTTCACATAAGGTGCAGGCACGCACAGGGCATTCCATTAAGACGTCAAGGGATATAATTGCTCTTGGAAGATGCCATTGTATAATAGTAAATGGATGAGACATGACAGAACCTCCACGGGAACGTTCCTGTGGATATGCCAGCGATATTTCATGACTGCAGTGTCTACCGGCAAAAAAAAACCCCGCCACCATTAAGCAACTACCGTGTGCATCCTGCAGCCTCGCTCGATGCTATTGCACTGACAGGTGAAGACAATGCAACTCCAGACATGGCCAATCTTTCACCATGGGGTCTTACGTGTCCTCTAAAGAGAATTCCAAGTTACAGTCTTTCTCACTGTCCATAGGACTTTACCTGCGGTAAGTGGGTCTTTCCTCATCATCGCTGAGCCTTTCCCCAGAGATGGCCGAAACAGACAAGACAAACATACGCCTGAAGGTGGGGGTAGGACCCAGAGAAGTACTATCCTCAACTGCCGAACAAACCAGCCTGGAGCAATCCTGCATCACCGTTGGAAGCCTAACCTGTGTTCACATAGGGTGCAGGCACGCACAGGGCATTCCATTATTCCATTAAGACGTCAAGGGATATAATTGTTCCCATAATTGTTCCCTGGCAGATGCGATTGTATAATGGTTACTGCATGAGACGTGGAAGAATCTTCACAGGAGCATTCCCACGGGTGTACCAGCCCATGTTTCATGACGGCTGAGCCCACCGGCGAAAAACGCCACTATCAAGCAACTGCCGTGTGCATCCCATGTTAATCTGTTTGCTTGAAACCACCTGGCATGTACATAAGTACATATGAAAGAATAGAAGGTAAATCAACTCTCTGACACACTAAAAAAAAAAATTCTGAAAACAGTATGATTGTGCCTATCTATAAATACTGCACTCCTTAGGTGTACAGGCTGTAGGCCACATGCCACAAATAGGAATATAAGCATAAAAACACTGTATAACCGATATAAGCATTCTGACGCATAGCATGAAACTTGAGGCTCGAAAGTTAACATTTCACGTAGATCAAAGGAATAACCTCACACTAATTTCATTTGTTTTTAAGGATTTCATTGATAGCATCACTCACAAGCTAGGGCTGCAATTACCTCTCCATACTTAAAATCACAGTTGAGGCCTTGCAGCTCACTCATGACCCTATTGTTGTGACAGATTCTCTTTTCTGAACAGTACTGTTCTTCTCATTTTAATATGTCTACTTTGAACCATCCAACTTGATGGGCATATGACGGAAAAAAAGAGGTACAATGAACTTTCAACAAAAATAAGAATTAAGACAACAATTCACTTGTGTGTGTGTGTGTGTGTGTGTGGGTGGGGGGGGGGGGGGGGGGGGGGGTACATTTATTTGTCATTTTCAGCTTGCGTGTTATGAACCAATGTGTAATCTTTCCTAAATATGAATCGGGGTTAACCCAAAACGTGAGCATTGTACTGGTCCAGTCCTTAACTGTCAAGTAAAACCCGTATACACAGCAGTCACATATTGTGTTGAGCAGCATGTTGGGTCTTCTTAATACGACAATGAATGAATATTGGCTTGTGTTGTACAGGTCAGTGTGTATACCTCAGCCACATAGGATACTACTTTTCTCTCCCCCCCCCCCCCCCCCCCCCCCTTTTTTTTAAATTTTTATTTTTTATTTTTTTTTTTATGGCTGATTCATGCTCATCAATGGATTAGAGAGGCTTCCAATGGCTTTTCGTCAGATTTATCCTCATGGTCATGGTAGTGACGTCCGTCTCCAAATTCTTGTCTTGACGGAATAATTTGATGATTGTGAAATAAAAAGTTAACTTATCAAAACGAGCTTGAGTTTCATATGCATATGTGTGAATATTAAAAAACAAATCAAGAAGAAATCTAATGTACGTGGTGTGTGTGTGTATTATGTGTATGTCTGGGTGGCGAGATGGAGAAGGATGGGGGTGGGGGGGGGGGAGGGGAGTTATGGGAGCGTGCATCTATGTGAGTAGGAAGTTGTCGAATCATCTTGGTATGATTTATATGTTTCAAATGAGCTGAAAATATATGATACATACAAACAAAAACAAATTAGCTATTTAAACACACACACACACACACGCGCACGCGCGCGCGCGCGCGCACCAATATACACCCAAGCACACGCTTGTTTGTGAGGACACATTAAGAGAGAGAGAGAGAGAGAGAGAGAGATGGCCGCGTTGTCTGAACTTTTGTATGAAACGAGACCAACATCATCTGGACGACCCCCCCCCTCCCCTCTCCCGTTATCTGCACGTCCAGCTAATGCGATAGGCCTCAAAACGGCTGTCTGAGGCTCCCTTTTGTCATGTGACAAAGTTTCAGCACCTGATTGGTCAAGTCCAGACAGCGCGGTTTTCGAGCATGGAGAGTGTAACTTGAGCTACGCAAATTACCGGGAGGTCCAGACAGCTTTTGAACACACACACACACACACACACACACACCACACACACACATTCCTGAATATGTCCGCACAAAACGCGTGTGCTTGGGTGTATATTGGTGTGTGTGTGTGTGTGTGTGTGTGTGTGTGTGTGTGTAAAAATAGCTAATTTATTATTTGATTTAATAGTGTTCAAGGACGGTTCAGTATTGGATGACAATAAAACAAAAGCTGCTTTCATACAGACTTCAACATAAGTTAAGGACCACTTGCAATCTGTCTGACAAATGCAACACGCGCGAAACCAAAAATGTTTCATGTCTACAGATTTTTAATTGCAACCCTTGTGAATCAAATTAAAGCAATTCATTTGGATTGCATAATGTTTTTGCAATGATAAAGCAATGTAAAGAGACCTACCCTGGGAAAAGAAAAAATCCACAAACATGTTTCTTTAATCTGTCCAAAAACGGATGTGTCCACCCCGCGCAGCAACACAATCGAGACAGCGCTGCCTCATGGAGTTGATGGTGTTTGCGATGACGGCCTGGGGGATGTTTTCCCCACTCCTGTCAGCAGGACGTGCAGCAGCTGTTCCCGATTAGCTGGACGTGGGCGGTTAGCATGGACTCGCCGGCCAAGTTCCCTCAGATGTTCTCGATTGGATTGAGACCTGGACTGTTCGAAGGCCATGCCATCCTGGTGATCCCAGCCAATGAATGAAAGTGTTGACAGCCCTGCAGCGGTGTGGTGTGGCGTTGTCATCCAGGACAGCTTGGGGTCCGATCTGCTGGAGGGTCGCTGTGACCAGAGGCTGTAAGATCTCCTGCAGGTAGTGCTGCCAATTGGCATGTCCTCCACATTGTAGACGAGGAGTCCTGTAGTGTCGGCTGATGCCTCCCCAAACCATAATGGAGCCACTCCAAAAGCAGCGCCTCCTGGATAGCATCATGCAGCTGCTGTGGGTGCCGCCCACCCTGATGCGGCCGTCTTTGGGGCTCACCATGAAGCATGATTCATCGGTGAACAGGACATGGCCCCAATGAGCACGAGTCCACCTCAAATGGTCCTGGCACCAAGCAAGTCGGCGTGCCTGTGACCGTCAGCATGGGCTTCTTCACCGGACGTGCTGGGTGTGTGTTGGTCTGTGTGTGTATGCGCGCGCGCGCCCTGTGTGTGTGTGCGTGCGTGCGTGTGTGTGTGTGTGTGTGTGTGTGTGTGTGCGCGCGCGCGCGCGCGCGTGTATGTGTGTGTGAGTAAATAGGTAAATTATTTTAAGTGTTCACGGACGGTTCAGTATTGGCTGACAATAAAACAAAAGCTGCTTTCATAATAGCTGATTTGAGAGTAGAAAAACTGTACCACCTTGGAAAAAAAAAATCAATTTTCACTGCTGAATTGATTGCAATATTAATGTCTTTAAATTATACGTTGTATTTTCCTATAAACACCTGTCAACTTATACAATGCTGTGATTCAAAATCAGCAATAGGAGCAATTAAGTCTCCGAATTCAGTGACACGCCTTGAGATTATAACAGAAATATATCACAAAATACATCTTTTATCGAACAAAGGTAGGCCTATTATAGTCACTTTCCTGTGGGCGTCATCTCATTTCAGAGTCTCAGCAAAATGAGCAAGACCATCAGGCTGCAAGAAGGGCAGCCCGAAATGACAAGGGTTCAGTCCAACTGAACATTCCTTTAGACCTCACAGAATGCTATACTATCATTAGCAAAGTATCAGGTGAATATTTCAGAAGTTTGCTTGCCAATTCAAATATTCAGTATTATCACAATTGTGTTCAATTTAGAGCTGGAGTCAATCAGAAAGTCTTGAGCTGCTTCCTGGCTTCTCTGTCTGGAGAGATCAGAAGTTTAATGTATAGAATGCGCTTAAATTCTTTTAAAAGGAAATGTTGCAAAAATGTAACATGCATGTGTGGTGAAACACTGAGTGTAAGTCATTTACTAATGCATTGTCCCAGAGCAAAGGAACTATACTGCAAAAGTGGTGTATGTATTTCAGCATAGGGATCCACTAAAAATGTCCCTCCCCGAAATGTTAAGCGATTATTCTCTTCTTTCTTCTATTTGCAAATGTTTATTGCAGGGTCCTCTGGGTATCTCTTTGATGATCTCGACAGTAATTATGGTTAGCATTTTTTTCATGTTTCTCGTTCGGTAACCTGTTCTCTGACACACACACACACGTCCGCACGCTCACATGAAGCACACACACACACACACACACACACACACGTCCGCACGCTCACATGAAGCACACACACACACACACACACACACACACATCCTATGTATATAGCATACGGACACGGATGACGTCAAAGGGTTCGACAGCGCGCCCAGCCTCTCAGGGTGCAACTTGTGATGGCTCCGACTCAGATCTGTTGGTCGATTTCGGACCACTAATTCCGCTGAGTAAACTTTTTGTTTTTTTTTCCCCAATGTTTTTGCTTATCAGTATTTTACGTTCATGTATTAAAAATTAACAAGGCCCTGGAGAACAACTGGCCGCGAAGCCATACTGTTTCACTTTTGTTTCTTCGGTGAAAAATGTTGAAAGGGAAACGGATTGAACAGTGAAATCGTATGCCTACACGTCTTATTAGATAGTCGTCTTATTAGTAAGTCTTAATCCCCTACCCCATTATGTATAGATATGGTTTAGTTCTGGTTCAAATAGCCTTGTGTACGTTAGCACAAACTGTAACAAGATCTTGATTTGTAATCAGATCTAGATTCAGTATCTGGATCCGGATCTGGATAAATATGTCGCAGGAGCCAATCAACGGCTATAAGCACGACGGAAAAGGGAGAGCGCAAAAATAGTTAAAAGGCCACCACTTTATCCTAACAGTCTTCCATTTAGACTCAAGTCTCAATGATTAGCCCACAACAGGTATCTACAGGTTAACCAAAAAAAGGTAAAACACAAAAAAAACAAAACAACAACAACAAAAAAAAAAAAACTGGCTAAAAAAAACTCTACTACCGTCAAGATGCTTTGTATGCAGGCGATGTTGATCTGCCAAGCGCTGATGTAAATGCACTGGCAGAGCCTGCACTGACGACATCCTCCTCTAGATAGTTCCAGTCCATCACTGTCCTTACAAAGAAAGAATGAGTGTACTGTTTTGTACTACTTGACAGGTAGCTGGTGTGTTCATGAGCCGCAAGTGTTTCTCTGACCACAGTCAGAATTTTTTTTTTTTTTTTTTTTTTTGGGGGGGGGGGGGGGGGGAAGATGATATTTCCAGCTGTCTTGAACATCAGGCCTAGTCGTGCCTGTCTGCGACGATCAGCCAGTAGGGGGAGATTCAAATTCAAATCCCGCAGCATTCGGCTTACGCAACCTGGTTCTCTGGTCCTGTAGTTCTTAGTGATGAAGCGTGCTGCCTGTCTCTGTACCCTCTCCAACTTCTTGATGTCCTGTTGGCAGAATGGGTCCCACACTGTTGCTGCATACTCTAGTCTGGATCTCACTAGTGCGTTGTACGCCAGGCACCTGCACTCCTTTGGGCAATTCTGAGATTCCTGGCGTAGGAAGCCCACTGTTGATCCAGCTTACTGAGCAATATTGGCAATGTGTTGGCCCCATTTTAGGTCAACTGAGATGAGCACTCCTAAGTACGGTTTTGCTGAACCTGTTTTAGGAAGACTCCATTGAGGCTGTACATGTAGATTCACTTGCTCCGGGATGACAGGATGTAATATTTCTGTGCTTTGAAGCGCATCCCCCATCTCTTGGCCCAGTCCTCAAGGTCTCAGGTCTTCCTGCTGGGTGATGTGGTCCTGAAGGGTGTTGATGTTGCAGTATAGTAGGCAGTCGTCAATGAAGTGTCGTACTTATGACTTCACAGCTACTGACTTCACAAACCAGTATTTGTGGTGTGGTCAAAATCTAGATTTTGAGGTTGTCCGCGACACTAGCAACTTTGCTTAAAAGTTCCTGGAAAAACATGTCATTGCACTGTTTTCAGTCTAAAAGAAAAGACAAATATTCCCTGATGGTAGGCTGACATTAGCGGTTGAATAAGATGCAGAAAAAAAATCAAAAACAAAAAACCATGACATAACGAAAGATCCAGATTAAACTTTCATGATTTCTTCCCTTCTTGTTTCATGTATGAATCAAAGAGAAGCTGGAGTGAAATGACCTCTTTGTTTTCATGCCTGTCACGATTTGGTCCAACCACAAGAACTTTTCAGCAGCTGTTTCAAACAGCCCCTCAGCCCCCCCCCCCCCCCCATCCCCTTCCACCACATTTAACATATTCTGGTGGAAAATTATGGAATAAATCCACTGATCATCTAAAGAATATAAATAGTTTGGTATCATTCAAAACTTATACAGGTATCTTCTTGAATATTCACCAACTGCCAAAGTACTTTGATATTTTCTTATCTCTTCAATTTGATGCCATTGTACATATACTGATACCATCAGCCAGTCTACTAGTCTGCCAGCTATTCCCCCCCCCCCCCCCACCGCCTATGTGAGGGTGTCACGTGGTTTGACACAAAGCAACAGGGCGCCATCTATTTCATCTGTGGCAATAGTTTTCTATTTTCCTCTGACAGTGCCAGTAACTGGACGCCATTGTACATATACTGATATCAGCCCCCCCCCCCCCCCCCCCCCCCCCCCCCCCCCCCCCCCCCCCCCCCCCCCCCCCCCCCCCCCCCCCCCCCCCCCCCCCCCCCCCCCCCCCCCCCCCCCCCCCCCCCCCCCACCTCTCTGTATGTGAGGGTGTCACGTGGTTTGACACGAAGCAACAGGGCGCCATCTATTTCATCTGTAGCAATAGTTTTCTATTTTCCTCTGACAGTGCCAGTAACTGGACTTCCAGTGACTGCGGAGACAGCCCTGGATGCCCTGGTGACTGACAATGCTATGTCCAGTTGGAAAATTACAGAAAGGCAACAACACGGTGGTTGTCCAACAACACGGTGGTTGTCCAAACGACTGAATCCAGTCAGTCCAGTGTCAACAACAATGGTGGATCCTGTTCTGAATCGAAGAATGCAAGTTCAGCATTACAGGAAGAATCCGTCCAGCGAGGCGTGAACAGGTCTTGGTACCACTAGTGATGCGAATGAACTGGCTGTGCTTAACTCTGAATAGGACAAACTGTCACAAACATAGTACAGTACAGAAGAAGATGATGATGACATGTTGCATATTCAAGATGCGCTTCTGTCTTTGCATTTTGATCTGTCGGAGTGTAAACATCAGTGACCCAGAAATCCACCCGTCGGACATCGACGTACGTCTTGAACAATCCATAGACAAAATGGCCCCTGGTTTTGACCTGGGAGTGTTAAGGAGTACGTTGTTACTCTGTGGACCGACCAGTGCAGAGTTGATTGTAAGATTCACACAGAAATAAAGCATTTCAGATATGTTTCATCGAACAGAGGATGCAAGCGTGCTGTTGTGCAAGTCGGATGATATTTGTTCTGGATTATTCCTGCAATCCGTGCTCGGAGGATGATTGTTTATTTTGGTTCGTAAAAACAGGAAGATAGAAACATGTCATCAGAGGAACGTGTTAAATTGGCCAGCCTTTGGAAAGGAAGACGCAGAGGCCAGCACACAGAACAAGCAGAGACCCAAGCGCATCCTCTCTGCTGGCTGAACACAGTCCACGGATTGAGATGACCATCATCTACTAGGCAAAGCAAGCATAGCAATGACATTTTCTTATTTTTTTTTTATTTTGTCATGTAAAGTGAAAGAAAAAAAGGCATTGCTGTGGTCTCCACGTCAATGAAATCAAGTCGTGTTTTGTCATTGTATATCGTGCCGATCTGCTAAATGGGCTTTACAGCTTAGTAGCATGTAACTTCGTTTGTTCATTCTGCGTGCGTGCATGTATGTGTGCGTGATGAAGAGGGACGGGAATTCGTGTTTTCACAATATCAATCGTTTGAACAGTTTTGATTTTCTGTGCTTGATTTTCACGTTTCACATTTTGTCTTCCCTTTTGTTTGTGATGATTGTTCTTTCTGTAAAACTTAATACAATATTTTTCTTTCAGCTTATCTTCACCTTTATTAAAACATTCGTATCCGTATTCCCCATGTATCCCTCTTTTCTTCTCTGTTCATATCCAAGATGAAAATGGAATGTCATGATATTTGACAGTGGTTGTCCGTTGATCACTCACTGCTCTCGCTCACAACACACAGGAAGACAACAATCTCCTCATTAGCCTATCATGTTGTCATGCTGCGGTCAAATCTGAGAAATGACCAATCATTGCTATGCGTTTGCAAAGATTCAACAAACAAAACCATGACCTTTTTTCCGTTTGCATACATGTGCATAAAAAAAGATGATATTATACTTACAAATGAGTCATGTTGCTGTTACATATTTGCAACAGCCAATCTTTGGCATGCCTCTGCAAATATCACAGCAAAAGGCCATACAAATTTTAACTTAAAAAAAAAAAAAAAAGCATGTACGACTTTTTAAAATTTACTTTTTCATTCTCATTTTAGATTTGGGAGAAATTGCATTTAGTCACTGAAAATCCATCTTATTTTTTTTACTTGGTTACAAATGAAGTACTCTACAGTGAGATGTTTACAACAGGATACCTTTGATTCATTTCTGCATATGAACAGTATACCTACGCAATGGATTTTATTTTTTGAATTCTCTTCCAAGTTATATTGCATGGAAATACCAATCACACAATACATTTTGGGTCGCGCAATGAAGATGATTATGAATTCCCTGAAAACAAACATATCAAAAGCAACCAAAATAGATGCATATATATATAGGAGAAAATGTTAAATCATAATATCAATATATATATACAATCTGTCTGTAGGAAAAATGAATGTTTCTGACTGGATGTAGATGTGATGGCTGGAATAAGTGGGTTGGATAGTTTTGTGTGTGTGTGTGTGTGTGTGTGTGTGTGTGTGTGTGTGTGTGTGTGTGTGCGCGCGCGCGTGCGCGCATCTGAGTGTGGATGTTTGCGAACAGCACAATATTCTCATTTTATCAACTGGCCCATATTTTTGGTGACACATATGGATCCTGCCATGGATGAATGTATGTGCAAATGTGTGTGTGTGTTATGTGAGCATGCACACACACATGCCTGAATGCATGTGTGCGCCAAGCAGTCACATTCAAGGCATTTGAACTCTCAACAAAACGAACACCCCCAAAAAAACACAAAATCTGGAAAGATTTTATTCTTAATGTTTTTTTGGGGGGTACCATTTTTTTTGAACATTTTTCGTTGAATTTTACCATGTTGCAGTTCATTCTCTGATAATTGGTCAATCTCTATTTTAAAAATGATATTTATTGCTATCCTGTTTTCGTTGTTCACGACCACTGTGAACTAAAATGATATCTGCATGCTATTATTCAGCATGTTCAGAAATGTATGTAAACATGGCAGCAATAATTCATGCAAAATTAACAATAGTTCAAGCAAAGTAAAGAATCAGTTTAAATGAGGACTGAAAAACAGATGCAAAAACGTCCAAAGAAAAATAAGACTGAATGTATATTACAGCAGAATTATGTTTAATTCAACTAAGTCATCTAAGCTGAAAGCTTAGGTATATCTGTGCACACAGTAAAATGGAAGGCCTCAGTATTGGATATTTTCCCATCAAAAGCACATATTGACCCTAAAACACTCACACACACACACACACACACACACACACACACACAGCACAGCCATCAGTTCTGTGACAAGTGTGGTGGAAATGTGTAAAAGGATATTTGTTCAGTCATTTTGAAAAGTCTTCTTTGCCATCTCATGAGTTATCAAAGATTTGGGGATGAAAATTCCAACAGAAAAGCACCCAATCATAGAAAAATGACCCTCAGATGGAACTGATAATAGCCACACTACCTTGAGTTGAAATGACAAATTCAGACTTCAGTAATTTCTGATCCCCATCTCCGCCCCAACCTCCCTTCTGTTCTCATGGTGTCCTGGTACTGGTATCTCTCACATCCAAGGAAAAAAAATTCTACCAAGACTAAAGCACAACTAATTATTGGATTAAAAACCAACACAGAGAGAGTCTTTTTTTCTTTCTTTCTTTTTTCAACTAAGATCATGCTATATGATTTTGAATAAAATGCACATGAAGTATGCAAATCAAACATCCAACAGCAGACTAATTTTCATTTTGCTTCTTTGCTGTGAATATCACTATATTTAATTTTTTACTTGAAACATGCTTGGACTACAGATTTATGTTTTGTGTTTTGAATATTAGCCACAGCTACCATGACCTCTTTCTTATTGCTAATGATCTCTGGTAAATAAAGTGGTATTGGTGCACAATCAATAACATTGTTCAAAGGACAGGTTCATGTTTGGCAGCAAAAACTTATCCAAAACTGAAAGTAAAACACATCACAGGAAAAGTGAAGAAAACTGAAAAATACATCGAAAACATATGAATGAACAATAATTATAAACTATAGATGAAACACATGCTTGAACAACAACATAAACCACAGATGGAAGTGACATACGAAACAAAACCTTGTCCAAATCATTTGGTGGTAAACTTATAAACCAAGCATATATGTATACTTGTGGCAAATCAGACTTATTGGCATCATCAGACGTTTTCTTATTCAAGCACATACTAAGACTAAAGAAACTGAAATGACATCACACAAATCATTTTCCACACCCCGGGGAAGTACAGATCAAATATAAGTAGCCATTTTCATCCAATACCTGGTAAGGTGCTTAGCAGCTTGCCATTTTATTCTGTTTTATATTTTGGTGTAATGTCAAAAGCTCAACGAGAATTTATAATTCAAGTGCAGTGAAATATCAAAAAGCATTACTACAATCAGACACTACTTGAACAGCAGACATCAAAACTTAAATTGCAGCAGCTGACATCTATGCACTCTTCGTTTTTTCCAGTTACTTATATACATGACAAATGACACTATGGCAATATCTCAGATTAAAACAAAAAGAAAAAAAATAAACAGACCAAAAAGAAACTATCCAGTTTCACAGACAAAAAATTTCCCAAAGAAAAATGTAAACGTTCATGCTGATTCTAAAAACCAGCGGTTACATTTCAGTCAGCAACATTGTGGACCTGGTGCTGTATCTGAAGCTGAACAAAGGTTCCAGAATGTTGACAGTGGCGAGATGCAAACAACATGTGAAAATCAAAGACAAATATTCTTCAGCAGTAACTGAACAAACTGTCATCACACTTTTCCTTCTTCCAACATCACTTGACCATCATAAACTAATAACAGCCAGTTTTTTTTTTTTAACACAGTTTGGCTATAGCAAACTAAAAACTGTGCAATTCTGCAAACAGCAATTACCAATCAGATGGGTGCTTCTACTGCTAGTATGCATTCAAAAAGAGTATATGAGCAGGATGTAAGCAGAAATAATTTTCTTTTCATCTAGTCATATTGTGAGTCTCTGATCCAGGATTCAAGTTCTATATTTTGCATCGATCACAGAAATTTTCATTAAAATGTCTAGATCTTAAATTTCATTTATCATTGACTGATATTTGAGTGTGACCTCAGTAAAAATTACTGATGCTTTTATATATATCTGAGAGGCAAAAACAGGGTAATGAAAAGGTTATTTTCATGTTAGCTGTGTCTCTTGAGGAATATTCAACTTTGCCCATTTGATATGTCTTCTGACAACCCTGACATGGTCCTTGACTATTAGCTGGGCTAAAAGCAGTGTGAATGGATGAATAAACACAAATAATACATATGCAAACTAGTTGAGTGAAATAAATAAAACTGCTTCTAATCAGAATGAATCCATCAGACAGCCCAGTATTCACTCCCCATCTCACATTTTTTTTTTTTTTTTTTTTTTTAATGTACAATCACAAAATGTGACATTAGATGTGTAACCTATGACGGTACTTCTTGCCCAAGTGTGATAGATGTGTTGCCGCACACTATGGAAAGTACTTCTTGCCAAAGCATAAACATACATTACTCTATATACTCTGGGAAAAGGCAGACTGGGATTCTCTCTCCAGTTTTTGTCCATTCTGATCCCATTTCCTCTGTATCATAAACACATTTATACCTGAAGAAACCCAATCGTCTGAACTGCAAATGGAAGTCCATATCATGATCTGAAAAAAGCTTTCATTTAAAGAAAACAATTTTTTTTTACTGTAACTGCAACTTCTTCCACATCACAACTTGATTTCTAACTGGGAAAGACAAGCTATAAGTAGACTATGGACAGCGTTGTAATGAAAATTAGAAAAAAATGGATTCCATCATCCAGGTACTGACACAAAGGTCAGTAACTGTCCAGATCAAGATACAAGCTCATGCTAAATTTGTATCAAATCAGAATGCTGGCACACACTCTACTTGCAGTCACTTTACATATTTTTTGTGGATTACAGCCCATCATGTCTGTGGCCTAGAGAACAGCAACAAAGGTCCTCCACACCAGCGTGTGTTGTGCTTTCTTCTGGGTGGTGATCCAGGCCTTCAGTTCTGCCTCTACTGTTTGTGCCAGCAGTGCTAGGATCTTCCTCTCTTGCACTTTCCTTCTGATATCCAGTGAAAGGAGCTTTTGGTCATGTTGTGCTTCTCTTTTTGGAGGACTAGGTATTTTCTGACTTCTGTCAGATTCTTGTTGCAACCAGTGGTATAAACATTAGAGACGGGATGAACCTAATTTTCAGCAATTTCCTTCATGTGTATGTGACCATGGGTATATGAGGTCTAACCCAAAAAAAGGACTGATAATATCATAATTTGGTGAAAGCCATCAAAACGGGAACATTGCAAGAGTACTTCAAATACCTGAAAAAGTACTGTTTACAAAAAAAAAATGTGTAAATTTTTGCGTGAATCAATGGAAAACCAATATCAACACTTTGGCTGAAGTCTTTGAAATAAAAGTAGTGATTGAGGTGCTCAAACTGTTTTAAGGCTTCTTGCGGATTGCAGAAAGATTTGTCATCACTGGTGGCTGATTCGAATTGTCCACGGAGGCTTTTGAAAAAAACCCTTTCTGAAGGAGTTTAAAAGAACTGTGAAAAAGGCTATGATCAATGAACACATGACTCACGAGATGCTGGTGTCAAACAATACTGCACTGGACAGTGAATGACCACTGGAATTGTAGTTTATGCAGTGATGAAATGATAATGCAGCTAAAGAACTCAACAAGTGTAACAGTCTGCTGCAAATCCTCCGCAAAGTGGGTGTTCAGAACGCACAGGTGTGAGTGTGCAATCCACCTGCATGTAGTTCAAAACTCAAGGGTGAGGGCAAATCTTTCTTCCTCTGGTATGCATGATCTTGTCTCCAAAGAAGAAACAATGACTGAACTTGACTACATTCAGGTGACATGCAACCCCCTCCACTCATCTGTTCAACGATTATTTCCTGAAAGTGTTCCCCTGAGAGGTCAGAGCGCCCGTTGGCATGTTCCTTGAAAAAGAACAGACGTAGTTACACTCCAGTCCATCTGATCATGCCTAAGGCAGCAAAGTCATCATAGCAGAAAATGAAAGTATGAGCTCACAACAGCATGCAATGAAGTACCTGTTTAGAGTCTTCAACAACTTCCACGGCAAGGAGAGCTTGTCCTCGGCATCAGAATGTCAAATAGGGCAGGAAAAAACAGACGACTTTTGACTGCTAAATCTCGGTGATCCCACCATCTTGAAAGCTTGACAATGATTTGCATAAGGTTGTAGTACAGTTTCAATCTTATGTAGAGATTGCATTGCATAGACTCAGACACGCAAACATAATGAGTGTGCATATAAATATGTGATGAAAAATATGACTGTGGGCACGAGTAACGAACCACTACTGTTTGGAAACGGGAAAACTGTTTAGTCGCCTGTAAATCAGGAAACATCCATAATGAAGTGTACAACTGTTATCTGAAACGCTCCCCCTATATGGCTAACTGTGGTAAACTCCAACAGCAGGTAAGAATGAACCTAATATGTGATTTTCACATATATATACAACCCTATCAAATATAACAATCCAAACAGACCTAAAAGCTTTTTAAGGCTGATAACCTTTACTTTGCCCCGTGCACTGCACCGTCACAAGACTTTTTTTTTTTTTTCTCCCAGATCCCTTTCAGTCTTCACATAAAAATCAATACTATCCCCTCTCTCCTTGATTGGGAAGTATGCGGAACAAAGCAAACTGAACTTCTCTAAGGCCCCCCCCTCTCCCCCTTCCACATTCAGACCAAACATTGTAGTTAGCATAAGCAATTATCAACTATCATACAGGACAGCTAGGCCATACATGAATTTCATTTTTCATTTCAGAGAACATAAACAGCACAAATCAAAAAAAACTGGTTGTCGAGGAAAAAAACATGATTGACTGATGAAGTAGAAAAGAAACGACTATTTCCCATGAATGAACATCATACAATGATTCTAATTAAAAGAACAGAAAACAAACAACAACAACCAAACAACAACAACAAAACCCACTGCAAAGAGAATGAAAACAATTAAATGAAACACTCAAATGAAAACCAAACAACAACAAAAAAACCATTCTGGAACTGAACCATGCCTACCAAAACTTGAGTCGACGTGAGGTAAAACTCCCTCTGAAACATTCAACATTCCTCAGCACTGCAGTAGTGAAGAACAATGACCACACAAATCAGCATTTATATCACATGGTTCCAATACTACAATCTTTTTCTCTTTCATTCTAACTGGACAAATAAATGGGAGAAAGGAGAGGAGCAGGAACTGGCATGTAATCAATAAAGTCTTACCCTTTATCCATAGCTGAATGATGGTATCTTGCATTTTGGTCCTCTTGATGAACGTTCATTGCCAACATTGACTTTCTCTATTCAATACATAATCAAACAAAAACAAAACAAAACAAAAAAAAAACAACAACAAAGACTCGACCCAGCCAGCCCCAATTTACATGCACATTATGTATCAATCTTTTCCAATCTGGCAACACATAACGCACTGGAAACATAATATAAGAGCATGAAAAGCTGTCAAGATGATAGAGCAAATAGCAAACAAGTTCTGCGATAATGATTACACTAACAATTGCACATTACACAAAGCTCCCAACACCTGGCAAAACAGTAAGGGGAAAAAATCAACAATATAGCTATTTCATGGCACAAACCTTGTTTTTAATTCAGTTTAATGAAGACTGTTATTCATTACACACACACACAAAACATTTGTGGACATTTACTTTCAATGTGTAAACTTTAAAGAACACTTTAACCATTGCAGTTTTCCTTTACCTTCACAGCATGTTACCCAAATGTTTGTGTACATCTACAATAATGAGTCAAAAGGTGAAAAAAAAAAAAAAAAAGAGTGTTAAGAAAATTTCATACCCAGAACATATGGCAAAGTTCATTTTCATGGCATCATGCTGCATTTTTCAAACCTGTTTCACATCCTAAAAATATGTGCAGGTATCAAACATGCCGTCTTCAACAGTGAAGGATATTCATACCGCCTGGGGGGAAAAATCACAAGAAGTACAATGAAGCGTAAAAAAGAGCAAGAAGTAAAACACTTATACAGAGAAATAGCATCTCTTTTGGTGTCGAGCAGAGAGGAAACACTGGGCAGGGAGATATTCATGTTCCTATCTTTTGCTCTTGTAGCTCCTGCGCAGAAATGCTGCATACACTGCCAAGTACTTCACCTCCGAATCTAATTGATGTGGAACACTGGGGACAACATTTGCATGGAAAGAATCATTACAAGGCAGGGATTTGAAACAAATGAAAAAGGAGGAAAGTCAAGGCAGGGGGTCGGGTTCTACTGATGGGCCCTGCTGGGGGTGGAATCTCTTGGAGCTGAGCACTTTTCTTCAATTTCATTCTATGAAAATCAGCCTGGGAATATCACAATTCTCGAAAAGGAAACAAAGTTCCTTCTGAGCACCACTCACAAAAGAGCAGACTTTTCTTTGCTGCTTTGGAGATCCAGTTTCAAACATAGCTTGACGATTTTTCCTTGCCCTTTCTTTGTCATACTGACATTTCCACCTTCTCCTTCAACTAACAAAAGCTCTAGTTCTTTTTGACACCAGCATCTATTGCAGAAATATAAGCCTTTCCACTGCATGACAGCTCACTTTACATGCTGTCATTATTCTCTGATTTCTGTCAAGCCACAAAAATTCACTGGAACGCATTGTAGTAATATTAATTTCCCTCCAACTATTTTGGACTTTACTGCTGCATGCCGGAATTTGGGTGACTCCATTTATACAGATAGGGAGGACAGCCTGAGAAGTCATATCATGTATAATATGGAACCCATCTGCAAGAATCATGGCTGCCAGTTTCAAATCTGCTTGCAACTACGATAGGTTAGCATGTTGACGACTTCAAATTTAAATCACCCCACACCCTCTCTTTGTCTCTGGAATTGCACAGATCTCAGAAGTGGCCTCCATGGCTTTCAAACAAGTACTTGAGACAAAAGGAGGTAAAAAGTCTTTCCCAACATGAAACACGTATTGGTACTTTTCACCTGTTACAGCCTGTTACCTACTATCTTTGCACCAAGAGCGGATTTGCTGCTGTTGGTAAGACTTCTGATAAGGACTTAAAATCTGAGAAATGCTTGGTACAATAAATGATTTCTTTCCACAAGAAAATTCAATGGATTCTATAGCTCGTTTTGACAAGCTTCAATATGTTCTGTTATAAACTCACCACCACCACCATCCACCCCCCTTCTTTTTTGATAGAGAGATACGTGTCAAATTATTTTCATGACAGATGATTTGTTCACTGCTCTAAATTCGCTTTCCTCCACAACTCATTTTATCAAATTAAATTTCAGCTCTTATGACGAAGACTGACTTTATTCAGTCTCTGTCAAAGTCATCAAAACAATATTTTTTACAATCATGACAAAGATCCGTCTTTCTCAGTTACACTCATTTCTTTCATCACTCATCCTTCTAGCCATCCAGTTATTAATGACCCCTTAGTGAGTGGTAATATCTTTATCGCTCACATCCGACTTGGGACAAAAAACCTTTACAGACATTCGCATGACCTTGATAATTTTGCAAAAGAATGATGCTTTACTACAAACCCAACACAGAAATTTTGGTGTTCAAATAAACAAACAAAGCAGCTCAGGCAAGCTTTCTGTTCTGTATCAATTTTCCATATAAAAATTATTTCATTTGAATGTATCGGGGATTTAAAAAAAAAAAATAAAAAAGGAATTTGAACGCTTTGGACTTATACGCCAGTATTCAAGCTTGCTTTGCAGGTGACGAAATTATGAACATCGTATCATGAACTTCTATTCAGCAACGCCTATTATCACAGTTATGCAAAAGCTGAATACTTATGAATATGTATAGCTACCAGCTTCAGTACAGCTAATCTAAAGTAAAATAATACTGCTAGTCTAAACTTGAACCAAAAACAAAAACAAACCAAAAAAAAAAACTGCACAAGCACTTCACATATCAAGTATACATATTTGTCAATGAAAGTCAGTTCTGAAATTGTTGTAAATATTTATGGCGATTCTTAAGTCAATGACAACATCTCTTGAATGAATCTTACAATTTACATACGATGTGTGAGCCTGTGTTCACATGTGTATGTTCATATATCAGATTTGCTTTCCCTAAAACTGCTGTAAGAATCTCTTTTTTTTTGAAAACTAAAACTGTTTATTTTATACAGAGTATGTACAAAAAACTTCCAAATTTTAATAAAAGCAGGGTGAAGAGGATTTTTTCCCCACCTGCCATCGCAGCAGAGGGTAGAGTGATATCTGATCTTCCAGTGACTACAGCAGAAATACTTCAAACACAAATTACTTTCAAACTCCATTCAGCTGTACACCTTGGCAGAGATTCATGCTCTCTTGCTGGTGTTTTTGACATTATAAGCCTGTAGTTACCACTACTGTTCCTATGAACTGGCAAGTTGTCCAAGATGCAGACATAGCCACATGCAAGGGTTAGCAAGAGTTGCTGCTCTTTGGTTACAACACCCAAATTCGAACACCAAGGCAACATCCCATGGTTACACACAGCAAGAGCAGTTACAGCTCAAGAACTTTGACTCTAAATTTGTTTCCCCCCCCCCCCCCCCCGCCATTTTTTCTCTCTCCCCCCCCCCCCCCCCCGCCATTTTTCTCTTTTATTTTCATTATTTGTTATATTTCTGCCAAATATGTACAAAATACAGTTGAATTGTATAGGTCAACAGGTCTGATACATGTACAAGCATGCTTGCATTGTTTGAGCTCACGCCTATTCCTTATCAAAGGATTTCTATACAAGGCAGCAACAATACTCCAGTCCCATGTCATCATACATCTCAAGTCTCTTGGCACTGAAAACCTCAGTGTAACGTCTTCAAACCACTTGCGCCCTGCCAAACCGACTGAGACCTGTGAATACTGCGGCAGGACAAAAAGGCATGCTTTATTTACGGACTGAAACTACCCCATCTTCCTCAGCAGGCTACACCGTCATTATCACACTACAGACAAAGCACCGTCAGGTCGCTGCCCCCTCGCACAAGTGATGAGACCTCTCCCTATGATGACATCAATAATCCATCAGTGTTTTTTTTTTTAGCCATGAGTGTCACAAATTGCCTTCGTCGATCTGTTTGTGCAGATCTTGAACAATAGTATCCATCAGGGGACCCATATTGCCTTGACGAGCAAACAAGGCATTCAGGAACTCGGGGTCAGCAAAGGTCTTAAACACAAGGTCTATGCGACCCTTCGTCTTGTCAGTCAAATGGCGAGCAATGATGATGTCTTGTAGTAGCTGGCGACACTCGTCAATGCTGTCGGTGACAAATTTTTGGTCATAGGTGAACTCAACTTCCCAAAAGCTTATAACCGTCATCGTCAGAGCATTGAACTTTCTCTTAAAGTCAGTTGCAAGGTTGAGCTCATCAGCATTGAACTGGTTATTTTTGTTCAAAATGCCCACCTGAAACAAAAATCAGTGAATGCCTTGCCATAAATACACACTCAAAAGACACGTACCTCCCACCATCACCACCACCACCACCAACAACAGGAAAAACAAAAATCAAAAAATATAATTCCAGAGTATCATCTTCTTCCAACTCCTTATCCATCAATTTGCATGAAAAAAAGGTTTAGATTCTGTGATCCTTCGTGCCCTGCTCTCTTGGCAACCTCTGTTTCAACCTCCTCTCCATGTCTGTGCCTTTGATGGCTCTGTATCAAGATCACCAGATGTGTGAGTTTATGGAGACTGTCCTGTAGAGATGTGGTGGCTTCCCCTTAAGGAAGTGACGTTCACTCAAGGTGGCTTCTCGAGTAAGCAATTTAACATCATCAAGAGGAGGCTTAGTATGTGGTGACCTGCATACGCTGGCTCAGAACAAGCACCAGTGAACACCACTGAAAAGACTCAGAAGCAAGGCAGTGTCTCCTGCTGTGGGTTGCCTCATGACAGCTTAACACACCGACTCTCTTCCCCGTGAATTGCAAGTGCCAGGGCTGCAGTGGAGTAAGCCAGGGTGTAACTGTATATGAGAGGAGGGGTGGGGGTGGGATGGAGTGGGGGGCAGAATGAGCAAAGAGGGGCTGATGCCACTGGAGCGGCAGGAGATCCCCCGCCTTCCCACTTGAAAAAAGTAGTTTCTAGAACAAAAACACTAGAAACATGAAGATGTGGTAATAATCAAAGGATTTCATTTGGGACAACACTTCCTCTCTGAGCTGGTATTTGGACATTTCGTTCGTCATGTCTGTATTGGGACATTTCGTTCTTCAGGTCTGCATTTGCGACATTTCCTTCTTCAGGTCTGTATTTGGGACATTTCCTTCTTCAAGTCTGCATTTGGGATATTTCCTTTTTTCAGGTCTGCATTTGGGACATTTCCTTCTTCAGGTCTGTGTTTGGGACATTTCCTTCTTCAAGTCTGTATTAAGAAAATTTCTTTCTTCTGGTCTGTATTTGGGGACATTTCCTTCTTCAGGTCTGTATCTGGGACAATGTTTCCTTCTTCAGGTCTGTATTTGGGACATTTCCTTCTTCAAGTCTGTATTAGGAACATTTCTTCCTTCAGGTCTGTATTTGGGACATTTCCTTCTTCAGGTCTCTATTAGGGACAATGTTTTCTTCTTCAGGTCTGTATTTGGGACATCTCCTTCAAGTCTGTATTAGGAACATTTTTTTCTTCAGGTCTGTATCTGGGACATTTCCTTCTACAGGTCTCTATTTGGGACAATGTTTCCTTCTTCAGGTCTGCATTTGGGACATTTCCTTCTTCAAGTCTGTTTCAGGAACATTTCTTTCTTCAGTCTGTTATTTGGGACATTTCCTGGTCTTTATTTGGGACATTTTCCTTCTTCCGGTCTTTATTGGGACAATGTTTCCCTCTTCAGTCTTTATTTGGGACAATGTTTCCTTCTTCAGGTCTTTATTTGGGACAATGTTTCCTTCTTCCGGTCTTTATTTGGGACAATCTTTCCTTCTTCAGGTCTTTATTTGGGGACAATGTTTCCTTCCTCAGGTCTTTATTTGGGACAATGTTTCCTTCTTCAGGTTTGTATTTTGGACATGTCCTTCTTCAGGTCTGTATTTCATGCTGTCACTGATTTAACAATGTCAACTTTAATGATTGACACCTCACTTGTACAACTCACACAATACTCCTCTTCTCTTCATAAACACCACATACCCATGGAACTTAAAAAAAAAGCACAAAACAAACAAACAAACAAACAAAAACGAATGTTGCTTTTCTTGCCTGAAAAAGACCAAAGAGGTCGAAATGTGTTTGCCTTGTAATTTGCTTGTTTCTTTTGCTTGGCGGCACAGTAATTTTTCTAATAAGTTTGAAAACAAAGTCATTCAAATGACAGTGACTCAAGAACCAGAGAGCAATCATTAAATGAAAATGAGGCTGAATTCTGAAGGGTGCCAAAGATGTCCGAACAACAACTGACTGAACCCAAACAGAACATGACGCACTACTGAAAAGTCTTGAACACTGTTTAGTTCTAAGGGTTCTACAAGATCCACTTTCTCACTCACTGACAAAAAAATCATGTTTTTAATACATATTTTTCTGATAATCACCGCATATAACCGAATCCGTGCAAGTTCCTTACAACAGTCTCCCATTCTATTCTTTGTGAAAACTTTCAATACTTGTAAAAACTTTCATGCATGTTTATGTTAAATCTGTTATTCTACATCAATACCTGTTCAAACTGAAAGGAAATCTTAAATGAGGCTGAGAATGTTAAACAGTAAGTAATGAACAGGTTGGGGTAACTCCTGCCCCTATGATTAAATTATTACATGCCCATAACTCTGAATGAATGCAGCTTATGAAACCAAACTGCCTACCAGAACAACCAATGTGCTGGCATTATTTCTGCTGCATGATCTGGTGTCTTAAGCAGCGTTAGTCTGGTGTTCTGCGCATGTGATTATTTCATCATGGGATGAGTTGCCCTACTTGTTTCATATCAAAACTGATACTGTTTACACCACTTTCACTTGCTGTTTATGTATGTAAACTGCCTTAAAACACTCGTCTTCTTAGAAGAAAAATTTACCTTTAAAACAATCTTGATGATGTACTTCATCACTTACCTTTATAACAATTTTGATGATGTACTTCATAACTTTTTCTGCCTCCTTCTTGTTCCCTTTGTAATCCTTCAGGATGCGATAGGTGTTGTCCAGAATCCTGCCTGTTGTGTCCATCAATGAAGGCCTTGGCAATCTTCTTACTGGACATCTTGCCTAGCAACTTCTTCTGTGCCCTCAGTCCCAGCCCCCGCGAGTCGAAGCCTGCTCCTGGTTCTGCCACTTAAAGCACAAAATACAAGTGTAATCATGATCACTGTCATCAGTACCATGTAAGTCACATGACACACTTTGGCATACATGGAAGTGGACTTGCTCCACTAGGAACAAGCGGGCTGAACCAACGAAGACTTTGAGGAAATGGCTTCTGAACTAACTACAACAAAGAGTGGGAGCCTTGATATGCAGTTTTATCCTTACTTAGACCATCAGAGAAAAAACCGCTTTTGCATGCTATGGGTTACTTCACACATCAGAAGTTTGCAAAGAAGCTGTTCAAGACAAGACCCAAAAACTGTGCTTCACGCTGAGCTGGTTCAACCCTCACATAAACTGCATGGAAGAAATGGTGTACAGCCAGTACAGCTGACGCACAATTCATTAGAGTTGAGCTTGGAGACAGTTTTCCCATATGACCAACAGGCTCTGGAAGAATGAAGAGGAGAAGTAATGGCGGTTGAATTGGTAGACAACTGGGCGCTCCACGAGTATGCTGTAACGACTAAGCCAAGCATAGGAATTTTCTGGCATTTTCTTCCATGGCTGAAGATGGAGCTTTTTCTTGTTGAGTGGTAAAGGCTGATTTAAGTGACTGCTTCTGAGAATCTACGAAGGAAACCAAACTTGAGAAATCAAGTCGAGGACATGTTTTCTCACTGAGGTAGAGGAGAAAACTGATTTCAGTCTGGAGCAATGTTGTCAACCAAGGGAGATTACTTGTGTTGGCTTGATGTTAAATGGAACAGTTAGCTCCCCACTCTCAATTTAAAAAAAAAAAATCTTTTTATGGGAATCCTGATATATGGTGCAGTTCCACACCTTGTGAGAAAAGGCACCAAGTTACCAATGATCCAAAAGGACACACTACATCTTTCCATCCATTATAATACACAAAAGGAAGAAAACATAAACCAAATTAAACCAGAGGGGGTGGGGGAATAGCAATGTAAACAGTTACAGACCTGCTGAATGGTCTCTCTCTAGAAGAGGGAAGATTTCACTTGTTTTTAGCTGGCTGTAACTTGTAATTATCTTAAACTTCTATATTCACTCTCCTCATTCCCAAGCTTTTCTTTATCTAGAAATCCACTGAAAACAGTTTACATCATGCTTACACAAATGTGCATCACCAAACGCTGAAGAGCAGATTGCAGTTGCTGTTGACGATCCAAAGTCAGACACTCCTGATGCTTCAATATTAGTTTGATTTTATCCAATAGTCCTGGCAGAAAACTTGAACCCCCTCCACCCAAAAAAAAAAAAAAAAAACTAAAAAAACACAATGACATATAAAAACAATGCCTTGATGTCGCCTATAAATCTGTTCGCTCTTTGCTTTTGTGCTTCATGTGGTTTGGTGGTTTTGTAGTAGCCCCCCCCCCCCCCCCCCCCCCCCCCCCCCCCCCCTTAAATTTCACTGGCTTTAAGGATTGCAGCACATCACTGATGGTGTGATGAAACGTTTGCGCGAGTTGTGCCAACCACTGCTCCTGCTGACCAAACCTTCAAAGCAAAGTTCAGCCACACAGCATACATTATCAGCGCACATAGCTGCAACACAAATCTTTGGACTCCAAGTGGTTAATGCATGATGGTCTCTGCACCACATCATTCCAACTTCACCAAGTTCTTCATAGCTATATATCCACTGCAAGCGATAAAGTCATACATTTACAAAGTTGAATGGCCTTCTTTTCTTTCACAGGCCCACGAAGGTACATGCCAGATGCTTCCAAGCCGACAGATTAAAATGTAAGGAAAAGTTCTCGTTCGGGGAAACCACCTGCAGCTAAAAACAGGATAATGGATAACTGCGAAGGCCTGAGATTTGAAGTCAGGTAAGAAGTAGCTCATGCATTCCTAGATTGTGAATGATTTTTTTTCCTAAAAACGGGTTAGAGTGATTGTTGATATTATCATTATTTAAATCCAGATAGTCTCCCCTCCCTTGTTTCCATTCTATATCCATTGCGTGCCCAAGTTGAGGAGATAAGTGACTGTCTGTCCCTCGTTTTTCATCGTCTTTCAGGTTGTTTGTCTTGCTTGAAGGCCAAAGAGGTTGAAATGTGTAGAGTTTCTTTTGAAATTTGTTTGTTCTTTTGTTTGGGCTGTACAACGATTTCCTTTTGTTTCAATTTCGTTCAAGAAATAAACTCATAAAGAGTAAAACCGCCACTTCACTTTCTACAGTAATTTTTTAATCAAATAATCTAAGATAACACTCAACTGTAAGAGGAATTTTTCTCATCTTTGCCCACAGGAAATGAAAATTTGACACCCATTAGATAAAAGTATTTTAAGAAAAAGGGTGATAAAATGAAAGTAAATAATAAAAGAAAAAAAAAACTGTATTATCATGGGGAAAAAATTATTAAACAAGAGAAAATTTTCATGCAAAATCAAATGTCCTTTGTTAAACTTACTGGTGATATGGTGAGGCACTGCTGGCTGCAGACGTCTTGGGTCTGTGTTGATCACGTGCAACTGAAGCTGGATATGTAAGCTCTCAATGTCCTGTCCACAGCTCCAGCTTTTCTTTGGGATGTGTGATTAATGGGTTAATGGTACTGTTGTATGCTGCTTCTGTTCCTCAGCCTTCTTCTGCTGTGCACCGACATGAAGTCAGTGCTGGCAACACATTCTGCTGGCAATGCTGAACATCGGTACCAGTGAATCAGTAATTCCTGCAAGCAAAATGAAAAGCATAAACACTTTATTAACCAGTGCCATATATTACAAAGATAAAGACAAAAATTCCTGGAAACCATTTTGTGTTCAGTCATTCCTATTTTTACACTGATTCATCAGACACACACACACACACACACACACACACACACACACACACACACACACACACACACACACACACACACACTATATTTATCACTGATTCATCAGACACACACACATACCACACACACACACACACACACACACACACACACACACACACACACGTATGTTGTTTATCGCCCGACAGCCCACAGGAAGCCCTCTCAGGGCTGTCATCTCAACAAAATCAAATTTTTACACAGATGGAAAAGTCTGGAAATTAACAGGTTTTTACAAAACACACAAAGACTGTTTAAAAATCTCTTCTTTAATAGAACATTAAATCGGGTGAAAATATGTATAACCTTTTTGGATCTGAAAATAACATCAGATGGAAATCTCTGAACAAAGTTTTTATAAAGTCTGTTGTAAAGTGTTCATGTATGACATCATGTGGTCCAAACATTCCACAACAACATGCTTCATAGTAAAGGTATATCACAAGGATATTTCGTTAAGCTTCTTCACCTTTCAAAAGATATGAATGTGAATAAACTGAGTGACCCGTCTGAAATATGCACATAACCGATCTTTCTTTTCTACCAATAGTGACTGATGCTAAAGCCGTCCTAGAATGTGGGTGGACCTGAAAGAGCTTGTTGTCAATCAGTGTATTCCAGTCTTCTTGTCAGAGGTCTTTGAAGTAAGTCTGAACTTTAGGTGTCACACTGATGTGACGATCAGAGAATCTGCAAAATTCTGTATTTGCGGCATTCTTGACAACCCCATTAGTCACCTCATTTCCTCCAATGCCAACATGACCAAGAACTCAAGTAAGAATTTGTTTTGTAACTGTCAGATTTCAGAGAGGCGTACAGATAAAAACAAATGTTCCGGAGTTGAAGGGGCTTGAGGCTGGGCGCAGCAAAGGCCTCCTAAGAGGACATCAGAGAAAATGAGGAAGTCTTCACAGTCTGATTTAGACACCACCTGAAGCATCAGGACTATCCCCGTGAGCTCGGCAGTGCAGATGGAACCGTCTCAGGGGAATGTGTTTCAACATTTCTGAAAGGAAGCTGTTGGACAATTATACAACAGACGCAATTCCTTCTCCAAATTTGGAACCATCTCTATATATTCTTTGAGAGGATGGAAATTTTTAGTCTCAAGTTGAGCAAAAAAGTATAATATATATTTGAGAGATGGTGGAATCTTTGAGCTTAGAGGCAAGTTCAAAGTGGATCTCTGGACTGTGAAAGGTCCATCTTGGGTTGTCTGGAAATTCTGACCAATCCCATGACTACCAGGTCAGTGTCTGCTTCGTTCAGAAGAGGAACAATAGATTCTAAAGGATGGAACTGAACTTGTGTTCTGTTCGCATTTCTTGTGGAATTTGGTCCAGAACACACTCATTAGACAGTCATTAGATTAAAAAAAAATTTTTTTTTTTTTTTACATCTTATGTCTTATCTTTGATATACACTATGCTTGCTTTCATATTATATCCTGATGTCAACCAGGCCTGACAGATACAGACAACAGCAGCGTTGGTCAAGAAATCTGAGCGACACTCTCAGAGACATCTCCACTAAGTGGACGCAACTTGACTGTGTAGTCCCCATCTTCCCACTGAGTGGACAGCAAACTTCGTTCTGGGTGAAGAGCTGGTTGGGGCAGAAGCTTCCCACACATGAATGGTTCTCACTGTAACTGAACCCAGGATCACCCAGCCAGCAGTCTGCAATGCTAACCACTTCGCCATGACAGCTGTTCGGAGCAAAAATCTCTCCAAGAAAAGATACTTATCTTGATGTAACTCTCAGATTTTGATGGCCTCAAATGTGGACACTGATAGTCCAATATATATATATATATTCATATAGCTTTCATTGATATATTTTTAACAGCCACAGTGGAATAGGTTCCTGGGGCATTAGAGGTTTGTCACAAAATAGCATCATCAAAAGCATTCAAGGTTTCTGCAGGTTCTGAAGTTTGCAGAACTTCAGTCTTCTGACAGATTTGTTCGTAGATACACATGCATGCAGGCATGCACTTGCACACACACACACAAAAAAAAGTTATGATACTTTGCCATTAACATGAATTCACTTCTCATTACTACTATAATTAGCTACAAAATCATTAATCTACACTCAAATCAAATTTCAAATAATTCATTCTTGAAAACTTGAACAATGAAATGTTGCCTTCATCATTTCCATGGAAGTGTGATGCACCTACACACTACAAGTTTTTTTCTTTCAGTACAATACAACGATCATAGGCAGTGACAGAACATGCACTTCAGACGGTAACAACTCCACTATCTAGTGCCTTTAATGTTTCTGAAATACAGTTATCCATTTCTACTCAAGTAACACTCCAAAACAAAAACAAAATCAATCGAAAAAATATCAGCATTGTAGCAGCATTCATGAACGGTTCATTAATGTTGTAATATTACTCAAGTGAAAGTTTTCAAATCAGGCTATTGTTCTAAAAACATCTAGCTCAAATTTCTCTTAGAGCTACATGTAAAAAAAAAAAGGCAATGATTTTGCATTTATTACATACTGTGTCGATGTTGTTGTAACAGCGGTGCTAAAAATGCTAAATTTACACTCGGAAGAACTGAAAACTTACTCAGACACTGTTTTCCTTACATACTGATATTTTGCAGTGCTATCTCAAAAATACATACTTTGAAATTGAATGTGCTATTGTGTGTGTATGTACGTGTAAGTGCGCAAGTTCTTTTTGTAGATGTGTGTGTGTGTGTGTGTGTGTGTGTGTGTGTGTGTGTGTGTGTGTGTGTGTGTGTGTGTGTGTGTGTGTGCGCGCGCGCACGCATGCGCACGTGCATGCCCATGTATGCGTGTGTGCGCATCTGTGTGAGGAGGAGAACACAAACAGGGGGAAAGGTGTGGGGGGTGGGAGGAGGGAAGAAGGGTGGAGGAACACGTCTGGGATAGAACGGGTCCAATCAAATTAACGCATTTACAGTCCCTGCATGAAGGAGCATATAGTTTCCATTACAATGCTCATCTAACACTGCACAAACCTGCTGCTGCTGCAGCAGCAATCATTAACATAAACACCACTACTTGCAGAATCATGATAAACACATGATTATGGTGAAAGAATGTTGCTCTAAAGTTACATGTACTTTGATCAAGACACCTTATTTTGATTTCACTCCCTTCAAGATTGTCTAGTAGATATATTTCAGTCCCGTGTATCACAACAATCATCATGATCACATTCACAGCCTAACCATTTAATCAACTTTTCTCACATCTTCTAGGACCCCACCTAACCACAGCTCAACCCTGGCAAGCTCACTCAAACTGTACGGTATATTCGCCCCCTCCCTCCTCCCCTGCCCTGCAGTACAGGAATGCCATTTCTGTCAGAGCTATCTCATGGACAGGTGTCTATCTTCCACCTGTCAACAACATCTACCACATCCACCACTCATGATCTAGTGGCATGTTTCAATCGCAGCACATACTTCATCAAGACCGAGGTCAAGCAAGGACTTATTCACAAGTTGGTTCAAGTTTCGCATAAGACTGGCTTTTCAGTTTTTGCCACCCTTCCCATAGACCATAAGCGGTCGTCTGAGTTAAAAGTCTTTCAAATATTTTTAAATGATAAACTTGAGTTCTGTAGGCAACATGTACTCACAGCACGTAAAACAATCTATGGGAACAGTGGAGCTATCCTGGCAGCAAAAAAAAAAAAAAAAAAAAAAAAAAAAAAAAAAAAAAAAAAATCCACACTGAAAGGTAACAAAAACCATAGACAAAAAACGTGCAGGAGGAGGGAAATGGGGGGGAAGGCTCCAAAATATAATCGCAATCTCTTCCCAAGAGGTAGCAGCCCTAGCTTTAGTTTTACCCACAGAGACCTGCTGTAATGAAAGCTATACAACACAAACTGTGCTTGGTTCACTCACTGAAACCCTTGCAATGAGAAGACATACAACACAATCTAGTCAACTATTTCAGACACAGGAAAAGGTAACATGCACTCAAAACAGGAGGGACAGGATATTGTTACAACTATAGCCTAGGTGACCCCACAAGCCCTTTCTAAGGCTGTGTTGGCAGAGAGGGGAGATGAAGTGCTGATGGTTGGAACAGTCTGCAGAGTAGGGTCAATATATGTGGTGTTGCTGGTGGTGTGGCTGTTCTCTCCACACCCGACCAAGAATATTCTTCATGTGTTGTTTCCTTTTAATTTGTCCTTCTTCAATGGAAGGAGTGAGGTAGTAGCCCAACCTCACAGATGGTTAGAGCAGGACAGCATTTCATGGGCAGATCACAGTCAATGTTCATCACAGCAGCAACCGACAACCTAAGAGCCCAGAGAATCAAGTCAAAGGTAGCATTTACACATGGCAGGCGCTGTTGGCAGTGTATACTAGACAGAAGTCTGCATTTTTGGCAGTTGTTGCTGGCAGCAGATGGGTCTGGTTTCCGATGGGGGCTGACATCTGTTGCTCTCTCAGCTCTGGTTCCATGTGAACACTGGTTCACTTTTTGTGGTGTTGGCTGGCTGACGGTGGGTGTCAGTTTTCTTTGCCTCCCCTCCTCCCCCGAAAGGTTTGTCTTGGGGGGGGCCACTAGGCAGCTTTCTTTATGCATAGGTGGAGATGATCCTGTGCCATGTGAGGCTGGCTCAAAGAGGGAGCAGGATGGACGTCTTTGGAGCACTGCACGGATCTTGTCTATGGTCCCTAACCAACTATACCTGAGAGGGCTATTTTTCAGGAAAACTCCAAGAGATGTGTCTATCATGCCCCCATCAAAGCGTTGTTTCCCAGGCCACAGTAATCATAGTCAGGCAACGCTCCATCGCTGACCACCCCACGTCTCCAGGAGCCAGCCGTACCCCGGTGATACAGGCTAGACCTGCCCTAACTCATATGGCTGGAAGGTCTGACCTCTCACATCAGTGTCCCTCAAAGGAGATCTGCCCCCTCTCCCTGGTGTTTTGCTTCTATGCCACCTCGCAGGGAACACCCAGACAATAAAGAAAGAGTATTTTGAAATCAACCACCCCTGAAAGAAAACAATGAAACTGTGAATAAGTGGATTGGTTATGCTTGAATCTTTGGCCAGTAGTATCATTCATTGCTGCTGACCAAATAGAATGGGGTGAAAAATTTTATTTCAGCTGCACTTGGGTGAGGAGGGGGGGGGGGGGGGGGGGGGGGGGGGGAAGCTGTAGCGAGTTTAGCTACAGTGTATCAGAAGACGCTAACTGCGCCACACAGGTACACAGTGAGTAGATTCAACATGAAGGGACATATAAAAAAAAAGGGACACATCCTGAATGGAAAAAGGTCATGTCACGAAAACGTACCAAAGAAAGATATGATTTACATGTGGATAAAAAAAAAATGGCTGCCAATAGGCTAAGTTGGGAGTGCAGCCATTCTGCTTGATTTCTGGTAAGAAAAAAGTAAAAAAAAAAAAAAAAACAACAAAAAAAAAAAAAACAAAGCAAAAAAAAAACCAACAAACAAACAAAAAACAAACAAACCACAAAAAAAACCCAAATTAACAAAATCACCTAATGCAGAAAAAAAACATAAACAGGCCATACAGGAAAATACATCTGATGAAATGGGCATTTTGGTATCCATTCTGGAATGGTAGGCAGAATTCTTACTCCCTAGTCTCTACATTACATGAGAAAAAAAAAATTCTATCATGTGGTAAAGTTGACTACATATTAAAATGGGAGTTTCCCTCCTCCTAACACATACACTGAACATACACAAACATGCACACACACAACACACAGAACACACACACACACACACACACACACACACACACACACACACACACACACACACACACATTTCTGTGGCCTTGGGAATTTTCCTCCTCCTAACATACACATAGAACACACACAAACACGCATACACACACATAGAACACACACAAACATACAAAGAACACACACATAACATACATAACACACACACACACATTTTTCTGGGCCTTGGGAGTTCCCCCTCCTGACACACACATATCCATCATATATATATATGTGTGTGTGTGTGTGTGTGTGTGTGTGTGTGTGTGTGTGTGTGTGTGTGTGTGTCTGCGCATGCGTGCATACACAAGCGTTTGTGTGTGCGTGTGCACATGCTGCAGCAAATATATAAGACAGTAGGCAAAAAGAACTGAAACAACAACAACAAAAGCCCTGCATGCGTTCATGTGCACATCTTCACCTACAAGATTGTGTCAATGTGACTCTTCCTCAATGTGCTTCTCCACACCTTTGTCGGTGTATGCCTACCAAGTGTTTTTGACACAGATGTTGCAGCTGACACAACCTTAGGGCTCAATGACATCATCAATACATTTCATTGTAACCCCAACAGCTGTTCGCCAGTCAATAGATTAAGGAGGACACCCATCAAGTCAGTGCCTGTGACTGTTCATTGTTGTTTTCATATACAGTTAGTTTGCCATGTCCTGCAGAGCTCAAGACCTGAGATGAATTTCAGCCTACATATTACCAGTCATAAAGACAAGATTTTGAACCACAGATCCGTGCTGCAGCATGCATAATTTTGCATAAAAACCCAAGGCAACACAACAGTTTGACTCTTGCAGGATTCTGCCTTAAAATCCATTTTGCCAACACACACACACACAACACAATCTAATCATCTGGATACAACACACAACACACACACACACACACACACACACAAAAACTAATCGTCAGCACACACACACACAAAACTAATCGTCTGCATACAATTTAACACACACACACACACTCACACATATCATGTTCATAATGCTTATAGCCCTGGGTTATATCAGAGCTGTCACCTTACTGCAATCATTCACACTCAATATTGTGACATGACACCGACAGCTATCATCAACCAACCGCTCATTCCCTCACTTTTCTTTCAGTTGTTCGTTTTTCATTAAGAGCATTCATATTTTTGGAGGAAAAGTTTTGTTCAATAGTGGAGGCCAACAGATTGGCAACAGCTTGTTTTTCTGTAATCAGAGCATCTGCAACTTTCAAGTGATAAATGGAAGAGTTGGCGCTTTTACCTTGGATTTTTGTGATAATTTCCCAGACTCCTCACTTTGATGTTTTTGCGGTCAGCTTTGTATAGAAGTGTCTCCGCCACTGATGCTTACTTACTTTAAAGCACGCATCAGTTGGCTCGCAGTTTTTGATGGGTTGGAACAATGGGCGCCGATGATGTGTAATACCTGCAATGTGGAGCCAGTCTACATTTTTTCTTTAATGTGTCGGCAGTCAGAGCTGAACCATGGTGTTTTAGGCAATTGTAGTTTTTTTTTTGTTGGATGATGTGTTAGAATATTACATTTTACATATTTCACAAGCTTATCTGTCAGGTTCTTTTTTTTTTTTCTTTTCTTTTTTTTTTTTTTTTTTACAGGATCCAGACACTACAGAACTTCTGTCAGTTCTTTCTAGACTTTTCCTTCAAAAAGCTCCCAGTTAGCTTTGTCAAAATTAAGATGTTCCGGTAAAGTGTCTCTTTCTCCAGTTTTGCATTTTAAGACAACTGGAAAATAGTAACTTCTGTGCCGATCATTTGCGAGCACACCCCTCATAGTCCAGGATCAACAAGGGATCGCGCACAGTGACAAATACAAATAAGTGTACCTGCGGAAGAATGGAGATATGCTGGAGACCCATCATTCAGTCAACAAATATCCAGTTCTGAAAACTGTCTTCAAGAAGGAAACCTCTGGATGATGTAGACACATACACACATTCACCTCATCAATGAAAGAAAAGTTTGTTACAGTTTTGATAATTAGAGTCTAGCTGACACATGACCTTTTCAGAACTGACAAAACTTGCGGAGAAAAAAAAAATCCTGAAAACAAACATCCTGAAAAAATAACCATGCCACAGTGAAAAGATGTACAGTACACAATTAGTATATGGTGGTAGCTCAACTCCTGAAATCCTTTGCCGATGATAATACTGATCATACTCGTAACACCAACCATTCCTTTAAATTAATTACACTCAGTCTAAAAGAAAAAAACTTTTTTTTTTCAACTTTAAGTGTCATAAAAGTTATATACAACAACCATATTGGCAGACAAGGCGAATGAACAACTACTGTCCACTCTAGACAGTGTGTATGTCTTCCTACCTAAATCTCAGATTAGAACAAAAAGGCTGACAGATTCTAAAATCTGACCAAAAAAAAAAAAAAGAACACACACACACACACACACACACACACAGAGGCCAAGTGATAGAGAGTAACAGAAAACAGGGTATATCAAAACACAGAAAAAAAGGGGACAGAAGTCGGGTATATCAAAACACAGAAAAAAAAGGGGACAAAAGTTGGACTCACATAGAGTAGCAGGGAAGCCCAATTTAAAACACAGAACTTTCTCCTGAGAAAACCCCCAGCATCCCCATGAGGATGTGAAAGTGAGAGAGAGAGAGAAAAAAAAAAAAAGACACAGGAAACAGATCCTTGACGTTGTCAGTATTTTGTTGATCACTGAAACTAAGCAATCTGAATCTCATTATGAACTAGTCAGACAAGAATGAAGACAAGAAAGCAGCTCTGGGAGTTTAAAAAAAAAAAAAAAAAAAAAATTAGACACACAGACACAAGATAAAAACAGTGATGAAGATGAGAGAGAGAGCCAACGAAAAAAAAAAAAAAAAAAAAAAAAAAAAAAAAAAAAAGAAAAAGAAAAAGAAGAAAAGAAGTAAAACAAAAATACACAGTGACACACATCACTGGACCACTTCCATACCTTTGTCATTCAATTCAGGACACTGTTAATTAAAAAAAAAAAAATTCTCAGTGACTACTTACATTCTTTTCCCTCTTCTGGACTATGAAAATAAAAAAGAGAGGATACATTCATCACAAACATGGTGCTTACATCATGACCTTTTTTTATTGTGATGTCACCAGCTGGCAAACAGCTTGTGCCCGATACTGCACCACAGCCCTGCCAACGACTAAATCAATGAGACGCAGGCTTCTCTCCTTCACGCTTCAAACACAATTCTCTCACCTCTCGTCCTAGTCCCTGTATTTTCTCTACTCGCCCATTTCAAGCGACACCACCACACAAGAAAAACATATATATATATACACATCCTCTCCCCTCCCAACCCCCAGCTAAAGAAGCTTAAAACTAGTTAAAGTGAAAGGTCGTAGAACGTGCACACAACAGGGGACTGGGAATTTGACAATCAATATTTTCCTTCTTGGTAAGCTGATTTACCTTTGCTGACATCCAGGGGGCTGGGATATTATAAAACTGCTACAACTTTGACAGTGATAACAAAAAGCACACTGTGTCACTGGGCACACCAGGTGGCAGAAGTGAAATCACTTTCACACAAAAAAAAATAAACCATTTCCCATATCTTATCATGCATTTCATAAATGTGTGTCAATTACATGGACTGAAATAAACCCTTCTCATCATATTTCATCATGTGTTTTTCATAAATGTGTGTCAATTACACAGACTTGTCCAGCGACAACACTGAAGTTCAAAAGAAGTGGATGACAGACCGTTTACTCTTACAGACCAGAGCTAGTGGAACTGTTTCAGCAATCACAATTCAAACTGATGTTCTTATGTTTTAATCCTGCATTTTAACTCACAATATCGGCAAGATGCCTGTAATCATAAAATCTCCACTAGTTTTCCAATCATCCACAGGTCAGGATCAAACATGAACTTGGATTTGTTTGGAATGATCCTCTTCCCTCTGACGTCTTAAAAATACTTTGCTTCTAATCGAAATGTAATACATCCCCAGCACTGAAAGGGGATAAATACAAACACACACATCGCTGACCCACCTATCCTCATACACGCACCCCTGAACACACACACACACACACATACACACTCACACACAGTGACACACCAAAGTCTTAAAAATACTTTGCTTCGAATCCAAATGTAATACATTCCTAGCACAGTGAAGGGCTAAAAACATACACACACACACACATCACTGATCCACCCATCTTCACACATACACCCCAGGCAACACACACACACACACACACACACACACACACACACACACACACACACCAACACACACACACATAACCACACACACACACACACACACACACACATGCATGCATACACAGAGCTCTGCACTTACAATGCCAACATATAGAGTTATGCACTTGCAATGCCAAACATACATCCACAGATTAAGCATCGTAAATTACAGAAATAACGGAGAGAATCATGCCTTTCTCATGATGATACACTTACAGTTTCAGCAACTCTCACTAATTCAAACTGGTCTGAGACCACCCCAAAAGTTACACTCTGCTCGCCTTGTTCAAGCCTGTACATGCATCACATAATAATCCTGTCAACACACACTAAATCCCCCCCAAACACCTTAATCTCGGCATTATCAGCCATATGGAATCAAATGGAGAATGGGGAAGTGCTGGGAAAGATTGCCATGACAAGTACCATAACAAAAGAAGTAGTTAGCAGCTTTTTCTTTGACTCTCACTTTCTGGGGAAAAAAAAAATCAGTTAAATTTCCACAAATGTTAACTGGCCTAAATAAAGGAAAGGTAAGATAACGGTGTTTACATCTCAACCGACCGCAAATGGCCATATCAGGGCTGTTACTGCACTGAAGTCAACCCACAAGTCATTCATTTACACAACCCTTTAAAATATACCTTCTAAAAACACACCCGAGATTTTGTTAAAATTTTTCTACATAAAACCTCAGACCAGATGAAAAATGTTAGTTTCCCTAAAAAATTCAAAGATCACATCAAGCGGAACGTCTGTGAACAAGGTTTTCATGGAGTAATAGTATGAAGTGAAAACCTGATACATCAAAGCAGAGGTCAGTGTTTAAATTAGTTTAATGCAGGGTTTTGTTTCAAGTGGAGCACTTGATGTAAGGACTTTGGCTGGGGAAAAAATCAAAAACATAAGTAGTGCGTGCGTGTGTGTGTGTGTGTGTGGGGGGGGGGGGGGGGGGGGGGGGGGGGGGGGGGAGAGAGAGAGAGAGAGAGAGAGAGAGAGTTTGTGTGCCTGTTTGAGATGATTTAGTGGATCTGTTTGCCTTGAGCACATGTCCACATAAAATCCTCTTAGGATTCATGCTGTCATAAGCTTTGAAGTCTCACTTCCCAAGGTGTGGCATCACTTGTACATCCTCCACGCTCAGTGTCATACATGGTCTGTCTCAGGATGTTCATGGCCTATCTTCCTCAGGAGGAAAGCTTACACACACACACACACACACGCGCACACACACACACACACACACACACACACACACACATGTGCATACATAAACACACACACACAAGCACACACACACAAAAACACACATGCGCGCGCAGACACACACACACACACAATCTTATTGCAGACACACACACACACATACACAATCTTGTTTGTCAGCGGTAGCAAACATTCACAGAGTACACAGAGATGCTTATTACCCTAAAGCAAAATATATTGCATTTTATGTCTATTTTGTAAACAAAACCATTTTTTTTTTTTATTCAAACACTGGATCTCAAAAAGAGGTCAACACATATCCTCTTTGGGCATGCTAAGCTGGATACAGTAGTGGGTACAGTATATCTATATCACAGTATTTGACCCGAAAACTATATCATCTTTGTGGCAAGTTCATTACACATACATTTATCTATCTTGTTAAATAAAAACAAAAACAAAAAGGGTATGACAGTAGATTTTGACCTTTTGCCTACACACACACACACACACACACACACAAGTGACTAGGACCGAATTCCACCTTTGACCTGACAAACAGCGACAGTCTGGTTGAAAATCTGATGCAGGATCATGCATAACTGACAGTGAATGGCTCAGCTTACCTGTCAGTCTGGAAAGGACAAGTCATTGAATTGACTGACACTGTCTCATGTTTTTGATTTTTTTTTTTTTTTTAAATAACTCAAAATGTTAGTTTTTAAATTCAAAATCTTACTTTTTAATTCTAAATCTTATTTTCTATGTTTTGCCCTTACCCAAAAATGTCTGTCACACAGTCCATAAATTGTTGTCGTAGAAATACCTATCATACAGCAGATCAACCCTCCCCCCCCCCCCCCCCCCCCCCCTTTTTTTTTTTTTCCACTGTCTCATCTTCCATGCCACTGTAGGTGTCATTCACCCCATGCTGCTCACTCCCACTCCAAGTCCGCAGCAAACCAAAGTTTTTGTCCGTCTGCACCCAGCATCCGCAGTCCACAGGAAGCGGTCACAATCTCATCATCATTGGGCAACCCACCAGGGGAAAACTGCTGTTATGTCACGTCAACCATGTTCAGTGTATGTCCTGTTCCACCATAGATGTATCAATCTACCTTTCTATATCTTTCTATCTATATACAGCACCCAACTGATGGCAGTAACAGCTGCCTAGTCATGAAGCCAGTGTGAGTGACTGGCCCCCTTCTCAGTGCCACCAGGTCAGTCTAACAACAGTACCGTACCCATGAACATGCTGAAACTAGTGTTGTAGTTTCACAGCCTCACCAAGTATGCAGGCCTAGGGAGGAAATCAACGCTGCGATCACTGTGAAAGCATGGCATGAAAACCCACAAAAATTTGAGACTTTTTCTCATGCTGTTCCATGAGGATGAGATGGATGGAGATGATGCTATGGATTTCCGTTTTGTCCGTCCGAGACTATATGATGACCTGTTCTCTATGCTTCCTTACATCACAGTAATCAACTGGGCCTGAGAACTACATGCACCAGTATGCTGATCTGGAAATGTTAGCTACACTATCAGAGACCAGTAAATGGATGAAAGTTGAAACCCATATGTGTTGGTCCAGTTTTCCAATTTGAGCCTATAGTACACTCAACTCCGGGCAAGAGCCAACAGGGGCTAGATTATCCATGAATTAGCTTTAACAGGACAAAACTTTCCAGCCCGCAAATCTATGATGCTAACTATTTGTTCCACAGCAGCTGGTGTATCTACCTTCGAGTATCCAATTAGGCCCCAGTCCTTAACCATACACATCAGTTCCCCTCTCTTTCTCCTGTGTTTTTTTCTGACTCATAAACATCACTTTGGCACTGGACAACATGCACACATCTCTTGCTTCCTTGTTGGCTGTGATATAATTCACGATAATGTGAAAAGAAGACCGCTCCAAACGGACACTAAAGTCCTTTAGGCAATCATTCACAGCTTCCCTTTTTGCAGATGAGTGCGCCTTTGCTGCTCACACAGAAGAGGAGCTCCAGGATCTTGCAGATTGCCTCTCAATTGCAGCAACAACCTTTGGCCTCCCATCAGCCTAAAAAAAAAAAACGAGGTCATGATGCAAACCGTTTCAGCAATGACACATCAGGAACTTTCCATTATCATGCAGGGCACCGTGTTGAATAATGCAGACAGTTTCACATACTTTGGCAGTTGCTGGTCCGCGTCAGGAAGCCTTGAAAAGGAAATAAACAGTTGTGTTGCAAGAGGCCAGCACTTCCTTTAGTTGCCAGTGGACAAGAGTGTGGAAGGAGTGAGGCATAAAGCCAACAACCAAGACTGCTGCCTACCAACGCAGTGGTCCTGACCTCTCTTCGGTGCAGTTGTGAAACAGAGACACCACACTGCACACACATCAAGAAACTTGATCAGTTCCACCTCTGCTGCCTCCACAAGATCCTGGAAGATCCTGGCAGGACAGGGTGTCAAGACACCGACAGCCTCAGGCAGGCAAACTTGTCTGGCATTGAGGCACTCTTACGACAGCCCAACTGAGGCGGACAGGTCATGTGGTGAGAATGGGTGACGACTGCTTACCAAAGTAATTCGTCTTCTCTGAGCTGGCGACTGGCGCATGCCATCCGGGAGAAACAGCTGAAACGCTATGAACAAGGCTGTCCTAAAACACTGTCTCAGGGCATGCAGTACCCTCCTCAATGGATGGATGGGGGAGCTGGCATTAGTGGCAACAGAGCACGATGCCTGAGCATCAGCTGTTCACATCCAGTTTCAGGGGAAGCGCCTGGTGGACCTCAACAGCAAGTGCCAAGCCTGTGAAGAGAAGAGGCCAGACCCAACTGCTGCTCTACAGCCTGCCACCCCTATGGTAGAATCTGTGCTTCAGAGTTCAGGTTGCACTCTCACTTCTGGCATCATTGGCATGACACTGAGTGACCACTATGGTGTGTGTGTGTGTGTGTGTGTGTGTGTGTGTGTGTGTGTGTGTGTGTACTTGTACCTGTGCCTGTGAGCATGTGTGAGAGGGAGAGAAAGCAGGGCAGTAGGTGGGAAAAAGGTGGGAGACAAAAGGAGGGCAGAATGGTACAGTTAAGGCGCAAATGAGGAAAAGGGAAAGATGGAAGCATGATTGGTCTACACGGAAATTTATTTCTCAACAACCCTCTCACTGTCACAATAATTATCATAGAAGACTGATTGCCTAATGGACAAGTGGAGAGCACATTTCCATTTTTTTCACCAGATTTTGCTGTCAAGGAAAATCAGACAGGTAGGCATTTCAAGCCCAGCTATGCTATGTGACTGTTTTGAATATAAACTTTTGAAATTTGTGCAAGCGCAAAACTCAACCATGCAGGTGATTTTCCTGTGACTTTCCCATATGGGAAACTGAAAAGAGCATGTAACAGATGCACTGAGAAAAAATATACTCTCCTACTACACCATGAAACTGACATATTGTCACATTTTTGTCAGTATAACTTGGCTAGTTGGCATGTGTGAATTGCATATTGTGTGCGAATGTGTCCTTCGATTGGCCTTCTTCACTGAGCGCATTCTTGTAATTGCTTAAATCCAACAGTTTGTTTGACTGGCTTCCAAAGTTGAAACTTGTAGAAGCAGAATTCTTTCTAATATTCATCTCATCCATTTTAAAAATTACGAAGTGTTCCAACTTTAGCAATAGAAATCGTGCGTAAAGTCCAAAGATCAATAACCCAATTACAGTGTCAGTAAAAACAAGGAAAACAAAGAAACAAAAACCCCATGAGGCTGTTTCAATTCACATGGGATGAATGCTTGCAACAGCTGCAGGATGGAAACTGAAAGGCAAAGAGCAGGTGGGTGGGGAGGACAGGGATATTTTCCTCCACCACCTGATGACAAGCACAGGGCATGTGGCGATCAGCTCTAGCAAAATTTGCCAATGACTTAGCAAGTCTGCACTCTCTGTTTAGACCGGTTATTTCTTCAGCACCCAATCCCACCACCACCATTCCCTTTACTCTCATCCACTCCAAACTGCTGCTGCCCATCCCTTCCCTATCTACCTCCCCCCCCCCCCCCCCCCCCCCCCCCCCCCCCCCCCCCCCCCCCCCCATTCCAATGATTAACAATGCTCTTACAGTATTACTGTTATCGGCATCACAATCAATATCACTACAAATAAGAAAAAAACAAGGGGAGGTTATTATAGTATCTGATGTGCATGTGATGAATGGCAACAATGGGATGAAAGGCACATGGTGGGCGGGGAAGAGGGGGCTATGTAAAATTCCAACACATGATGACAAGCGGTCAGCAATCACCACTAGTAGCAAACAAGGTCTGACTTCTGACTGAGTATTTCTTCAGCGTTCCATGGTGCTGTCGCCTACCATTCCTCTTTAATCTCCTCTCTCTCGCCCTCTTGACACTCAACTCTGCCACTGCCCATTCTTACCCCACCCACTTCCCTCTCTCCCCGTCCATCACCCTCCTCAACTCACTGTCTTTTGCCCCAACACCTGCAGTCTGAAATGTCCCAACTTCGATTACGGCAGATTTCCATTTCCAATGACACAAATGACCACACGGGAATCTACATGAAAAGTTCATCCTAAAATCTGTTTCTATCCTTTTGTTCTCATGTCTTTCTTTCTTTTCTATTCATTTACTACCATTTAGTTTGATTTTCTACCAACATGTCGAAAAGTTCAACAAAATGCATCATCAGAGTAGAATTAACATTTTCTACTGACACGCATGACACTTTACTGTGTATGCTACCTATCTCAGTTCTTATATCCACCTCTGCCTGGCTAAGGAATGGCATGGTCTAATCTAGAATATATTAAATGCAACCAGATATTTATAAATCATATAAGTTGTTCTATAAAACAAACATTCTAAGTAATCATCATTTTGTAGAAGAAAGTGACCATTCTGTGACACTTATTTTAATGCTGAAAATATTAATGACATGGCATCTGTCACAATTTGGTGCCATAATGATAATCGTGCATAGGATGACTGAAATGGCCTCCATAATAACTTACTGACTGGCAAAGTCTGAATGATTTAAGCATCATGTTTGTACTAGCTAAAATGTTTATAATGTTTACCATAAACACACGCAAACACACACTGACAACCGAAACTGCATGATTACTCACTTGTTACACGTGATTCAAAAATAAATTCTTTAGCATAAATCATCTTTCCAAGCCTCTGTCTCTTGTACTCATTCCACTGATTCTCTGTCAGTGGAGTTTGCTGTTACATGGATCTGTCTGTCCATCCTAGTTACAGTTGTAGTTTTCAAACATACCATATTCTGCGAGTGTAGCCAGCCACATGAAAGACATACTGTTAGGGACATTTACGTATCTGACCTTTCAGTGTTTCACTTTGCTTTGTGCGCGCACTCTGCACAAACGCTACTATCCAAGTGAAGAAATTGAAGTCATTTCGAAATCAATACAGAATAAAACTTTGACAGCAGTCAAATGTTAGCAGCAGGACAATAATGCTTTAATACTAATGTAGATAACTGTCAATAAACTTGTGTATTCCATCTAACTGACATAGTTATGTGTACTGTTCTCGATCACTGCTCTACAGGAGAAACCTATTTGTATGTCGCTTCACACAGACTTCCACTTAACAAAACATGCTTTTCCACATTCAACCGATTTCAGACCTGTAGTTTTCAAAATGAGGAGACTGCAGGCAGAAATTAAAACAAATTTTTAAGAATATATCTTTGTGAGTCCGCCCAAACAAGGATTTACATCTTACAAGATAAAACATCATGCGTTACGACCTCTTACGTCTTCTGCAAGCAAGATTAACAATGTTCCAAGGCAATGAAAACGAAGAATGAGCAATAACTTATCTTCTCATATTCGGTACAAGGTTTCAGGTAGTTGCATGCACTTCTACTTCACGCTTGCAATTTAGTCTTTTCAGTTCTCTGCACGTTTGAATAATGAATATTCAGTGTGATTGAATTCATAACTGAATGATGTCAGTGAATCAATCTACCTTTTCAAAAGTAAAATAAGCTTCACATGGGTTTTCTATTCCTGATCCAGAAAAGCGATTTTCATTGGACAGCTGCAAGCAATATTGATAGGGCGAGATAACCCAACCAGAACACTCTTCTAATCTAATCCGTCAACTACTTGCTAGCAAAATAGCGGACACGTGTGGCAAATGCTTGGACCTGCATTTGCTTTGCCTGTCCAGCCCCCAAAACTTGCCACGTCTTTGGGCTTCATTAGCACACACACTTTCACTTACGTACAAAACTCACTAAATACTATACAAAAGTTTGTTCTGTGTATGCAGTATGTATAACCTCTCGCAAATTCACTATCAACTGTGATAAAACAATTATTTTCCTGACCAAATTTCACTTATCATGCAAGATTTCTTCTACTTCTGCTAGGCTCTTGTCAGGTTTGTTGAAATGCGATGCCCTAAAGTCTTTATCATTTCCTTTTTTTTTTTCCAACTTCACTGGTTCTCAGAATGAAGCATGGTAATGTTGCATGTGGCCACCTTTTACTAGTATAAACTATACTATAGGATTACAATAACCGCATATTTTCCGACTAGAAATCCTATGGCTAAGTTTTGAGGGTACGATTTCTGTACAAAAACTCGATCTTAATGTTGAAGTCTTTTTTTTTAACCGATTAACGCGTCACTATGACTGCACCGTTGCTTAATACAGTCGAACTTGCAATGTCCTCACACAGTTCCGTGTTCGACAATGCGGCCGACAGTGACACCAGTATAGTTTAACATCAAACAGCGTACTGTGATCAATGAATGTCTACTACTTCTTCTTCCGTAAAGTCTCCACAATCAACAGGCTTATTATTATGTCAGCCTTGTGCGCTCTTGCCTATCTGATTCCATATCATGACACACTCAAGCAACAAGTGACGACTGAAGATCTCGCCGTAGCCTACAGTTGACAACATAGTTGGTGTCAACTTTTCATGTTCATGCATATGGTTTCGTTTGACCACGGTTTTGATTTCGTTTTCATTGGCGCGCCAATATCTATTTCAAACATATACAGAAACCTATGGACGATCGCAGTGTCATAGGCCTACCTGATGATGTTCCTGTGAAATCTTTCCTGTTCTATTTTCGTCGAACACGATCAACGCATTCACTTTTCTAGGCGACCGACAGGGCAGTCAACACATCGAAGGGGGTGTTTCACGTCCGGATAAAGGACTCGATGAAGTTTCGAAGTCAGTGGTCAATGACGTCATGCAAGGCGATACCAATATGGCACAGAGGGGGAGCAGGGGTTGGAGTTGTACCAGAGAAAGAGTAAGCTTTTTTCTCTCTCACTTGGTGACTGAGCTCGCTGTGCCAGCCAGCTGTTCAATTATCGAGTCGTCGTCATATTGATCACTTAGTTTGGCTTTTGACTGTTGCAAAGTCACATTGTGTCTAATTGGCAGTTAGGCGAGGAACGTGGCGCGGCGCTCCTCTCTGTGTGTGTGTGTGTGTGTGTGTGTGTGTGTGTGTGTGTGTGTGTGTGTGTGTGTGTGTGTGGAGGACGAGCACGAGTAAGCTTACATGCACAAAGCTGTACTCATACGGTCTTAACCACAGAAGCTTCAATTCGGGCGAGATTCTCCGCCAAAGGGTGTGCTTCATAGATGATCAGATTAGCGTCTAGTTGAGCACTTCGTGCACCATTGATTTACTTGCTTCACGGAGGTATCACAGTCTGTATTATCCCCCCCCCCCTCTCCCCCCGCCAAGCTGTCCCACCGGATGGTATGGACTAGCCCAAACCTCCTCCGCCTCTCTCCCTCTCTCCCCGGTCCCCTCGCCGGGCCTTACAGGCTGCTCCACGCTTTCCTCATGCCGCCTAAAGTTCCCCTCTCCTTCCCCGGACAGGTCTGACTGCATGGCATGCCCCAACTGTCTCCCTTCTTCTCCTGAACTGTCTCCTCCCCTCTCCCCCTTTTCGATCTGATCCCCGTCCACATGAGAACAAAAGGTCATTTACCGATCTAATGTATCAGACAAGTACTCGCATACGAAAACTGACAAGTGTGTAAACTGAAAAAAATTTCCTACAGTACTCCTTCACCCACCCACCCACACACACACACACTAACCGCCCCCCCCCCCCCCCCCACTCACACATACACACACACACACACACACTCTCTCTCTCTCTCTCTCTCTCTCTCTCTCTCTCTCTCGCGCGCGCGCGCGCGCGCACTCACACCTGAACATTTAAAATCTGACGTCATATAACTTGTTGTAAGGGGCAGGACGTATGTGTTCGTGTGTGTGTGTGTGTGTGTGTGGGGGGGGGGGGGGGGGGGGGGGGGGCGAGGGGGGGGGGGAGGGCTATGGATGCGTTCTGTTAGTTTCTCGAGAGTTCTCTCATTTTAGGTGAAATGAAATTATTATCATATATTCAGCTTCTGTATCCTGTAAATTAATTTCCGAGAGAGGGAGGACGTAGAGGAAGGGGTAGACTTCGCGGGGGCGGGGGGGCGGGGGGGGCGGGGGCGGACCTTTCATCGGCCAGCAGCCAAGACTGTCGGGTCGGGGTGGGGTTCTCGATTTTTTTTTTTTTTTTGTTGGGGGGGGGGGGGGGGGGGGGGGGGGGGGGGGGGGGAGCATCCGCTGGACCAACTTGTCCCACATCAGACAGTGTGGGCCAGCCTGTATGTCCCCAGGGCAGTATGTGCTAGCCTATTTAGTCCATGGGACATCCTGGGAAGGGTGCAGTTTAGGCTGGAACTCCACATTGTCAGTCGCTCGTAGGAGAAAGGGGGCGGGAGGGGGGGGGGGGGGGGGAGGGGGTATTTGAACCTGGAGATTAACAGAGATTTTGGTACATGAAATCTTTTAGATTTAGCGGACCTATGCCCTATCTTCTTGTTGTGCATCTGCACCCAGATCATCACATCCAGACAAGGAACACAGCGTGAGTGGGGCGCCATATCGTTTGTGCTGACAATTGCGTGCGTCCGCTTTTGTTACTTAAATCCTTAGATTGTATAACGACGTGGACACAGGTAACAAACAAACAAAAAATTGGCTATAGTGGTGGTGTTTAATAACTTCGCAGAAGTGTCACATCAGCGGTGGCGGAGAGGCTTTGGGGCAATTACACCTTCCCCTCCCCCATCTCCCAATATTCTGAACCCCCCCCCCCCCCCCAAAAAAAAAAAAAAAAAAAAGAAAAAAGAAAAGAAAAAGGGAAGAAGAAGAAGAAGAAACAACAACAACAACAAGAACAAGAACGAGAAGAAGAAGAAGAAGAAGACAAGGAAAGGCTGAGAAGGAACACCCAAACAAGCCACAGGATACCACAGAGCTATCAGCTTTGAAGCGCTGCGTACACAGCCCGCTTGTCGTATAGTAAACAGTTGTGTGTGTTTAAGATATGAATTATGGCGAAATCAATGGAAAACCAAACACACCCAAAATGTATGCAATTCAGTTATTCTTCACACGAAATATCACTTGTTTTACGGAGCGTGCAGTTTTACTGTCAAAATGCTAAAGATTTCTTTAACAGCGTCAAGGCCGTTTTATACAACACAGACACTGACTTAGGTTATACATGTGCAGGCGGTTGTGTCTTCACTTTGACATTTATTGGAATTTGCAATCAGATTCATTATGTAAGCTTATCTATTTTTGCTCTGTCTTCATCCGGAGTCACTTTCCTCACGGCTTCATGACGTAACCTGCTGCCTGTTCTCAGTTACTTCCGTGCGCGCGCGCGCGCGCGCGCGCGCGCGCGTATGTATGTGTGTGTGTGTAGAAAAAGAACATATTTTATTGCCATATGAAAACCAGAGGTTTTGTGTGGCACAGATGATCAAGTTAAGACATTCAATTAAACTAATTCCAACGTCGTCACATCTTGCAACATAACATTAGTAGCAGAAAGGAAAAGCATGTGTGTGTGTGTGTGTGTGTGTGTGTGTGTGTGTGTGTGTGTGTGTGTGTGTGTGTGTGTGTGTGTGTGATATCTTAACTGTGAAAAAACAACGAATAAAAGATTCAACTTGCTCTTGCATTCCGCTTTGATTAAACTGACTTTAAGCTGTGAGTGAATGAAAACATCCGAACAGCGTGAAGAGCCTGCGTGTTGATGGAGAAGTAGAAGTTGTGTACATCTTTTAAAAAGTCTGTCTTCAACTGTACTGCCTATAGTATGTTTGCACAACGGCAAAAATTTGCTTGTGACGGATTTCAAGGCGAAAGGGAATCTACCCGATCTGAGTCTTTCTGCCAACACACACACACACACACACACACACACACACACACACACACACACACAACTTTGGGGTTTCAAGGGAATATTTTCGTGTGTGTGTGTGTGTGTGTGTGTGTGTGTGTGTGTGTGTGTGTGTGTGTTGTTTTTTGTTTGTTGTGTTTGTTGGTTGGTGCGCTTCTTCAAGAGTTTTTGACAGACTACTAGGCAAATCTTTCTCTCCCGGAGTTGAGATTATCTGTCTGTCTCTGTCTGTCTGTCTGTCTGTCTGTCTACCTGTCTATCTATCTAATTTCATAAATATGATTCTCGAGTATATACATGTAAAGTGCACACACACACACACACACACACACACACACACACACACTCCCAGGAAAGGAAGATTCGCGCAACTCTCTGTCAAAAACTAAAAAAAGCGAACAAATTAACAAACATGCAAAGAAACAAAACACACAAACACACGCGTGCACGCATACACGTACGCACACACATGTAAATATTGTCTTGAAACCCCAAGTTCATTGATATATTAATATGAATCTTTCATTGTTTGTATGGGTGCACGCTTACACGTATTCTCACACATACAACCATACATGTTCATATATAATCTGAGAATGGCGAGACTGAAGGGAATTACCTCCCCCAGAAAACAGATACGGTCACACGGTGCAATGGGTTGGCGAAATATGCCGCATTTGCTGTAATATAACATATGACGGGAGAGAAATCACACGGAAAGGCTTCTCACATTGAAAATTATCTCCCATGGAAAAGACCGCAAAACCACTCGCGGATTACTGGTGTAGTTGTGCGTGTCTCTCTCCTCTTTACTTGAGCCTATGTGCTTGCTTGTGACCAGCAGTTATGTGCTTCTGTATTTTCATTCATCGTTATAGTGTAATTATATCTTTCACTGGCAACATTGCTGTAAAAGCCCGTTGTCAATAGATTAATTGTGTTATTGTCCCCGTCTGTCAACAACCTCTCTCTCTCTCTCTCTCTCTCTCTCTCTCTCTCTCTCTCTCTCTCTCTCTCTCTCTCTCGCGGGCAGTGAACAAACGAACGAAGAAAATGTTATTGAAGGAAAGGAATAAGCACAAAGTCAGTGGCTTTTGTTGTTGTTGTTATTGTTGTTGTTGTTGTTGTTGTTGCTTTATCCGGCCCTCAAACAAGGAAACAAATTCTTTAAATAAATGACAAGAAAAACACACACAATGCTACATTTTTAACACACATACAACGACAAATATACAATTCACAATGATAATACAACATACTACTATATATATATATATATATATATATATATAGAGAGAGAGAGAGAGAGAGAGAGAGAGAGAGAGAGAGAGAGAGAGAGAGAGAGAGAGAGGAGGGGCAGGAAACAGAGAGCGAAAATGCATCTGACCCTCCTAGCAAAAATAAGTAGTGATTATTAACCACACGACTGTGTGAATGAGAGCCGTTACAAATAACGAAACACTCAGTCTCCGTACATTGAAACCCAAGAACTCCAAAACGCGAGAAAGACAAGCAAAACAAAGACAGCAGTTCATTGCGATCTTACAGAATGTTGTAGGAAAGCAAGAGAGAGAGAGAGAGAGAGAGAGAGAGAGAGAGAGAGAGGCAAACTGGGATATGCTCTGTTTGTTCCTTTAAGATTCTTTAATGCTGGTGTTTTCCCGTACCATAACAGCTACTATCTAAGCACAGAGCATGAACAGATATGGTGAAATCGGACCCCTTAGTCCGAAACCTCTCTTTATTTCGTGCCAAGGAGACGATTGATCGTTTACCGGGACTGTTGATTTAATACGACGAAAGAACGTTTTAATCACCGTGTTATGCCTGCACGGATGCCATATAGGCCGACGTCTAAAACTTTAAATATGACCCCCCCCCCCCCCCCCCCCCCCCCCCCCCCCTCAGAAAATCAAACGTCTTTTCAAAATCTATACCCGATGAAAGTCCTTCCAGTTTCTGTACCTTAGATAATATCACATGTTAATCTTGTACTATTACCCATATACTTATCACCCATAAAGCCTGACTGATCTTCGCCAAGAAGCCTTTTGTAAGCTACATTACATCCAAAAGAGAAATAGGTCTCCATTTGTTTTCAAGATATCTGTCGGTTTATCATCTTTTGGAAACATTTTTGTGATTCTGGTCTATTTGTTATCTACGCATCATTTCATATTTGAACCTGTTTCTAATTCTGTCCGTCATTCGCTGCACAAGCACTTTTAAATGTCTGAGCCTGGGGTGAATTGCTCCTAAGCCATTCTTGAGTGATTTAATATCAAAGTGAATCCAGGGAACTATGCTTTCTGGTTCAGTCTTTAAGATATCATTATGGGCTTGTCTCAGGCGGCTTTTTTTCCTTTGATTCAATGATATGAACCCCCAAACGATATTCCTTGGCATACAGCGGCTACACAGAGGAATATCTGTCCAACTCTGAAGATACAGGGATTTTCTTTGTTGTTTGGTGTAATTCTAAAAAAACTTCTGCAGAACTTGATACGGACGTTTTCTAATGGATTTCCTGGTCGGACTGCAAAGTTTCACTATCAAAACTGTCCATTAATCTCTGCTTGCTCTTCTGAAAACCAGACACTTTGATGAGCTGACTCTACGCATCCAACGTTTTCGCGTAAGAATGATACGTTTCTCCTGTGTGAATGGCCATAAAAAATATGTCGCTGGGGAAAAATAATTGTGACTGCTGAAATTTAAGCAGGAAAAGCTCAAAGTCAATTTGAATAATAACTGAGATATTTTACAGTCATCATCACTTTCTTCTTTTTTTTCATCTTAGTTTATTTTTTTTATTTATTTTTGGTTTTGTTTTGTTTGGACGCTTTAAACGTTGTCCACTCCTAATTTGAATATCATTCCTGACTTTGTGTTCTCATCAGTGGAAAATCTGATACGTTGCGAGTTTTCTTGTATGCTAGATAGTTTTTTCGGGATCGTGTCATGGAGTTCGGAGCTCAGCTGTGTGTCAATGAAGTTTTTTTACACATCTGGAGCAAGTGATGAAAGACTGAAAGATGTTAGGCAGAAAGAAGACACAGACTTTGTCCTGATCACTAGGGCAAATCACAGCGGCCAGCAAGAGCCAAGGTAGACGCCATTTTTAAACCAATCGGGAAATCCTTCAGGGGTTGATGTAAAAACATAGTGTTGGTGACCGAATGTAAGGTCCACTTTGTTGCAGCGCGTGCTCCAAGATATCAGTGTCGTTGCTGTCATCCGAAAACCTGACAAACTCTTCCCGATTGTTGAGTCTTGGAGTCTCAACAGCCTGACATTGTTTTCAGAAACGTGGAAGAACCTATTCTTTTCGTTGTCCAGATGGCGCAGAATCAGTGAGTGATTCCCGTTAATTTCAAATCCTCCTCTGACTCTCGAACATTTCCATCAGATGGTCGTTCCAATCAGGCACACACGTCTTCTCTTTCCCAACCGACGTTGCACGTAGACTGGGTCGTGCCCTAGGTGTGAGGGGTTCGGATAGCGTCCCAATGATTCTGGTGCACTTCACGAACCTCCAGAGCTACCACCGAATCATTCATGACGTCCATAGGACCCTGATCCAGACCACCTCGCTGGCCCTTGACGCTGGGGCCGGTGTCATCCTGTAAGATCGATCTTCTTTTTTCTTTCTTTCTTTCTTTTTTTTTCTTTTTTTTTTTCTTCCTAAAATGCTGCGAGCGTTCGTTGATGGGAAGGTGCTTCAAGAGATGCTCTTTTCACCCCAACTCCTATGATCAAATATCGCAATGGTGTATTTCATGTAGAGTCCGACGTCGTTCACGCCAAATTTCGCGCACGTTCGTGAGTTATGACAGATTGGGGTAAACCATTGCAGACAGGTGAAAAAGAGCAGGTCGGTAGATGAAAGATCGATGAATGTGTCAGCAATCACTATTAAACATTTTTCCCTCAAAAAAGCATGGAGATCTGGCTGATTGGTGAATGATTGAATTATTCCTTTGGTGACACAGAAAAAGAAGTGCTCTTAGTAAATCAGAAACTTTGGCAGGTTAGTGTCTCATCTGATACCAGTTACCTTCACTTGAAACGGCTTTAGATAGCCAGACACATAAGTTTTGAATGTTCCTCATACCACAGATTCTTTCTCAGTACATGTTCACATTCCTTCAGATTTCGTACATGCACTGGTGTTAGAACATTATGGGAAGCCTTGGATAGATGTCCATGCCAGGACAACATTCATGGTTCTTTAGTGTGCATTTGTTATTTTGTCATAGTTAATTCCTTGCAAACGCATGTTTTGAATCAGATGTGTTTGCATCACATAGAGTAATGTTTGTGTCAAATATTTCATTGTATATTCTCTTTTAGTTCCTTTATTACCTGCTTAAAAATCTTGTTGTGTAAAAGTATTTCAGAGCTTGTCTTAGGTTCTCTTTATTTTTGTCTGGTTGTTTCCTTTCTTATCCATGTGTGATGTTTTTGTTCGTGTTTTCTTCCAGAGCATCCTTCCGATCATGAACGACTTTTCAGAAGTGGAGACATGTGTCGAGGTAAGTTGCTTCAAGATCTATAAACGAAATGTTCAACTCTGTTGAATATGTACAGTTCAGGTAAAGTGAGGTTGGGAGGTCCTATTCAGTATCATAAAAGATATTCTGCGTTCTTGAAAGCTGGTTTGGTGTTTAAGCTGGAGTGTCTAAAGACTGCGGTCTGTCCACAACATGTTCTGTGACCATAGCTCTAACGTTTCAAAGGCTGGAATTCTGTGCATTGCACATTCTCGTTCCCTTTTTTAGTAGTTGTTCTCTAAGGTCATCATCATCTTTCAGTGAATGTGGTCTTATCATTTATGACCTAGAAAAGTAATGTATGAAATAAAGTTCATAATAGTTGGTCTTCTCAGAATAAAAGACATGGCTGTGACATCACTGTCTGACCCCTTGTGATCACCTGTCTGGAGAGCCTCACTCAACGTTTACTGATATTTCCTCAGTTTTCAGCAAATTTAACTCATTTTTCATACTTTAAAGAAGGAACGTTCAAAGCAACATGAATGTCATGACAAATATGGTTTTTGGCTGGCTCCACGTTGTAACATGTCTGCCTTGTCAAAGCCTGTGTTTGGTTTTGCAGTGTTCAGCCCGCACCTTGAAGAACATCAGTGAGGTATTTTACTATGCGCAGAAAGCAGTCCTTCATCCCACAGCCCCTGTCTACAATCCTGAAGACAAGGAGGTCAGTTGCAGTAGTGTGTGTGGTGTGTGTGTGTGTGTGTGGTGTTTGGTTAGTGTGTGTGGTGTGTGTGTGTGTGTATTTGGTGTGGTGTGTGTGTGTGTGTGTGTGTGTGTGTGAATTTGTTTTTTGTTTTGTTTTCTTTGTAGCAGTTCATTGACAGTTGTGATGGACAAACTATAGGTAAAATTGGATTTGGTGCTCTTGTTCTGTAGTTCTGAAGGTAGTGAGGCTTTTTTTCAAACCTGTTCAGCTTATTCAGGTCAGCATTTACTGTTCTTTTGGGAGTTAAAAGTACCTTTGTGATTGTCAGATTTCATATTGACTCATTTCTTTCACTATGACAATAACTGAAAAAAAAAGAAAATGGTTAAATGCATTTTTTGAAAAGTGAATGTGGAAAGAAATGGAGATGCCTAAGCCCATCATTGGTTGCATTTTGACGGGACTGCCTGGTAAGGAGATCTCCCCTCTCCTGATCGTAATAATCATTGTTGCAGTGGAAACAGCTGCAATCAACATTGTTGCCGTCCTTTGCTGTATTTTGTCTCTGACTTCCTGTCTCCTTCCCTCCTCTGTTTCTGCTTTGTCTTCTTCCTCTGTCTTTCTATCTGTCTGTCTGTGTCTCTCTCTCTGTCTCTCGCCTCTCTTCCCCCCCCCCCCCCTCCTCATCTACCTTTCCTTTGTGTGTGTGTGGGTATGTATGTGTGTGGATATTTTGAAAGTTGCATGCAAGCTGACATTATGACGTTAATACAGACAAGGAAGCAACAGTTTCTCTTATCATATTCTCCCATGACTTGCGTACACAACAGTCCAAACTAGTGTCTGAAGTTTCAGGATAATAAATCATGCTGCACTTAATTTTTACCAACCAGCGGACATTCAGGTGCAGTGTACCACTTTCCTGACCTAAGTGCAGTTTTGTCAAAAGAGCGTTATCAGAAGATGTATGCAGGTCAGTGAAAACTGGAAAAGTCATGAAACCACAGGTACCTGACCCTTTCCAGTAACTGGAAAAATCAAAGAAAATGAGCTTTGTGTTGGAAGTGGGGGGAGGTGGGGAAGTGGAGAGGGAGAGTCATGAGATTTGCTCATGCTGTACAAGATAACTGCAAAGTGCTGAAAAAGTCTTTACGATCAGGATGGGAATGGGCTTATCTAAATTCAGTCTGGAAAAAAAAAACAACTTAGAAATACAGGAACATGAGAAAAGTTTGATTCTGATTCACTGTCATCATGTCAGGATACCATCAGCTGCTTCTGGAACAGTGGGATTTGGGGGATGGCAGAAAGATATGTTGTTTTCTGAATCAGGACCTGGCTTTGTATGTTGCATCAACAGTCTGTTGTCTGTCATTGTGGAGATTGGGGGAATACTGCAGGGAACTTGATTTAAAGGCAAGAATGGGAAGGAGAGTAGGTGGGAAGTGGGGGAGGGGAGGTTTGGAGGGGAGGGGGAAGAAAATGACTAGCATATTACCAGGAATAAAAGAGCATCTGTTCTGTTCTGCCATTTGGCATCAGGCAGCTACAGGTGGTATTGATGGCTTGCTAAGAAATTTTTGAACTTTTCCAAATCAGTGAAGGTGGTAGGCCAAATTCATGTGTAGTTTTCAGATTCATGCACCATTTTCAGGAGGGGAGGAGGGGGGGAGAATGCAAAACCAAGGTTGGACATGTTTAGTGTTAATTTATGTGTTATGTTTAATGAATAACTGAAATTAAATTTTTGGTCAAATTTGTTAGTTTAATGAATAACTGAAATTAAATTTTTGGTCAGGGAAAGTCCCTACAAAATAAATTTATATGAACTGTGCTGTTAACAATAGTGTAAAAGAGTGGAGGGTTGATGATCATGATCCTGACGAAGATAGTATAGTGCATCTTGTAGTATGATCTTTCAGTTGTTGCAAATACAAAGCACAGCTCTCACATGCATACCAATAAAAAAAAAAAAAAAAACCCTGCATAAAATCGAACATATGTCATTTTTCTGATCTTTGGAAACGAAAAAAAAACAACAGGAAAGAGAAATATCTGTAATGGAATTCACATTCATTTGTCTTATAACAGAGTATTGCGTGTTATTGTTGCACTGTGAAAAGAAAGGTGTGGAAATGTCTGTTTCAGTTGACTCCTGCAGCCAAAAAGGCTTTGACAAGGATATTTAAGGTCAGTATCAAAGTCTACACATTTGTTTTCTTTCTTGTAAGAAATGTTCATTGTTAATGTATTTTGCTCTAAACAGCGAAGAAAAGAATTAACGAGATCTGAAGGTACATAATTCAGTTGCAGGTTTTCTTGATCTCACTTTGATTGTTTATGTGAGTATCGCAGTTGAAATAATGTACAGAATATGTGAAATTCAGTTGTATGCATTTGTCTTATTTGTATTGTGGCTTACATTTCATTGCTGTGAAAAAAAAAAAGAAAAAAAAATCGGTAGGTAAGGAGGTGACATGACATTCTACAAGACTCAACTTTTTACTTAACTCCGATTCTTGCATGCTGTGGGTTGTTAGCACCATGTTTGGAAAAAAAATAGGAAAAAGAAAACCCAGTGGCTAACTCAGCTGCTGAAACAGACAACTCACCTGTTGCTATACTTGCAGAACTCACACAATAGGTAACAGACGACAACTCACAAAAGTTCACACTGAACTTTTCACTTCCATGCCAGTTACAGTAAGACTTGCAGTCCTGATCTCACTTGATGACATAGGAAACATAATGCAGATGCAGCAAGCAAGTAACATACGAAGCAGCCGCATTTAAATTCAAAGTAATTGCAATTGCTGAAGAAAGAGTAAGTCATAGGACTGCGTTAAGCAGAGAGTCTGTGAGTCGATGGTCTTCAAATGGAGAAAACAAACTGTACTTGGCATGGTGTAAGAAAAGGAGGAAGGCTCTTTGTCCATGAAAACAGAGATGGCTAGAACTAGAAGCTGAACTGGCACTTCAAAACAAGGAAGCAACTCGGAACATACTTCCAGACGCTCTGATGTTGTTGTTACTGACACTGGGGAGTTGAATTTCCCATTATTTCCAGCAAGTTTAACTTGAGAGTGCATTACCCAACCTTTGATTTTTTTATTTATTTTTTTTTTTTTTGTCGCTTGTAAAACTTGAGGATCAAATTTTCACTTTGTAGTTTTTTATTTTGTGTATGTGTAGCCATTTGGATTTATGTGCCATATTTCATACCTTCCTTTTTTTAAAATTAAAAACTAGGAAGTGTACTTAGTATGCCGTGTTGTCTTGTAGGCAGGAACTTGCAGTAAATGTCCCTGACTTGCATTACTTTGCTGTGTGTGATTTAGTAGAGTGTGAAAGGACATTCTTTCATGTGTTTAAAAATTCCGTTTGAAGGTAAATTGAAGCAACATATATAAGCAGTTACTTGCAGTTACTAACTAACAGTCCTCATACATGGGAGAAAGGTTTGTACAATGATTAGCATCTGGACATGAAATATGCATGTCATGTTCAAAGGCATTGTATATTTCTGTGTTGTGTTAACATGTTGTCATGGAGAATAAGGGAATATGGTCAGTGGGGTTCAATTTTCTGATAAGGACATTTTTTTTTGGGTTGAAAATCTTTGTAACAATATATAGGATCAATACGTTATTGATGTTGTATTCTTTGACTTGTTTTATTGATAAAGTTTTCATATTTGTGTATGTTTTTTTTTCCCTTCATTTAGATTTGTGACCTGGACAACGATGCACTACTCAGTGACACAGAAGTTAACCAGTTTCAGGTAAATCTTGTGATCTGTTGGCTATATGTGCATTTGTGTGTGTGTGTGTGTGTGTGTGCAGGCGTGTGTGCGTGTTTCTAGTGATAAATGATATAACATGATGACAGATTTATGAACCATATTTCAGTCATGGAAGATGTGTGCCTGAATCACCCAAAAGAAAACCCCAACATTTTAAGAACAAAAAAACCTCATACAGGTCCTTAGAAAACGAATTAGGTAAGTTGAGACAAAAGTTAAGCAGTCATTCTGTCATACTGCTCATGCGCTAGAATTTCAACAGACTTGCACAAATTATAAAAGCATACAAACCATATCTGATTTGAAAAATTATTATGGCCGTGCTTTATAAATTCAACAGACTTGCACAAAATAATAAAAGCAAACAAACCATACCGATTTGAAAATTTATTGTTTTCATGTTTAAGATTTCCA
>JADBJO010001793.1:372500-375000 GCA_016801955.1 Conus betulinus | reverse complement strand
CTAGTGGTTTGCTTCAGAAGTTACAAAACATGTGTATGTATGTGTGTATAGACATGCATTCATATAGTCATATGTGCGAGAAAATAGGAGGGTTTAAAAAAAAAAAAAAACAGAAAAGTAGAAGATTTCAAAAGAAAAAAAAAAAAACAGTAAAGAAAATGGCAGCAAGACAACAATAATAACAACAACAACAACAACAACAACAGCAAAGCAAATGATCATAACATGACAAGATCAAATGAAAATAGTAAAAGAAAGTCATGTTTACCAAAATTTTGTGACAACATAACTTCCTCAGAGATTAAAAAAAAGAAGAAAAATAAAAGAAAAAAGAAAAAAAAAACTGACACTATAAAGAACAAAAATCAGGGAAAAAAAAAGCTAAGGTCATAACAATAATCTCACATTTGGCAATATGAGATAGAATGAAAGAAATAAGTAAAAACAAAAAAAATCTTCCTGTTGTTAAAAAAAAAAATCATTTTTTTTTTTTTTTTTTTTTTTTTTTTTTGATTTTTTTTTTTTTTTTTTTTTTTTTTTTTTTTTTTTTTTTTTTTTTTTTTGATTTTTTTTTTTTTTTTTTTTTTTTTTTTTTTTTTTTTTTTATAGATAAATGGACAGGTTTTTTTTTTTTTTTTTTTTTTTTTTTTTTTTTTTTCCGTCACACATTTTATTTCGTTATCCGTATAGCCTGTGGGAAAATAGTCCATTCAGCTGTCGGGAACAAGTGTGGGCCAAGTGTCAGAAGCACGCAGTCACGCCTTGGGGTTTGCCTGTCACCGGACACTCCTTTTTTTTTTTTTTTTTTTTTTTTTTTTTTTTCTGTCCCAACCTCTGCACCACCTCAGAGGCATTGCATCCACGCCGCTCATTTCGACACCCTGTCCACAGCTACAGCCCGGTCGGCCCCGCCGCTGTCCCAGCACCGGCAATCCACAGAGAGCAGTCAATGTCAAGTCGTCAGGAGGCAACCCACCGGAGGAGACACTGCACTGCTGCCGAGTCACTTCGGTGGGTGTTCAGTGGCGCCTGTTCTGATCTAACATACGTAGGACACCCACCTACTAAGCCCCCTACTGACGACAATAATTGCTTAGTCGCGGAGCCGGCGTGAGTGAGCTCTCCCTCCTCACCGGACACTCTTTGCACAGAAGTTGGTTCCATACACAATTTCATAGAGCCGGGTGTTTGTAGCGAGTTGGGGGGTGGAAGGTGGACATCAAGGTGAGGATGGCGTATGGGAGGCAGGGTGGAAGAGATTAGTGGAAGGGGAACGCGGGGGAGGGCAGTGGTGGGGTGGGTGATTTGAGGTCTAGTGCAGCCAATATGCAGAAACTTGATGTCTGGTTCAGGGGGGGGGGGGGGGGGGGGGGGGAGAGAGAGAGAGAGAGAGAGAGAGAGAGAACCTGGCATTTGTTTTCGAAATCTAGAACAAACCTTCAGCACCAGAAAAATCCAACACTCATGTTTCTATTTTTTTGTAACTTAAAAAAAAAAAAAACACCTCAAACCCGTACCTAAGAAACTGATTAAACGCTAGCGCAATAGATACGTAGAAATAAGCCTGTTAAAGAAACAATATGCTGTGTTCCTAATCACGTCAAAAAACGATGAAGTCTGATCCATTCATGTAATACCCAAGATGAAGAAGATTGATATCCCCTTGAGTTTCTAAGCATCGCTGAAGTGATTCTGTTGCCATGCTGAGTCTCCTCTGGCAGCTGGCCTTTAGCTGTCCTGACGCTGACTGCTTCTATGGAATGCAGGCGCTGAGGTTGTGACAAGACAAGCCTTTGTGTGGCTGTGTACAGCGACTTTGTTCAGTACCCATTATTACACATGACACATGGGTGGGAGTCTAGCAAATATGGTATTGTTCAGAAATCAAAGGAGAGTTGCATTTCGGAGTTAGATTATCTTCTGTCTTTGTTCACTGCTCTGGTGTTAGCAGATGATATCGTTTGGATTTGACCATCCAAAATTCTTTTTGTTTCCTCCATTATTTTCTTTTGCTTTTTTTTTTTTTTTTTTTTTTCCTTCTCATCCTTCTCCTCCTTTTCTTCCTTCTCCTCCCCCCTGACATCGTCTTCGTCTTCTTCTTGTTCTTCGTCTTCTTCTTGATCTTGTTGTGTGTTGTTGTTGTTGTCGTTGTCGTTCTTCTTCTTCTTCTTCTTCTTCTTCTTCTTCTTCTTCTTCTTCTTCTTCTCTTCGAAGAAACATGAAAAGAACAAAGAACAGACCTGTTTCCTCACCCTGTCCATTTCTTCTACTGTCTCTCCTATTTGAATGGCAGCTGGAAAGGCTCAGTGATGCGGCATTATGTATTCTCTGCTGCCATTGAGAGCATCGATCATTGCATAACACACGTAAATGTCTTGTTCGAATTCTTTTGCCATGTAACATAAATAAATAAAACAGATCCATAAATAAATGAATAAATATATAATAAGCAAATAGATAAGCAAAAGACGAAACAAACAAATAAGAAAATAGATGAATA
>JADBJO010001793.1:357500-365000 GCA_016801955.1 Conus betulinus | reverse complement strand
TCAATGCGCTTTTTTGCATTTCCTCTGTCTTAGCTAGACGTTTTACAGAATACTTTGTTCTGTGTGGATTTCTTTTTCCCTTGCGCTCAGTCCCATCAAAGTACTGATATCATATCTGTAGTACAAAACAGTCTCTTGATCGTTTGTATTAAATTGAACTTTGTACATTTCAAATGATTAATAAAACATTAAAAATATCTTTAATGGCACCTCTGCATCGCCCAGCTCAGACCTAAATATAGATAATGTAGTACTGTTTTGCACTTCACTGTGAGTCATGGCAGTCAAGGTATCGTAGAAATAGTAAGTGAGGACAGAAGGAAAAACGCAGGCACTGATAGTGACGTTGCATAAACTAATGAACAATAGTATTGTGATTTGGGACAGATATGCCTTAGTTCGTTAATGAAGGTATCTCAAAAAAAAAATTGTATGAGCGTATGCGTAGTTGTGTGTGTGTGTGTGTGTGTGTGTGTGTGTGTGTGTGTGTGTGTGTGTGTGTGTGTGTGTGTGTGTGTGTGTGTGTGTGTGTGTGTGTGTGTGTGTGTGTGTGTGTGTGTGTGTGTGTGTGTGTGTGTGTGTGTGTGTGTGTGTGTGTGTGTGTGTGTGTGTGTGTGCGTGCGCGCGTGCGTACGCGCGTGCATGCGTGCATGCGCGTGTGTGTGAGTGCGCGCGCATCTGGGTTGGTGGTAGGTGTACGCGTGTGTGCTTCTGTGTGTGTGTGTGTGTGTGTGTGTGTGTGTGTGTGTGTGTGTGTGTGAGAGAGAGAGAGAGAGAGAGAGAGAGAGAGAGAGAGAGAGAGAGAGCACCAAAAAATTTAATTTCATATGTGAAGTTATTGTACCTCAACAGTTCCGACGTACAACGACAAAAGGACGTGTCTTGTTGAAAAAAGGGCCCAGGTACGATATTTAAGTGCAGAACAGGAGTGCTGATTTATCCAGAAAAATAACAACGATAGATAATAAAGTATCTAGCAAACATCCAGAGAGAGAGAGAGAGAGAGAGAGAGAGAGAGAGAGAGAGAGAGAGAGAGAGAGAGAGAGAGAGAGCATGTCAGTGCAGGTGTGAGGAGATGGAAGGGAAGATTCTGTATAATACGCTACATCCAATCAATCAGTTTAAGGCAGGCCCAAATTCATAGTGGAAGAGTAGGGATCAGAATCTGACCCCCCCTCCCCCGCCTCCCCAACTCCTTTGGGCGGTGTTCAGCCTGAAGAAGGGCCAGTGATTGCTTTGTCAGTCATCCTTCCAGTTCCGCTTCCAGCTGATTTTGTCTGCAGTATTCAACCTCTCTCCCCAATCCTTTAACTCCCTTTTTTCTTCCTCGATCGTGTTATCCCTTGCACTCGTCACATCTCTTTTCCTTTAAGCCGCCTTGCCTTTACCTCTGCGCCATTCTTACGCTGAGAGAGAGAGAGAGAGAGAGAGAGAGAGAGAGAGAGAGGAGAGAGAGAGGAGAGAGAGAGAGAGAGAGAGAGAGATTTCTATTCTGTAGACCCAGCCCTACAAGAAGATTATATAACGGTTGAACACATCATGGACGCCATCAGTATACCCATTTTAGATTCTTCCTCCAGAATATATTTTCCTCTCCAGATGTATTTCTCTCACGTCGACAGTGCTGTCGGTCTTCCATAACCGGTTGTTGCATCTGACACAATGTCCCATGCCCCCCAGGAGAAGGGGAGCTAACTCCATTGGATCACAAAGAATGGAGACCCTGGTCTACAGATGATTTATTTTAAGTGAAATACACAAAAAAGATAGACACAAACATGCGTATGTACATACATACATACATACTTACATACATACATACAGAGAGAGAGAGAGAGAGAGAGAGAGAGAGAGAGAGAGAGAGAGAGAGAGAGGAGAGAGAGATCCATTTCATTGTGAGAAAACTACAGTGTTTGGATTGAATTAGTGTACACGTTTTCATTACATATCTGTATCCATTCCCCCTCTCCTTTCTAGGGAAGACAAAGAGAAGTGGGTTCGCTGAGAGACAGACAGAGACAGACAGACAGACAGACAGACAGATACAGAGAGACAGGGAGACAGAAAGAGAGAGATTTAGGTGGTAACGAGATGAAGAGAGAGTATTCTAGATCTCAAGCGATCAAATATCAAAGCTTGAGATTCAACAGGAGGGACACACGGGATCTGAAAGCTTCTGACTGACTCAGCTTCACCAGCGGCTGGTAATTTACTTTGTCTCTAGACATTCTGGATTCGTTCTGCCCCTCCTGGGGCTTTCTGTTTGCTAGCATCTGCTTCAACCAAATATTGCTGTAGGGAAGCAGACGGGTGTGGATTTTCTAGGCGCCATACAGTTTACTTTCGGTCTACCGATGTGCCTCTGGTGACGGTGGGTTTGCTAACTTGCTTTCATTTGAACTCGAGTGCAAAAGGTGGAAGCCCTGACAATGAATGCAAAGAGAGAGAGAGAGAGAGAGAGAGAGAGAGAGAGAGAGGAGAGAGAGAGAGAGAGAGAGGGGGGGGGAGGGCAGAGAGGGAGAGAGACGGAGACAGAAAGAGGGAGAGAGACAGAGACAGAGAGAAGGACACACACACACACACACACACACACACACACACACACACACACACACACACACAGAGAGAGAGAGAGAGAGAGAGAGAGAGAGAGAGAGAGAGAGAGAGAGAGAGAGAGAGAGAGAGAGAGAGAGAGAGAGAGAGAAGTTGACTGTCTTCTGTGTGTCTCAGTATTCCTATCAAGAACCAAACGACAACGATTATTTGGCCAGTGACCACTCCATTGGTCGTTTTTTCCCGATACCTCTACTGGGCAACGTTGTCTGAGGCATCACACCACCGTCCTTCCCCTGTTCCTAATTCCTCCACCCCAGCCATACCCCTTCATTCCGATGGCTGTCTGATCAATAGTAAAGTACTATGTCAGCTTTGTTTATTTTGTTTCATTTCCTTATCCTTCCCTCTCCTCTACGTTCATTTCACATTTCAGTTACTATTAGCTCCCCCCCCCCCCCCCCCCCCGCTTGAAAAGAAAGAAAGTCAATATTTCTCTGATTTGCTGTTGTCTAAACCAATACAAACTGACCAGCATAACAAAACTATTCTGAAAATGTTTAGTCTGTGCAGTGATCCTTTGAAGGGAGAACCAATCTAAGTTGATTAGATTATGAGTGTATCGGGTCAACAAAATGAGTTAAGTTTACAGTCATGCAGAAAGGAAGGCCACTTCCGGTGTTAAAAGCACTCAAACATGAAACCAATAAGAATTCAGCCTCTCCTCTGTGGATTCTTAAGGGTCTGGCTAATGCATTGGGTAAATCAAAGATCAGAGTGGACAGGATCGATATCTTACCCTTTACTAGTCGGAGTTTCATCGCACACATTAATGGCTGTTACAGATGGTGTACAGTGCGTGTTTGGCTGTCTGACTCTGACCTGAAGAAGTTTGGATGCGTGTACGTCTTTTTCCCTACACACACCCACACCACACGAACATAGATAGCAGGTATCATGTTAAGTTTCTGCTTTTTTTTTTTTATTTTACTGCCTGAACCATCAAAATCATAACAAATACATGTTACATATTAGGCATAAGTAGGCACATCAGTTAGTACAGCCACGTCCAAGGAGCTCGCAACAACACTAGCTACTATTGTGTCATATCAAACATATATTTTTGTTCTTGCACAGGCTACACTGGCACCCTCAGCAGTGTCACCACAAACAGTCCCTGCACCTGGCCGTGTCTGGCATGTCACACAGTCTTCACACAGATCAGAAGCCACTCACGGAAACAGTTCATGGAGTCCATCCAGGGACTCCCACTCAACAGAAGAAAACACACGTCGTGGTCCCGACGGAGAAGGAAACCCTTAAATTACATGATGTCTACTGACCACTCGGTCAGCCTCTCCACACCCCCATGGGGCGGAGACAGTGGCTGGGCTCGGGCTGCACCTCACACCCGGTTGGCAGTCACCACAGGTCAGCCTCGGGCTTCACCAACACCTGGGAACCTGACTGCCAGTGAGGACATGCCTTCAGTTTCCCTTCGGCTCGTCTGGACAGGTTGCTCGGCCAGTAGCTCTTTGGAGTCTGAAGGGAAATCCTCGCTCACCCGACTAACACAAAACGCAGGTGAGTAGCTGTCAGGTAAACAGGTCAACCGGTTTTTTCAGGTTTACCTGTTCCGGTCCAACGTGTCCCTAACGTGTGATGCCGGACGAAAGATGATCCGTAACACTGGCAAATCTTTGTCTTACTGGCAACTGTTTGCCTTCTGTTAAGGTTGTGTCTGTTTAACATAATAACATGCTGGCAGTGTCGAACTGTCACCTTTGAAACATACATACGTTGGTTCGCGTGCAGTCAAAAGCAAATGGACTAACCTCGGTTAGCAGCAGAAAAGAAAAGGCTGGGCAGCCATATCATTTGAACAATTCTTTCGCTTAAAACGTGACCCCTACAAAGGTAAATATTTGGTACACAACGAAATACACTGATCCTTTCCTTATGACATCTTTGAACAAATGCTTTGTGAATACATTTACTCAATGGCCTTCGCTAACTTTTCCTAAACAACCTCCGTACACCTTTTTTTTCTTCCAATTTCTTATTAAATATCTGGTTGTGTAGAGTCTATGCTGCCGAATCGACTATACATATGTCCGTTCTGTTTACTTCGCCTACATTTCAATCCGATTATCTGAAAGTCCATTATCATACATCCATTTGGCGAGCCTTCAGTGTGCCCATGCAGTACAGCCCCAATGACTGTGGAACACTTCCTGCAGGACTGTCCCACACATGAAAAGCTGAGGGCAGAGACCTGGCCTGCCAACACGCCGATGAGGGAAAAGCTGTATGGATCACTGGAGGGCCTCCGCCGTACAGCAGCCTTCGTCAGTGAACGAAGAAGAAGAAGAAGAAATACTCATTACCATTATCCAGTCTGAGCTAATCCACGGTCATATCACTCGAAGAACTGGTTGTAGAGGTATAAGTAAGACTGTGGTTTTTTCAGAGTCGATATCCAAGTAAGTGAGTTCACGTTTTTCTCCTTCTGGTCAGCCCAGTTCAATCCTGATCAAGCAGTTTATCCAGTTCAGTTCATGCATGTTATTTTTGTCTCATCCTCCACGCCCTCCTGTGGGATTGCCCTCAATGCCCCTCTTTCAGGTTTTTCAATGCACAGGCACACCCAGGTTGGTAGTGTTGCATCCTTACTTCAGCAGTCTGGTCTACAGGGAGAAATGGACACCATGTCGTTACGAGACAGCCCTCAGCATCAGACACGGCACCACTGCTGAATCACTTCGGTAATGTTCAGTGTGGCTGTTCTTAGTCACAGCACGCAGATGTCATCCACTTCAACTGATCCATCTTTGAAAAATAAACGTTTATATCATGCAGCTTTTGAATTAATGCCATGTTTCAGCTGATTACAAAACTAGGTACACGTACATATGTTTTATAACTTATGATAATGGACAAGAATAAAGATCTACGTGATATATATATATATATATATATATATATATATATATATATATATATATATATATGTGTGTGTGTGTGTGTGTGTGTGTGTGTGTGTGTGTGTATAATGCCGAACAATTAAGTAGTGGGGGGAAAAAAAACAAGTGCAGGCTAACAATTGTTCCGTCATTATTGTAATGACTTGGCAAAGATTTGAACTATTAAAAAAAAAAAAAGGGGGGGGGGGGGGGGGTTTGAAGGTTGAAGAAGAAATGGAAACACAAACTTAAGAAAATATATCATAAATATGAAAAACCCTTCACTAGCTGCATGAGGGAGCCATGGCAATCCCTCCCGAAGGCCGATCTGTGCATTGGTGTGAATGTCGTCTTATTTACATTAAATTCATTTAATTGTTTCTAAGAAATACGCATAACAGTTAATGCTTATCACTTTCTGTGGACTTCAGACGATAAGAAGTCAAATGGTGTACCCTCTTTCAAGACTTAACATTCCACAACCTGCCAGTCTATTACTATTTCACACTGTACACAGAGACATACATACACATTCGTGTTTCTCACACCCTCTCTTGGACAAACACCCACACCCACACACGTACAAGCGCGCACTCACAAGCGTGCACACAGGGCACATAACATTTGCCTAACGGGAAACTGTCTTCCCTTGAAAGTACCTGCAAACAAGGAAAACACAATGTTGGTTGATTCTTTGGTCTATCCATTTCTCTGTTTGTCTCTTGCATGCCTCCAGTAAATGCGTTTCTAGCTTACAAATAAATACTAATGTTCAAGTGCTCCGTTTTCTGTTTTGAATATTCTGATTACAGAGCAAATAAAGAAAAAAAATAAAATAAAAGAAAAGAAAAAAAAAAAAACAAGAGACAAGTAAGAGTAAAAAAAAAAAAAAAAACATTCCAAAATCTAATTAGGGGAGTTATTCTGTTCTCCACCAAGACAGGCTCCTTGCCAATATCTGAATGGCCTGTGGGAAAAAACCGTCCATTTAGCTGTAGGGAACAGCCTCGGGCAAGATGTCAGGTGCAAGCAATCTAGACTTGTGTATTGGCAGACCCGGGACATTCTTCGCAAGAAAGTGGTTTTACTCTGATTTTTATAAAGTTAGGTGTTTGTAGCAAGTTGGGGATGGAGGACGGTCATGTAGGCCCTAAGTGTCGATAGCGTTTGGGAGACAAAGTAGAAGTCATTGGTGGAAGGGAAGGGAGGGAGAGGAGGGGGGGGGGGGGGGGGGGGGGGGGGGGGGGGGGGAGATCGAGTTGAAAATCTGGCTCAGCCAATTCAGAGAGACGTGACACAATATTCATGAAGCACAACATGTTATATCCCAGCAGAGATCTGAATTGGATTACAAAAATAAATAAATAAATAAATGAAATAAAATAGATAAATGAATAGATAAAACAAAAGAAGAGAAAAAGAGTGGTACGGCATTGTTATGACCTTAGCTTTTTTTTTCCCTGATTTTTTGTTGTTTATAGTGTCAGTTTTTTTTTTCTTTTTTCTTTTATCTTTCTTCTTTTTTTAATCTCTGAGGAAGTTATGTTGTCACAAAATTTTGGTAAACATGACTTTCTTTAACTATTTTCATTTGATCTTGTCATGTTATGATCATTTGCTTTGCTGTTGTTGTTGTTGTTGTTGTTGTTATTATTGTTGTCTTGCTGCCATTTTCTTTACTGTTTTTTTTTTTTTCTTTTGAAAATCTTCTACTTTCTGTTTTTTTTTTTTTTTAAACCCTCCTATTTTCTCGCACATATGACTATATGAATGCATGTCTATAACACACATACATACACATGTTTTGTAACTTCTGAAGCAAACCACTAGCATCAGAAAAAGCAAACACGTACGTTTTTTTGCTGTTTTTAACCTGAAAGAAGAATGACGATTTTTTTTTTCGTTCGTGTAACACTAGTTAAAGCAAATGCGTCAGGTATGCAGAAATCACTGTGGCTGGGGGAAAAATTCAGTTACAGACTCA
>JADBJO010001793.1:340000-342500 GCA_016801955.1 Conus betulinus | reverse complement strand
GATGAAAATACAAAAAGGGCTAACAATGACAGTGACGATGTAAAGGTGGAAGGAAAAAATGAGAGCAATTGTGTCAGTGACAGCTTAAAGCTTTCTGAAACTGGGTTAAATGTAAATGAACGTAAGTCTGATTTTGTGAATCTGAGAGACAGTGATATGGCATCACAATTTGCTAGGGATTCCTTCCTTGATGAGGGTGTGGCGAGTGTGAGTGAATTTGTAAATAATGTATTTTTTTTACACTGGAATGTATGCGGATTGTTCAATAAGTTAGACGACAGAGATTTCATTCAGTTTGTTTCTTCATTCGATGTTGTCTGTTTAGTGGAAACTTTTGCAGAAAGGTTTGAATCGGGCGTTTTTAAGGATCATAAAATATTTGTTAAGTCGGCTGTTAAACTAATAAAACATGGTAGGTGTTCAGGGGGGATAGTCTGCTTGATACGGAAAGATTTGGTTCCGTATATTCTTCCTGTCAATTGTGAAAGTCCTTATTCAACGCTATTTTTTGCTTGATAAAGATTATTTTGCTTTTTATAAAACTGTTTTGCTAGTTTGTACGTATTTTCCACCTGAAAATTCACCTTATTATTCTTTACATGGTTTTGATAATGGTATTGACTTGTTAGAAGATTGCATTGTGAAAACGATGATGTCATTAGGCGATGTTGATGTATTGCTATGTGGTGACATTAATGCGAGGAACGTTTAATCTGGTCCCGGAAACTATTTGTGATCACGAGTTATATGTTTGCCACAGTAACGACAAAAGTTCTGAGATTGTGAGATGTTCCCAAGACAATGTACTTAACGGATATGGAAAAAGAATGCTGAACATGTGTACTGTGCTGGGATTGCATATTTTAAACGGGGTATGTAATGGCGACTCAGAGGGGTTGTTTCACATACATTGCTGACACAGGAAACAGTGTGAATGATTATTTCCTAGTATCTGTACACCTTTTTGAGTTGTTGTGTGACAAGTTGACTTTAAAGATAATGGAAGATTTGAATCCGACCACTTACCTCTTGTGTTATGTATAAATGAACGAAGAGACAAGACGTGTTCCAACCCGAAATATATGTTGAAAGGGACCAGTTTATTGTTAGATATTCTTGGAACCAAGATTTTGCTCAGCAATTTCTGTTTTCCATGAGTACAGAAGAGGTCCAGGAAAAGTTGTTAGAAATTGAAGACTTGATACACATGTCGATGTCAATGAAGCAGTAAATCAGTTTAATATAATTGTTAAAGATCAAGCTAAAATCATGGAAAAGAGAATACCAGTAAACAAGAACAACACACAGAATGATTGGTACGATCATGAATGTAAAAACGTTTAAATGTAAAATGCGTAGATTGTTTTCGAATATTTAAGAAAACGCTCGATAAAGAAGACAGGGTTCCATTTTGTATTGCAAGCGCGAATATAAGAATTTAAATAAGAGAAAACAGAAAGAGTATAATGACCGACTGTTAAACGAATTGATGAATTCAATCCAAAGTCAACAATCGTGTTTTTTGGAAATCGTTTCATAAAATGTCAAAAAAAAGAGATCACAACCTTCAAATAGCATTTCTATGCATGAATGGTATGAACATTTCAGAAATGTGCTGGAAAAAGCTCATGATGAGAATGACAGTATGGAGGAAACTTTGACTGATGAGCAGGAAAATGAAGTATTCATACTTGACAGACCAATATCTAAAGAGGAGATACTGCTAGCTATAAGGAAATTGAAAATGGCAAGTCTGCTGGGCCAGATGGTATGATTGGGGAATTTTACAAGAATTCGAGTGAATATACTGTGAACTTTTTAGTAAAGCTGTTTAATTTTCTGTTTGACTCTGGAATATATCCTGATAGCTGGAAAGAGTCTGTGATTTTGCCTTTATTTAAGAAGGGGGATGTCAATGATGTGAACAATTATAGAGGAATCTCATTAAGTAATATCTGCAGTAAATTATATAGTTCTGTTATCAATGGCAGATTGAGTGAGTGGGTTAAGTATAACAATATAACTGGTGAACATCAGGGTGGGTTCAAAAAAATTACTCAACAATTGACCATCTATTTACTTTACTGGCTGCAATTCAAAAACAGTTTGCAAGTAATCAAAAATTGTTATGTTGCTTTTGTCGATTTTGAAAAGGCCTTTGATTCTATTTCTCGGAAACTTTTATGGCCTATTTTGATGAAAAATGGAATTAAGGGTATAATGATATCGATGTGTAAAGAACATGTATGTCGAAGTTAAAGCAAAAATAAGATCAGGAGCTAAACTATCTGACTTTCTTATGTGTACTCGAGGCGTTAAGCAGGGCGATGTTTGCAGTCCCATGTTGTTTTCTTTGTTCATAAATGAGCTAGCATTAGAAATAATTGAAAATGGTAAGCATGGAGTGACTTTCGATTTTATAGAATTGTTCGTCCTGCTGCTCTTCGCTGACGATATTATATTACTGTCCACAACGGTAATTGGACTCCACGACAATTAA
>JADBJO010001793.1:317500-322500 GCA_016801955.1 Conus betulinus | reverse complement strand
GTCAACGTTGTTTTGGATTCATCTGCCTTCTAACTAGAGGTGTTCTTTTGGTCAATAGACTCTGATGAACCGACTTTAAACGATCTTCGACATTTTTTCAGCGACAGCGATGTCATTTCTGTATAAGATCAACTTTTTTTTTTTTTTTTTTTTTTTTTTTTTTTTTTTTTGCTTGGCTTGATACGTTCTTTCTTCTTTCTTCTTTCTTCTTTCTTTCTTTCTTCTCTCGCGTATAATTGACATTTCATTCCCATCGTTTCTCTTGTACAGGGCTCTATGCAGTTGTCAGCCAGGGAAAGAATTGACTTCCCTTTTTTTCTGTCTCCAGCTCAGTGTCCAGCTATTGCTGCTATTGTTTGACCACCAGTCACAGCACAAAGCGGAATACAGGTTACTGGTTCCTATCGTTTCATCTCCTTTGCTCCCAAAGTTCACTTTTGTCATCTCTAAGAATCAGCACCAAAGCCACTTCACTGAAAATAATACAGACCATGTTAAATCTCCGGAAACCAGTAACGTACCTCCTGTGCTTTTTTTTTTTTTTTTTTTCCTGCACGTCTGTTTCTCTTCCGTCCCCTTTTCTCTCAGTTCTCTTTAACTCGGGCGATACTGTGTGGGTTCGGAAATGCTGTGAACTTGATAAGGCCTCCGTTGGTTTGAATAATAATCGATATCCGTTCGAGTTCAGAGGGATTAGTGGCGTCAGAAAGAGGAGTGATGTTTTGAAACCGTCGTCTTCTTTCCCTCAATGCATCAACTTTACGTGACATTTATGGGTGTGGAAAATAGAGAAAAGCATCCACTTTCCTGTTGAGATTTCGCCTTTTTCAGAATTTTGCTCCTGCTACCGGTTAATTCTTCGATTGTGTTGCCTCCTTCTACATGCCCCCTTTGCTAGCCGACTGCTTCATGTATGTTGTCTCGTCTTAGATAAATGTCATCACATGCACACGCACACACGCACAAAACCACACACACACACCACACACACACACACACACACACACACACACACACACACACACACACACACACACACACGCGCGTGCGCGCGTGCGCGCGCGCGCGTGCGCGCGCGCGTACGTGTACACAAACAGACACACACACACACACACACACACACACACGTACACATGTACACACACACACACACACACACGCGCGCGTGCACACACACACACACACACACACACACACACACACACACACACACACACACACACACGCACGCACGCACGCACGCACGCACGCACCACCACCACCACCCCCACAACCCACCACCACCACCACCACCGCCACCACCACAACCACTGCCACCACCACCACCACCACCAGAGAGAGAGAGAGACAGAGCGAGAGAGAGAGAGAGAGAGAGAGAGAGAGAGAGAGAGAGAGAGAGAGACAGAGAGAGACAGAGAGAGAGAGAGAGACCAGAGTGAGAGAGAGAGAGAGAGGGGGGGGGGGGGGGACTCCGAACTCAGAGAACCTTATTTTCCCTCTGGGATTGAGATTATATACAAAGTCTGTTCTTTCACTCTCTCCCCGCTGAGCTAAATCATGCAATGTGATTGAAAGAATACATGAAAAGAAAAAGTAAATAAAGTGAAAATGAAAAGTGAGAGAAATGAAAATTCATGATGAATAGGCTGCATTATGGAGTATATGGTTCACACACAAGCACATTTTTATTTGAGAGACAGGCAGACAGACAGACAGACAGACAGACAGAGACGTTCGACCAAAAACCAACTAATCAAGAAATGGAAAATAGGAATGATTCAACGTCCCTCCTTTCACCTGTGATATCAAAGTATTGTTGGGTTTTGCTTTCATTCTTTCATGCACTAAGATGACCATCTTCTGCTCTGAGAATCGATTGTCCAGGAGGGTTCTGCACACCGGCAAAATCATCATTATCTGATTACACCGTCTTGGAAACTTTCCAGCTGCTTCTAGTTGGTCTCTCCTTATTCTCTCCTCTCAATCCATCAGTTGGTTTAGTGTTAAATACTGCTGTGGGCCTTCTACGTCAGAGAAACTTTTTTTATTTTTAAATTTTCGTCCCGTAGATGATCATCCTTTTGAGTAAAAGGTCGTTAAATGATGAGCAAAAACGTGAAAGATGTTTTTGAACATCAATCCATAACGTTGGCACTTGCCTGATTTGCTTTGGACAGTCCACAAAGGTAGTTCAGTACACGCCACAATGCGTTAAGTGTCAGAAAATTCAGGCATTAACTGAAATACTGTAGAAAAGCCTGCTGATCAAAGGGAGGAAAAGAATACTGAAATGGTATGGGCATCTCCGGAGGGAGAGCTCACTCACGCCGGCTCCGCGACTAAGCAATTATTGTCGTCAGTAGGGGGCTTAGTAGGTGGTGTCCTGCGTATGTTAGATCAGAACAGGCGCCACTGAACACCACCGAAGTGACTCGGCAGCAGTGCAGTGTCTCCTCCGGTGGGTTGCCTCTTGACGACTCGACATTGACTGCTCCCTGTGGATTGCCGGTGCCGGGGCTGCGGCGGGACCGGCCGGGCTGTGGCTGTGGACGGGGTGTCGGAATGAGCGGCGTGGTGCACTGCCTCTGAGGTGGCGCAGAGGTTGGACAACAAAAAAAAAAAAAAAAAAAAAAAAAAAAAAGAATGGTATGGGCATGTGGTATAATTAGATGGCATCATCAAGATCATCCACACGAGAAACGTACATGCATGGAAAGTAGGGACAGGACAGACAACATGACTAAGTGATCTAGGAAGAGCTTTTCGTCACTCCAGATGTTTGTCCACACCTGTAATAGGTAGACGTGGCTGGTACTGCCTTCGGTATCGCAATTGTGTGGCGCTGCATCAGTACCAGTTGTCTAGAACCAATGCAATTCGCACAAACTGATGATACAAAAAAAGAGAATTAAGCAAGTAATCCCTATCCGGCTTTGGTTACTAACAAACAATTTAGGACCTTCATCTGAGGTCGGCACACACTGGGTGCAGTCATTAGGAGCGGTATTCACACTCAGGCAGCCTGCACAAGTGAATGAAAATAGTCAAACACTAGGTTCTGCTTACACTTGTATTTTCAAAAGTACTTGTAAATCTAATGTCACAAACACACACATATATATATATATATATATATATATATATATATATATATATATATATATATATATATATATATATATGTAAGTTATCGGTCACTCCAGTAAGGTCTGCTATTTACCTTATATGCCGGTCGCCCCCTTGACAGACAAACATTCCAGGTGCTGGCATTCTTTAAGAACCACCTCCAAACATCCATGCTTCTTGTGTGGAGATGTTGTATTAGTCTACCCTGTTAAAGCTGTTTTAAAAGGACGCCAGCGATCTGCCTTCTGTCGACCCAGCCCTAGCCTGCTGCCGTTAAAGTGGAGAAGCCAACAGGGGTCTCGAAAGAGAGCGTCTGACGTCAGAGCGGCTTCGCAGAAAGCAATCTCCTGTTTTCCTGCATGACTAATGCTGCTCACGCAAACGCTGTTCCGGCATAGCCATCGTGGTGAGTCTCCCTGGAATCCACCTTCCTCCATTGTCCTCGATTCTGCAGTACTGGGTAGGTCTGGACGAGCATCCTGCAGCTGCTGTTGTCTCTTGTTCTGTCCTGAACTCTCATAATACTTAGTGTCGGAACAAAGTGCACTGTAAGATCGAAAGTGGATGACTGGAGGATTCCATCTCTCCATAATCGTTCGATAATGATGTAACACTTTGTGTGTTAGCCACGTCAACCATAGTGATTAGACTATTTGGACTAAAAGACCTATCCCCTGTTTCGTAGTCAACTTTTCTGCATATGCTCAACACAGAGAACAAACAGGTGGTTCAAACCAGTTCACAACTCTGGAAATTCTGCTTGTTTGAAGCTTCATGCAATTCATTAACCTGATGTCGTAACACTTTCTTTTATATAAGGCTAACATGTATGCAGCTGTTTAAGCTTGCACCTCTACCATCCGACTGATCTACCCTCTCATATAGGGGGCCATTCCATAGTGAGAAGGCACCTAGCAGAAAGTGGCACTGGTACCTTCCATATAACAACTGGTGAATTATATGTTTTGTGCCATTAGTCATTCTAGATATCCTTTTCAGACTTGCAGGTGTAATATCTTGTACAACAAACTAGATCCATGCATAGTAATGCTGCATATGTCATCATCTATCAACAGATCTACCGTTTATGTTGAAGCTATACATAGAAGTTCAACAGGGAAATAGAATAATGCATGAACATGGGGTACCGGTTTTCTATTTTCTGTGAGGGAATGAAGATAGTAATGCCACTATTTCTATTATCAGTAACAGGTCCTTTGGTGACCATCCATACAAAATTCAGTGTAATGACTTTCTAAATGAAAAGTTACTGAAATTTTACAAACAGTGTATGTGAGTGCTTTCTTTTATCAAAAGTCTGTAAGATCAATGTCAAGATTGGTTATTGTTATTTCCACGCTGGAACTGGAGAAAGAGAGGGCTTGGCTGCGGCCGTTTCTTAAATGTAATTCTGCACTGCAAGTGATGTCCTCAGGGAATGCCGAATGGACAGTGAGGACTGTGTTGTTCTGGCCCTTTTTGAAGAAAAAGACTTCTGAATTTAAAGCAACTTTTTTTTTTTTAATGTTTCATACGCAGAAGATTATAAGACAGGTTTCGCGGCTGAAACATTTCTTAGTTCATCGAGAGGTATAGCGTCTGTTTCTCTTTAAACCCTAAAATCAACTGGCCACCGCGAGTGAGTTTATACTCTTTACATATCTTCTTAATAAATGTAGAAGATCACTCGGGAATACCCCCCCCCCCCCCCCCCCCCCCCCCCCCCCCCCCCCCCCCCCCCCCCCGAGCATAAGTCAGCCGTGGATGTACCAGGGAAGTAGGTACTAGTGTAATTATCCCTTGCGCTGTTGCCTATTACTTAAACGAGGCTCAGACGTTTTCTTGCATTATTTAGTAGGCTGTCGATGTGACAG
>JADBJO010001793.1:292500-295000 GCA_016801955.1 Conus betulinus | reverse complement strand
GCTGAAAATGCATGTCCCCTAATACTTGAAGAATTGCTGTCGTCTTTCATTCACACTGTCTGACATTTTATTCTTTCATACTAGACTGGATCTCGATTTCAACAAAGAAGCATGTGTGCGCTTTTCAGCATAAACACATCAGAAATGCAGGATGTATTGGGGATAGGCAGTGGGTGCAGAAATATAAGCCCTAATTTGACAGACATCTCTTCTACAGCATTGAAAACAAGTTTCATTAGGTGTTGATCTCTGAAGGGAAATTGGAAAACCCTCTCTTACAGTTGTACGAGGATCCTCCAAGCTAGAGCGGGTTGGCTCTGAAATTGAAGATCTGCGAGGATTCATTTAGATATGGATGGAGGAGGATGAAGTGCTAAGTCATGTATTTGGGATAGACGGCTTGGCATACGAGTCTTGAAAGCTTTTCTTCCTCTTGCCATCTGTTATCTCCGTGTTGCCGTTGAACATGCAAACGCTTACTTTCACTCGGCGCTTCCGCTGCCATAAATGATGTGAAACAAATTGTTGGGAGTTCTCTTTCAGGTCTCTCTCGCCATTTTGTCTCTAAGCAGATGTGAGTGTATATCTGTGCGAGGGTCATAAATCTGTGTGTGGATGAAAGTATCAGTCTGAGTGCGAACGTGCTCGTACACTTTCATGTAGAACTCTGTGTGTGTGTGTGTGTGTGTGTGTGTGTGTGTGTGTGTGTGTGTGTGTGTGTGTGTGTGTGTGGTGTGTGTCTGTGTGTCTGTCTGTCTGACTGTCTGTCTGTGTGTTTGTGTGTGCACATGTGCATGTGTGATTATCTCTCTCTCTCTCTCTCTCTCTCTCTCTCTCTCTCTCTCTCTCTCTCTCTCTCTCTCTCTCTCTCTCTCTCTCTCTCTGTGTGTGTGTGTGTGTGTGTGTGTGTGTGTGTGTGTGTGTGTGTGTGTGTGTGTGTGTGTGTGTGTGTGTGTGCACTTGTGCTGATGCTCATAAACAGATGATTCCCATTTTTGCTCGCTTAGGAGAAGCTAGAAAGTTTCAGATGTAATGCCGCTAGAAGGATAAAGTGATAGAGAAAAAAAGAGAAAATCTCAAAATCTACCATGCTGATGTTCTCCACAGCAGACTTAGCCCTAAGTCATGAACATGGAAAGTGCGCAGGGAAACAGTGGGGGAAAAGATGCTTTTTTCTTTCAGTCACACCGACTGATGTTTTCGCCCTCATACAGGACTGGATCTCGGTTTTAATAACGAAAATATCTGTGTGTTTTTCAGGGTAAATGCATCAGAATGACAAGGTGTGCGAAGAATCATCAGTGGCGCACCGATATAAACCCTGTTTCATTGAGTTCTTCAACAGCATTGAAAATAAGTTACGCTAGTATTGATCACCGTAGGGGAAGTGGAAAACCATCTCTCAAAGATGTGGGGGTGTGTGGGGGGGGGGGGGGGGGGGGGGGGGGGGGGGGCAGTCCTCCCACCCAGACCGATGTGACATTGAAAACTGCGGATCGGTGAGGAATTATTTGGACACAGATGGAGGAGGATGAAGTGCTTAGTCATGTATTTCGGGTAGACTGCTTGGCATGCAAGACTTGAAAGCTTTTCATCCTGCCGCCGTCTCTGTATCTCCCTGTTGACGCTGAACATGCGTAGTTCACTTTCAGGCGCTGCTTTGCGGTGCTGTCATGAATCATGCCAAACAAGTCGCCATGAGTTCTCTTTCATGTCTCACGCCATTTTTGCCTCTAGGCGTGTGTCAGCGTATATCCGAGCGAGGGTTAGAAAATATGTGAATGGATGTATCAGTTTGTGTGCACATGCACGCGAACGTATGCGTGTATGAATGTTTGTGTATCTCGCGCGCGCCCGCGCCCGCATGTGTGTGTGTGTGTGTGTGTGTGTGTGTGTGTGTGTGTGTGTGTGTGTGTGTGTGTGTGTGTGTGTGTGTGTGTGTGTGTGTGTGTGTGTGTGTGTGTGTGTGTGTGTGTGTGTGTGTGTGTGTGTGTGTGTGTGTGTGTGTGTGTGTGTGTGTGTGTGTGTGTGTGTGTGTGTGTGTGTGTGTGTGTGTGTGTGTGTGTGTGTGTGTGTGTGTGTGTGTGTGTGTGTGTGTGTGTGTCCTTTTAACGTCTGGTGTGTGTGTGTGTGTGTGTGTGTGTGTGTGTGTGTGTGTGTGTGTGTGTGTGTGTGTGTGTGTGTGTGTGTGTGTGGTTGGACTTGTTTTCTATTCATGGAGTCTTCTGCAAGGTTAGGAAACAAAAAATAAAAAACCTATGTAACATTTTTTTCTCCAAGGAAATGGAGTAAAAACTCTGCCAAATAAACCGCTTCAACATATGATTATAAAGTTCCTGTTTGAGCCCCCCGACAGCAAAAGGTCCACGTTGTCCTTAGATCAAAATCCTTGAGATGGCTTGGAGCGTTCGTCCCGATCTCTAAAATCTGTTTTCAAATTTACTACGATTTAGTTCAGACATGATCAGCCCGTCTTCTTCTGTATGAAATTCCATATATA
>JADBJO010001793.1:280000-282500 GCA_016801955.1 Conus betulinus | reverse complement strand
ACAATCAGCAAGAAGATGTAGCAAACATATCACACGACATCATAAAATAATCATTCACACTGCTGCCACTCTCAGATATGTAAGGTGTAGCAACCTCTGAGGTCGCCCTGACACAAACCATTTAAAATGCACAAATCCAAAGCAGTGCACATATTTAGCAGCATCTTACCATAGTTATTTAACACATTATCTTCTGAATTTTCTGCCCTCAGTTAATGGACCACTCAGGCATTGATTTTCAAAGGAGAGACAGTTTTCTTCTAAATGTTTGAGAAATATTCGAAGTACGACCATTCATATCACCGCTTAAACAATACATAAACATCACCAAGAGAGAGCAAGCAGTCACATATAAAGTCTTCAAGTAAAGCAATACCATTGTCAAAATCAGTGAAACAGTAGTAAGGTGAACCTTCAGGCGGTACATATGCACACACATACAAGACGTTTTTTATTGTACCCAAAATATATTTATCAATAACAAAAGCGCAAAAGATGTCAGACTTAATTTCCAGTGGCTTTACAAATGAACAAAATTCTTTCTTAACAAGACATAGTAAGCCCCCAGATCGCCTTCCACGAGTAGTGATTTTTACGGCTGATTTACAAATCTTTTCATAACCAGCAAACACAGATGATTGGAAATCTTCCATAAAGGTTTCAGCGAGGCATACAAAATCAAAAGAACTAACAAATGAAACAAAATCTTTGTCACACAGTTTGGATGATAAAAAACGTTCACATTCCAGTAAAGAAAAGAGAAGTCATTTGACCTATTTACAGAAGGAAAAATTGGCACATTATTATCAACAACATCCGGTGACACAGTACACCCATCCTCGGAAAACAAGTTAGACGGGTTTTGCAACACAGATACAGCAACATCCAAAACATTAGTTACATTTTCCACCCGGTCAACGGCTAAACTGAACTCGGAACACACCGCGTTGTTATCTGTATCATGTATAGCACGTGCTGAGAGCGTGTCAACGGCACTGCACTGTGACAACAAGGACGGTGCCGTCTCAAAATGTGTTCCTTTTACTGATACAATAAGATTCCCCGGATAAACTGTGGGCCGGCCGTCACCCTATCTTAATTCTACCAGTCTATCAGCACGGTCCACGGTAATTTCTTTCCATCGATGAGAAGATGGTTGAACACATTGAAGCTCTCTTACCCTCTCCCCTGGCTCTTTTCAGATGTGGTGTCAACCGTCGCCTCACCTCTCTCACTTGAGCAGAGAAGTCCTCACCCACGAAAACATTTGTCCCTCGGAGCTTGCCCTTGGCTTTCAGCACAGATGTCTTCTGTTTATAAAAGACACACCTGGCGATAACCGGCGAGTCATGCTTGGAATTGATACGGTGCACCCTATCAAACTGTATGTCATCAGACAGTTCTAACTTGTTTCTAATTAGGTCCTTTCACCGTACCTTCACAGTCTGCTGGAGTCTCGTTGTCCTTCCGAGGCAGGCCGTAAAAGATGAGGTTGTTTCGTTTGGACCGTCCCTCAAGGTCATCCGTCTTCATCTCCAAGACGTCCAACCTCCTCGTCAGGTCCTCGTTCTTCCTCTGCAAGTCCTCGTTCTGCTGACGCAAACCCGTAACTTCGCCTCGGAGTGCCCTCAGCTCCTCCTGCATGGCCCCGTACTCCTCTTGCAAGACATGAAGATCTTCCTTCACCTCTGCGAAACGAGTGTCCATCCTCGAGCCCATGTCCTGTATCATGCCAACAACGTCAGACAGAGTGGGTTCGTTCACTGCTTCACTGGGGAACTCTGCCTGAAGGGTTGTCTGCACGATCCATACTGGCTCTGGATCGCCTGATTTCAGCCGTGTCTGCCTCGAGCTGTCCTTGCCCTGCGAAGTGTTAGGCCCCGGGTTGCTCTCCACATCGCCGCAGCGGAGTAAAAGACTCCCCCAGAAGAGGTACGAGAGGAGCAAACCTAGAGCGACACCCGTCACTCCTACGTCTCAGTTGACAATGGCGACATAAAGATTCTTCTTGGTTCTTGCCCGCTTCGACATGAAGGCCTGGTATATCCAATAGAATCGGCCACAACAGGCCCTAAAAACAGTTGCCGCCGATGGCATGGTCAGTTACGAAGCCTCTGGTACAGTTTTGGTAAGTAACTCGCTCTGAATTCGTTTCAAATTGGGGGTTAATAGACAGAGACCAAAAAATCGCGGCCTCACACGGCGATACTCACGTCACGCCCCCGAGAGAGAGAGAGAGAGAGAGAGAGATGAATTAACATTCGGAGGAAGAGAAAACGAAGAACACTTGAAGACACAGCTGGAATACGAGGGTGTGTTATCAGTTGTTTCACTGTCCTTATCCTCAACCTTGATTCGCGTCTGTGATGCCAGGCTCTGTCAATATCCTATCATCCCTAAAACTGTTTGCATGAGCTTGGCCACACACAGGATTGTTGTCATCTGCTGCCATGCCAGCAAGCGTGGTAGTCTGTTTCTATCATAATCATTTTTGATCGTG
>JADBJO010001793.1:267500-275000 GCA_016801955.1 Conus betulinus | reverse complement strand
TGTATCTGATTAATCAGACAACAGCAAGGTCAACAGCAAGTAAAAAGGCTATATCCTGTATAAGCGCTGATAAGGGAAGACGACCCAAGGCTATTGAACCCCACAGAAATGAAGTGTAAAAGGCTTACAGTCTTTAGGTAAAAGGCTACAGTCTTTCAATCAGCACAAATATGGAAATGGAGTGTAAAAGGCTACAGTCTTTCATCAGCACAAATATGGAAATGGAGTGTAAAAGGCTACAGTCTTTCATCAGCACAAATATGGAAATGGAGTGTAAAAGGCTACAGTCTTTCATCAGCACAGATATGGAAATGGAGTGTAAAAGCTACGGTCTTTCATCGGCACAAATATGGAAATGGAGTGTAAAGGGCTACAGCACAATATGGAAAGGAGACAAAAAGCCTTGACTTTCCCAGTGACTCCATTTCTGTTTTTGTTCTCCCCCCGAGTCCTATTTCCTGGTTGATTTTTTTCCTCTCATGTGTAGCAATCAAATCATTTGTCAGGGTCATCTTTTGGCTTAGATTGAGTGTACATATGGATTCTGATAGATAAACATCGTTGAAACCGCTTTGCTTCTCTAAGTTTGCTACATTCACCAATAACTCTTCTTTTAACAGATGCTCAGTGGCCAGTACTGGCATGGCGATATTGCTTTCTTGGATGACAGGCGCATGCCACTTGTTTGGATTACTTTTTTTCCACAGGAAAAGGGAAGTATTGATCTATACCATGTGTGTGTGTGTGTGTGTGTGTGTATGTGTGTGTGTGTGTGTGTTGTGCGTGCGTGCGTGCGTGCGTGTGTGTGTGGTGTGTGTGTGTGTGTGTGTGTGTGTGTGAAACTGTTTCAACGTTGTTTTTTTTTTTTACATGGGGTCAAGCAGAATGGCTGATTTCCTCAGTATAGCCTGGTAAATATATGCTTCAGGATGTCAGTTGATCATACTATACGTTTTCAGTAGATGGATCTGTAGTGCTGACTGCATTTTATTTTGAGCATTAAGCTTCTCTCTCTCTCTCTCTCTCTCTCTCTCTCTCTCTCTCTCTCTCTCTCTGCATGAAATAACAGCCCTGCAATGGCTCTGGTGGTCGCCTGGGCAGTGGTAAACACAAATGAAACTGAACAGATGTCAGTTTCCATTCCACCTCTACGTTGAAGCGTGCCGTGCATTCATGTCTGTTTTTAAGATGTCGGCAGTATTGACATTCTTCGTTGGACAGATGTGTGGCAGTCACTAAACTCAGGGGCTGAGTGTGGTACACATCTGTACATTTCAAATGAAATTTTAATGGTTGCACAAACCAACTGAATTACCACAAAGAAATAATCATTTTCCTCTAAATACATTGACCTTAAGTGCTTGTACATTTCGATGTTAACAGACAGAGTCTGTGAAACTCTATGCATGTTCAAGGAAGAGGCAGAATTGTCGATGAGTTTAACAGAAATTTTAAAGACGCTAATGGCCCGTAACAGCAATTCAGTAAAGCCATAGAAAGTCATCCCCCGAACTTGAATTTTATTTTTACATCCATCCGCCCCCCCCCCCCCCCCCCCCCCACCCCCACCCCCCCAGTGCTCACTTCTCACGAAAGTGTGTGAAAAAACAAAGGTCATAATGTGATCTAGAGCGTGTGGAAACAGGTTCGCGAGGTGTGTTTTTCTTTTGAATCTCCCCAGGGATAGGTCTGGACAGCCCCCCCCCCCTCCCTCCCCACCCTTCTCACCCTCCCACAGACACTTCTGACAAGTCTGGGTAGAACCAAGGACCAAGACAGAGTCGGAGTGGTATTGGTTGGTGAAATGATGGCGAGCAGAGCTGACTACTTTCAAGTTCCAGACAGCCTTCACGATCGGCCGTTTAGATGACAGATCAGACAACAGCAAGATTGCCAACAGAAATGGAGTGTAAAAGGCTATAGCCTTTTGCAAGCACAAAGAGAGGAAAACGACAAGAGGCCACTAAATCCCCAAAAGACTCCCACTTGTAGATTTTCTTCCGCTTTTAAATTGTCGGTTGATCTTTTGTTTTTCATATGTAGCTATCAAAACATTTGAGGGCCATCTCTTGACTAAGGTTGAGTATCAGAGAAGTCTGTCAGCATGAATTCATAATTCATCTCTCTCTCTCTCTCTCTCTCTCTCTCTATATATATATATATATATATATATATATATATATATATATACTTGGAGTATATATATATATATATATATATATATATATATATATATATATATATATATATATACTTGGAGTAAAATAAAAAAAAAAAACAGAGAAGTAACCAGTTTCATTTTAGATTGTATATTCTCCAATAAAATTTTCGCTTAAAAAGCTTCTTCAGCACTGGCCTATATATATATATATATATATATATATATATATATATATATATAATATATATATATATATATATATATATATATAAGTCCACCCTGATGACCCAGAGCTTCCTTTTTTAAACATTGTCCCAGTTGAATCAGTACAAGAGAAAGACAAATTACTCTGTCGTGAACAGTATTGGATTTGTAACATAGGTACAATTTTTAATGGGCTGAATTCTCGGACTGACATAGAAACTCCCAGGAGGAATTCGTGATATCAAATTTGTGGTGTGATATTCACTCGGATGGTCAGTTTTCTAAAAACTGGTTTAGTCGGACATGTACATTATGGCAGTATGTGAGTGGGGGAGCTCGCGGTGTGTGGGCGTCTGTGCTAGGTGGTGAGTGTATGTGTGTGCGTGCGTGTGTGTGTGTGTGTGTGTGTGTGTGTGTGTGTGTGTGTGTGTGTGTGTATTGGGGAGAGGTATTGGTGGTGATTTTTTAAGAGATGATAACTTACCCTTCTATCCACCTCTGTTTCTTCCTTGGGCTTTCTGCCATCGTAGAGCAGTTGTTATCCCATTTTGAGCATCGTCTTACAACAGAAGAGATTTTACCAGAAAAAGCATCTTGAAGTGGCCTTCACATTCCCCTTCCTCGTAACCCCAACTTTTCATTCCTCCCCTCACCCCCCCCCTCCCCCCCCCCCCCCCTCCCCCCCCCCCCCCCCCCCCCCAAAACTCCTCATGTACATGCATGTCTGTGCACTCACGCGCGCACACTTACTCACTCGCGTTCAGGCGGGCGCGCGCTTCCAAGCGCATGCACACACATATATGCACACACTCACTCGCACGCACGCGCGCGCACACACACAAACACACACACACACACGCGTGCGCGTGCACACACACACACACACACACACACACACACACACACACACACACACACACACACACACACACACACACACACATTTACTTGTCGTTTCCGGACCGGTTCTTTTTCTGATTAAATGCCCTTCGAAAACAATCATCCTTCCCCTCACACCCCCCCCACCATACCCTCTCCCCTCTCCCACCTCTTCAATCCGCGGTTCCCCATTTTTGTGTCTTTTCTTTTATGCATAGCCAGCATTTAGGCTCCGTTGGATTTTACATTTAGTTCCTCCTTTTCATGCCTGCCAGTGCAAAACTGTGAACAATTTTTTTTTTTTTTATTTTATCTTATACGTGCAACTGTTTACAAGAGAAAGAACTACACTGTAAAATGATCTTAAAGTAGCCTTCACTCTCTCCTTCCTTTTCACCCCCTTTCTAATTTCTCCCCCCATCCCCCCCCCCCCCCCCCATACCCCCCCCCCACCCCCCCCCCCCCTCCTCGATACACATACATAATTTCGGTTTTATTTTATTTTATTTTATTTCATTTGAATATTGGTGAAAAGCCCTACAGAAACAATACACTTCTGCTGGCACTCCATCGTGCCAACCCTCCCCCTCCCCCCTTCCCCCCCCCCCCTTTTTTTTTTCTTTATACACATTTACTCTAATGCATAGCCAATCTTTGGGCTCCAGCTGACTTTTGATACTGACCTTGCCTTCTTCGGCCCCCAGGTTCCAGGTTCCTCTTCTCCCCTCCTCCTACTCCCCCCCCCCCACCCCCCCGCCCTCCTTCCTTTCCTCTCACTATCTAGTCCACTCAACCCCCCCCCCCTCCCCCTTTCCCTCTCTATCAGATTCTTGCAGTTTGTGATGATCTTGCCATCACCATTCCGGCTAGCCCCCCACCCCCGTCCCCACCCCCCATTCCTCTCCATTTGTATTCCTAAGAATGAAATTATGTCATACCTCTGATGAAAATTTGTCATTCATATTGCCCATGCCCCCCGCCGCCCCCCCCCCCCCCCCTTTTTCCTTGTTTTACCTTACCCTCTCCCTCCGCCTCACTCTATCCCTATACTTTCTCCCCCTCCCCCCTTACCCCCGACTCCCTTTTTTTGTTCGACAATTAATGTGCTTAAACCCCGCCCCGCCCCCCCCCCCCCCCCTCCCCTTCCCCGCCCTACATTCCCTCTATTCCCTACCCCATTCCCCATTGCCACTTCCACATGTCCCTTTCCTCCTCCCCCCCCCCCCCCCCCCCTTTTTTTTTGTATGTTTTGTTGTATATTTTGATAAACTGAAGGAAATGTACACCTTTGTTTTAATTATGCTGCTTGGATGCAGTTGTGGATGTATATATGTAATCACATATTATATTTGTAAAATGTTTCTTCTTCTTGGTCTCTCATCTTGTTCTTATTTCCTCATGCCCGGCAATCTTCATCCCCCCTCAACTCCCCCCTTCCTGCCCCCCTCCCCCCCCCCCATGCCTTCCATTTCTCCCTCCACACCTCCCCCTCTTCTCTTCCCCCACTCCCACCACCGACTTTTCTCTCCCTCCTCCCCCCTGCCTTTTCTCTGCCTTTTTCTCTCTCTCTCTCTGCTTTCTCCTCCTCCCCCCTCCCCCCCACTTACTCTGCTATATACATGTGTATATATATGTGTATATATATATATATATATATGTATGTATGTATATATGTATGTATGTATGTGTGTGTGTGTGCGTGCGTGCGTGCGTGCGTGCGTGTGTGCGCGTGTGTGTGTGTTTGTGTGCGTTTGCGTGTGTGTGTGTGTGTGTGTGTGTGTGTGTGTGTGTGTGTGTGTGTGTGTGTGTGCGAGCATTTTGTGTTCATTCACCACTTTGGCTTCACAAGGGGAGTATTGTGCATGTTAATGTCTGTACTGTTTTCATTGTTTTGTCGCTGAGGAAGGCTTATTGCCGAAAATTTTCTTGTCTTGTTTTGTGTCGTTCATTAAATTGCGTTACTTCACACTTTGTTTTGTGTGCTCTTTCTGCTTTTTTCGTCGTGTTTTCGGTAACGCTGCAGTTTTTTTTCATTTGCCTTTGTCTATATATGACTTTTGTTTGCCATTTTTTAATTTTTTTTTATTCAGGGATAAATATCGAACAGGATTGCTGATACCCTCAGTACCAGTCAAGTTTTTATCTACCGCAATGGTGCACTTTAAAGAGAAAACACAACTGCTCCGTTTGACGAAAGGAACAAACAAATAACAAGACAAAACAACAACGCGTTTCGACCTCCTTGGCCTTCTTCAGGCAAGATAAACAACGTTCAGGACAATGCAAAAGAAGAACGAGTAATCGCTTGTCTTCTCAGGTTGGGAGCAAGATGGTGGTGAGTCCGGCGTAATCGTTGCATTTTCTCTTTAAAAGTTATGTCAGTTTCCCACCTGCAGTCATCTCACTTTGACATTACTTTAAGGATGTCTATAGATCCGCTGATGCGTTACGCAAGTTTTTTTTTTTTTTTTAAGACGCATCTGTAGTGTTAGCGTTTGTTTATTTGTTTGCTTTTTCAGCTCTAACTTCTCTCTCTCTCTCTCTCTCTCTCTCTCTCTCTCTCTCTCTCTCTCTCTCTCTCTCTCTCTCTCTCCAGCCTCTCTCTCTGGGACCCTCTTCGTTGCCACCAGCCTCTAAATGGACCCATTCGTTGCCTGGACTATTCTAAAACACAAGTGAATCTAAACAGGTGTCAGGTTTTGTTTTCCACCTTTTTGTAGACACGTGTGGTGCATTCATGTCAATTTTTTTCAATTTTTACAATGTCGGAGTTTTCATAGGACAGATGTAGTGGCAGTTCACTAAGTTGAGAGGTCAATGTGCTACATCAATATGTGCGTAGACGTAAAGTGAAAGAGAGAGAGAAAATACACTACTTTTAAATCAGGTTTCAATGGCTACACAAACTAGCTAGTGGTTTCCCTCAAAGAAAGTAAAAGTTTTCCCAGACACACTGAACTTAACAGCTTGTTGATCATAGTTTCGACAAACAAAACCTTAGAAACGCTGTAAGCGTTCAAGGAAGAGGCAGAATAGTTAACAAGAAGTAGAGAAATTATAAAGATCTTCATGGTCGATAACTACAATTGAATTAATCCACATATAGAAAACCCGAACTTGACTGTTTCCTGTACTCTTTTATATCTTTTCATTTATTTGTTTTTGGTTTTGACATCCCTCCACCGACCTCCAGCTATAAGGTAAGGACGACATAATGGTCTTATCTGATCTGGACCGCGTGAAAACAGCTTAGTGAGGCACGTTTTCCTTTTAAACCCCCCCCCCCCCCCCTCTCCCACCACCACCACCCAGATACGTGTGACCAGCCCCCTACTCTCCGTCTGACACTCCACAGACACTTCTAACAGGCCAGAGTAGAACAAAGGATCAAAGAAGAATCTGAGTGGCATTGGTTCGTGAAATGATGGCGAACAGAGCTGATGCTTCTATGTTCCAGACAGCTTCCAAGACTGCCGTGGTCCCTGACTAATCAGACAACAACAAGGTTACCCACAGGAATAGAGTGTCAAAGGCTACAGCCTTTTATCAGCACAAAGAGAGACAAAGGCGGCAAAAGGTCATTGGACCCCCACAGATTTCATTTTTCGGCTTTCTCCCCCACCGTAAATTTATTTCATGGCTGATTACTTTCTCTCTTGTGTCGCAATTAAACTCGTTTTTAGGGCCATCTGTTGGCTTTGCCTGGGCATTAGAGAAGTTTGTGCATATGGATTCCAATAAATAAACACATCGTTTAAAGCCGTTTATTTTTGCAATTCTGCCACGTTTACCAATCTAATAGCACTGCTTAATTTCAATGATGCTCAGTGCCCAGTCCTGACACGGCGATATTGCTTTCCTAGATTACAGGCGCGTGCTATTCGTTTGGAATACTCTTTTCACAGCAAAAGAAAGGTATTGATCTATCTAAAGTCTGTGTGTGTGTGTGTGTGTGTGTGTGTGTGTGTGTGTGTGTGTGTGTGCGCGCGCGCGCGCGCGCGAGAGCATTTTGTCTATATATGACTTTTGTTTGCCATTGTTTTTTTAATCCAGGGGTAAATATCGAGCAGGATTGCCAATTCCCTCAGTACCAGTCTAGTTTTATCTACCGCAATGGCACACTTTAAAGAGAAATCTCAACTGGACCGTTTGACGAAAGGCACGAAAAAATAACAAGACAAACACACTGCGTTTCGACCTCCTTGGTCTTCTTCAGGCAAGATAAACAACGTTCAGGACGATGCAAAAGAAGAATG
>JADBJO010001793.1:257500-260000 GCA_016801955.1 Conus betulinus | reverse complement strand
TTGAATTTGTGCTACATGTTAGATTGTGTTATTGTAAACGGTACGTGTTCTGGTGATGGTGATGGCCAATTACTTACATTTCTCCGCATGGAAATAGTGTTATTGACTATTTTATCATTTCAAAACAGTTGTTTTTTTTTGTGTGAATGTCATTTGCATGTCGGTGACCGGATCGATTCATGGCATTTGCCTGTTGAATTTAGCCTACGAAATGTTGTTAAACGTACGGTCAATTCGATGCCAATGGAGAATGAAGAAGAATGTATTGTTTGGTCAAACGATTGTTTACTAGAATATGTTCGTGAACTTAATTCTGATGATTGTAAATGTTGTATTAAAAAGCTCTTCAGGCTCTTTCTGTCGATATAAATGCCTCTCTGGATATTTTTTTGTCAAAACGTTATATGGAGCTGCAGCCGCCATGATCCAAACTATTGGGAACAAGAAGAAAAAAAAAAAAAAAAAAAAATGGATGGTATGATAAAGAATGTGCCCTAAAGAAGAGAACTGTGAAAAGGTATTTGAACCTATTTCAAAGATCAAAAAAAAAAACTTAATGAAACCTATGGGGATAAATACATAGAAGAAAGGAGACTGTATAAAACACCTTTTATTTTCCAAGAGACAAGAATTTGATAAAGAACGAATAATAAAGCTAAAGATGTCGGCTAATGACCCAAAGTTATTTTGGAAAACCATCAGGTCAGTGAACAGAAAAAAACAGTGCTATATAACGATATTTCTAAAGACCAGTGGTTTGAACATTTCTATAATCTTTTCAACACAGCAGCTCCTGATCTGGAACAAGAGGAAATCGTAATTGATGACCCGACCGGTGAGTCGCATACCCCTTTTTAAACAATCCTATTTCAAAGGAGGAAGTTGAATCTAGTATTAGAAAATTAAAAACGGGCAAAAGCTCTGGCATTGATAAAATAGTTGGCGAGATGCTAAAAAATGCAAACGATGCTATTGTTACCTTTCTCGTAGAATTTTTCAATAAGATTTTTGAACAGGGTACCTTTCCGGCAGAATGGTGCAAATCTATAATAGTTCCAATCCACAAGAAAGGGGACGTTAATGTACCTGATAATTACCGTGGTATAGCCCTAACGAGTGTCGTCAGCAAAGTGTACACACACATTTCTAAATAAGAGGCTCACTCAGTGGGCAGAACAAGATGGAAAACTAGCAGAAGAACAGGCTGGGTTTAGAGTAGGTTATAGTACAGTTGATCACATTTTTACACTGTACACTATTGTCCATAAATATCTAGCAAAAAAATACAAAACTCTATGTAGCTTTCGTTGATTTTTAGAAAAGCTTTTGACACTGTGAACAGAAACGTTTTATGGTCTGTATTACGTAAAACTGGTGTTGATGGAAAATTGTATAAAGCTCTAAAAGGTGTCTACAACTCGGTAAAAGCTTGTGTCAGAGACAAACATTCGTCGTATTCAGACTTCTTCGACTGTCCAAGGCGTAAAACAAGGGTGCTTACTCAGTCCGATAATGTTTACCTTTTTTTTTATCAACGAATTGGCCCTAGAATTAATTAGGGAGGGTAAGCACGGGATTCAGATGGTACCAGGATCTATCGAACTGTTTCTGCTGCTGCTTTGCAGATGACGTAATCTTACTATCAGATACGGTCATAGGCCTACAAAATCAGCTAAACAATCTAAAAAAAAAAAGAAGCAGATAGGTTGCATTTAGAGGTTAATTTAGATAAAACTAATGTAATGGTTTTTTTCGTAAAGGAGGCTACCTTGGAGTAAGGGAAAGATGGACATACGGAAGTGAACCATTAAAGATAACAAATACGTACAAATACCTAGGTCTGGTATTTTACACAAAATTAAGTACGAGTGCTTCTTTGCTTGAAATGAGTAAGAAAGGTAAGAGGGGAGTGATGGAAATCCTAAGATCATTTCGAAGATTACGTACGATGATCCCCCTTCTATTCTGGAAACTGTTTGATGCCCAAATTGAACCCATCTTAACTTATGCAGCAGAAATCTGGGGGCTGGAAGATGTAACAGAAATAGAAAAAGTTCATACTTTTGCTATCAAGCGATTTTTGGGACTTCCATTGCACTCTTCCAACAAAAAAATGGTTTATGGAGAAACAGGAAGATATCCGCTATCTGTCAGAACAGCAATAAAATGCGTTAAGTACTGGATCCGATTGGTTAGACTGCCGATGAATAATAGAATATGTAGACAAGCTTACGAGATGATGCTAATGCGGCTAGAAACAGATAATTGTAACTGGGTTCGAGAGTAAAGAATATTTTTTTATAGAAAAAATGCTTTGGAATAGTGTGGCTATGCCAAGATGTCGGAATTGAAGAGGGGTTATATATCAGAATTCAAAGGACAGGCTTATATCATGCTACAAGCAAAAATGGCACTCAGAGATTGAAACTAGCGATAAATACTCATGGTATTATTCATTTAAATCTGTGTTTGAACCAGAGAAGTATTTAACTTTAATTAC
>JADBJO010001793.1:247500-250000 GCA_016801955.1 Conus betulinus | reverse complement strand
GTCTCATCAGCCTCTTTTGTTTACTGCTCCTGTGTACACCCCAAGCTAAATGTCAACATGTTGCATTTTCTGGCGCAGCAGAAGAGACACATAGAGACTGGGAAAGAAGCTGCCCATGGCATTATTCAGGACGTGTATCTGATTCTGAAGACGAGGGCAATGTCTGACCAGAGGATAGTTTCATTAGCAAAACGAACAAATGGTTCAGCAAGATCAGGTACTAACTCGATGGTTTTTTTTGTGTGTCAGTTCACTTACACGTGTTACTGTTACGTTAATATGAGAGAGAGAGAGAGAGAGAGAGAGAGAGAGAGAGAGAGAGAGAGAGAGAGAGAGAGAGAGAGGGGTTATCTATTTTGAAATTGTTGATGCATGGACTTTTTTTTAAGCAAATCTTTTTTTAAATGATTACTTCAGTACTCTAATATACTGTCAAAAGCGACGCTATGAATTGTGTCGAACGCATCTATTCAGTCCAACATTTAAATAGAAAACACTAGCAAGTCACAAACGCACACACACACACACACACACACACACACACACACACACACACACACACACACACACATGCTAAAAGCTGCTCAACGATCGACTTTACCAAGTCGGTAGTTACCGACAACGACGGCGACATGCTGGGCATACTTTCAAGTACACAAAGTAATAACAACCCCAGCGTTAAGGAGAGATGAGAGGAGGGAGGAACATGCGACAAGAAATCCAATGATCACAAAGTGCTTTCGAAAAAAAAAAGTTAATTATTTAGACACACAACGTCAGGGACGAGAATGAGCGCCTCAAAATCACATAAACCACATTACTTAATGCATCTGACGACACATAAAAAAAAACAAAAAAAAAACACCCAACTATCCCCAAAGAGCTGCTGGAAAATCCATTGCACATTCCCTAACAGTGGACGCAAATGACTGCAGGTCACCACGCCACCAGTTAGTTGTTACAATATATTACCAACAACTTCACAGTCTTCGTCAGGCCATCCTTGACCTGGGAAGCAAACTGCAAGCCCTGCAAATGCTTACTGGTGGAAAGAAGCAGACCCCAGGACCATAGTGTATCAGCCACCATCCACTGTGCTGCTGACGAGTGCTCACGAGAATTATTTTCTTCTATCACTCCAGTCCCACCTCCAGGTCATCCTTCTCTCCATCTGCTCAGTCCCTCACTTCACTTCATCCCTTAACATTCCCTGCGTCTACCATTTCCCTGCCCTCCCAACCACTTCCCATCTAGGTTGTTTCTTATTCCAGTGTCTCAACATTGTCGTGTCTACATTTCGTCTGTGATTCTGACGATAGTTCAGATCTCTCTCTCTCTCTCTCTCTCTCTCTCTCTCTCTCTCTCTCTCTCTCTCTCTCTCTCTCTCTCTAAAGTAAAGAAAGTCCTTTCAGAACAGGGTTTTGGAATAGTGTGGATGACCCCAGAAGTAGGAAATGAGCAACAGTTTGTTGCGAATTGAAAGACAGGCTTATTTGTTCTTTCAAACAGAATTGGCACCCAGAGATGGAAAGTAAAGAAAAATATCGCTGGTTTTTCTCATTTAAGAATGTGTTCCATTCTGAAAAGTTTCTCAATGTCATAACAGATAGATGGCACAGAGTAAATTACGCAAGATTTAGGTTGTGAACTTTAGGTTTTAATGCGAAACATCCACAGAATCTCCTTGTCCTGCATGTAGACATATTATTGATGACGAAGAACACTTTCTGTTCCACTGCACTGGTTATAATGAAGTGCGGACAAATTGTTCATTTTTCCAGTTAGATATAGCGAAAAGACAAAATGTCGCTGGCGTGTTATCATCAGATGATGAACTTGTAATTAAATCAGTTGCGAAATTCATCGCGGAAGCATTGAAAATTAGACAGATGAAGGATAGTGAAATTTAAGATAATACATTATAAGAGATATCTGAATGAATATTATCATTCATCACATGTTGAAGAGATCAGTAATATACAATGACATTAATTGATGAATGGTCGAGTCAGTCTTTTTTTTTCTTCATGTTGAAGAGATCGGTAAAATACAAGGTCATCATTTGATTGAGTGGATGGTCGAGTCAGTCTTAAGGTTGTGTGTGTGTGTGTGTGTGTGGGGGGGGGGGGGGGGGGGGGGGGGGGGGGGGTAACCTTACTGCATTACTCTTGTGCGTGAGGTGAGGACATAACGAAATGTTACGAATTTATTTGTTTTTGTTAACTTTGGATTTGATACACACTATGAATGAAAGTGTACTATTTGTTTGCAGGGAAGGAAGAGGTAAATGTTTTGTTCTGTTACCTCTCCCCTCAAAAAAACCTCTTCGGTAATGACAATAAAAATATCAAAGTGTCAAAAGTCTCTCTCTCTCTCTCTCTCTCTCTCTCTCTCTCTCTCTCTCTCTCTCTCTCTCTCTCTCTCTCTCTCTCTCGTCCTGTCCATTCATCTCTCCCATCACATCATCCCATGAGAGACGTGGCGTTTAAAACTTTGCTTC
>JADBJO010001793.1:242500-245000 GCA_016801955.1 Conus betulinus | reverse complement strand
CATGGGGTGGGGGAAAGGGAAAGGAGTGTAGTAGTGCCGGGGGGGGGGGGGGATGGGGGGAGGCACTCGAGAAGAGGTCAATCTGGGTGCATCCATTAAAGCCACGAATCCTGGATTTAAAACCTTCACCAGTGAACGGAGCTTTCCGTCCCCCCCCCCCCCCCCCCCCGACACCACACACACACACACACACACACACACACACACACACTCCTCATTCCAGCATCTTTTCCTCCTTCACTGTCTTGTGCAGATGCAGTCCTGTGTCGCCCCGCCCACAATGATCCTCCCTCTCTCTCTACCCGCATGTGTGTTTGACGTTGATCTTTCAGGCACATTCTATTCTCTCAATCACAAATAGGTGCCCCAATAGTCTTTCAGTGCAACGTCACAACTACCAGCACGTTGATGGTGGTGATGAAAAGAACGATGAACTGGAATGTATTTTGTTGGTTTAGTCGACGAATAGCCAAGAGAGAGAGAGAGAGAGTGAGAGGGAGAAACAATTTTTATTTCTTTAATGACATATCCAGGAAAATGCATCACTGATAACGAAATCATGTCGTTGCTTCCTGTTCATTTGTTTTCTATGGTAATGTGTTGAATAAACTTTTTTTTTTTTCCTTGTAGTGGTCCAGTTGATTTACATAGCCGTTTTAAAATCTTACTTAAAAAGTGTGTAATTCTGTCGAGACTACCGACATCGTAAAATTTGATGTAGATTAACCACTGGTATGGATATGAGGAGGGGGGGGGGGGGGGGGGGGAAGAGAGGGAGACAAAATTGAGAAAAGTGTCAATTGAGGATCGTAGGTTAACCAGGTCAAGGACAGAGAAATGAGATAGAAATCAGAATCAACAGAAAAACCGAGAATGAAAAATGATATGTCTGTTGTACTTAAGCAATTGAAAATTGGAAAAAGCACGACATAGATGTTACGTTTGAAAATCAATTAAGACACAAATAAGTAATTAGATAGGTACATACATACACGTAAAAGATCGACGTCTCTGTGTGTTTGTACACATATATATATATATACATAGCCAGCTGAACAATTAAGTAGAGAAGAATAACAAGTGCAAGTGAACAATTCTTCTATCATTATACGTAATGACTTGGTAAAGACTAAAAAAAAAAAAAAAGTGTGGATTTAATGATAAGTGTGTATTATAAACTTTTCACAAGTTGCATAAAGGAACTATTGCAATTCCTCTCGAAGGCAGATCTGTTTGTATCATCTGTTTTCAAGCTTTTCATGCGCTGGGTCGGACTCATTAAAAACACACGCCTGACTGTCTGTGCTATTGGCATCAAATAGAGACACACCACAGTCCGTAATTCTGTGGTGTTCTTACCACCAAGGGTTAAAAAAAAATCCAACAGCACCCACAAAAGCAGTCAGCGAAAGTTAGTTAAATAGAACAAAACGAAAGTGTGGAGATGAAAAAAGTTTGCTGAAAAACTAAAAACATTATGCGAAAAGTATAAAATGTAGGGGCATTTTTTGAGCCCATGCTTGTGGCTTAGGGATACAAGGGAGATCAAAAGATATGGAACAGTCTGAGTGGTCACCTCTGCTGTTCAATAATCCAAGCATTGTCAGCAGCTAAGAATTGTGTAGAACAACCTTTACTTGGATCTCTTGGAGATGCAATCGCCCACTGATTGACCGATATATATATATATATATATATATATATATGTGTTGTGTGTGTGTGTGTGTGTGTGTGTGTGTGTGTGTGTGAGAGAGAGAGAGAGAGAGAGAGAGAGAGAGAGAGAGAGAGAGAGAGAGAGAGAGAGAGAGAACAAACGAACAACAAAATTTATTTTACCAGGGTAATGAGATAAGCAAATTGTACTTGCCTCTTTCCACCCAGCGCTTTGAGAGAGAGAGAGAGAGAGAGAGAGAGAGAGAGAGAGAGAGAGAGAGAGAGAGAGAGAGAGAGAGAGAGAGAGAGAGAGATCGGCACAACTTTTTTTTTTCCATGAGAAAGTCAGAAAAAAAAGAGCAACTGAAAGGACAATCTTTTCAATACTTGAAATACGTATGTCTTTCACTAAAACAGGCTGCAGACGAAAGTTAAGAAATGAATCAAACTGCTCTGTGGCGGGCATAGTTCAGCTGACTGCACGAGCGTTTAAAGATAAATAGTGCTCTCACGCTTTTCTGTCCAGTTCACCTCGGCTGCTATAGCGACAGACCTGCTACAAGTGCAGTAGAGGCCATGTGTTTAATCTTTTTTTTCCCTGTCGTCTATCTTTTTAAAATTCTGATTCTGCGTTCCATTCATCTGTCTTTGTTCTAGAAAGTTTGTACGGTTTTTTTTTTATTATGTGTGTGTTTCCTCTCTTGATACACTTATACAATTTCAGGAGTGTGTGTGTGTGTGTGTGTGTGTGTGTGTGTGTGTGTGTGTGTGTGTGTGTGTGTGTGTGTGTGTGTGTGTGTGTGTGTGTGTGTGTGTGTGTGTGTGTGTGTGTGTGTGAATAATTAAT
>JADBJO010001793.1:197500-202500 GCA_016801955.1 Conus betulinus | reverse complement strand
ATCTCTACTTCCTGATGCTCCGAAGCTACAATGCATAGGCGCGGCACAGACAGTGGCAATCGTTTACTGTTTAGTTTTTTTTTTGCTGGTCTACAGCAGAACAATGCACAAATGAAAACGAAAAAAATAATTATAAAAAACGCAACACATGCGCACTCGTGGCGACATTACGGTGAATCATCAGAGAGAAATGCATCCACTATACCAAAGAATCCATATCAATCACTCTTCAAAAACAAAAAGACCTCTGTTTGATTTACAAGATTTTTTTTTTTTGACTATCCAGGACATCAATGACTGCAGACCCTAGACCCTTGAGTGCAGCCAGGACATGCACACCCAGGAGCAAAAATAATGTCCTTCGCAGCGATGGACCTTCATGCTAGCTTCCAGTGATAACAGTTTTGGGCAAAAAGCAAAACAAAAAAAAAAAACAAAACAAAAAAACCAAAAAAAACAGGACTTTGATAAAGAGACGGGATGTGTAAACAAGTCCTGCTGGCACGCATGATGACCTTTCTGTGAGAGCCGTCCCAAGTTGGGCCTGGGTGGTTCCAGCCGGCGTTAGGCAAAATGTGTAAATAAACCCACTGCATGCGTCAGAGAGAGGGATCTGTGAAGGGTGCCTGTTTGCACGAGGGGATATGGTGTTTGATGTTTTTTTTTTTTGTTTTTTTTTTTTTCTGTTTTTTTTGGCACGATGGGCATGAGACTACCCAATAACCATCATTTTTCTCTCTCTCACCTCCTTCGATTAGTCTCCCTACTCTCTCCTCGTCACTCCTCTCCCGTCTCTCCTCTCCCCGGCCTCTCTCTCTCTCTACTCTCTCTCTCTCTCGTCTCTCTCTCTCTCTCTCGTGGTCTGTGTGTGTGTTGTGGTCCCTGTGTCTCTCTCGTGCGCTGGTGTGTGTCTCGTCTCTATGTGTGATATCTCTCTGTGTCTGTGTGTGGTTTGTCAGGTGTGTGTTGTGTGTGTGTGTGTGTTTGTGTGTGTGTGTGTGTGTGTTGTGTTTGTGTGTGTGTGTGTGTGTGTGTGCGTGTGTGTGCTATGCGTGCGCACACGCTCTCTCTCGCCCTCTATATACATCCATGCACCATTGCCTATGAGTGAATTCACCTGTGTGCAGTCACAATTCTCTCTCTCTCTCTCTCGTCTCTCGAATCTCTCCTCTCTCTCTCTCTCTCTCTCTCTCTCTCCTCTCTCTCTATCTATCTGAACTGATCTATCTATCTCCTATCTATCTATCTATCATCTATCTATCTATCACACACACACACACACACCCACACACACCACACCACACACACACACACTACACACAACCGTTTGTGTGGATATGTGTGGGTGAGGCGGTGTGAGGGCAGGGTACAATTGCTGTCAATTTTGAGCAAGGGAGAAGATTCCCTTCCACATATAACACAAGCAACAAGCCTCCGATCTATTGAACAGATTACAGACTTTCGTAATCAAGGATCCTAGAGCGAATTGGACTTGTGTGTGGAAGCCAAATCAAAAAAAAATAAAACAAACAAACAAACAAACGAAGAAGAATGACGTGACCATGTGATAAACCATTTTGCTTGTTTCCCTTGATATCGAAAAAACACTGCCCATTGAAACCAGGAGGTTTTTGAAGAGGGGCTGGAATATAGTTATACGAACACGAGCTTGCGCCCTGAGTGGTGATTGTCATAAGAGCTGCCTATACACGAAAGCCATAAGGCTGTATATCGCTGTGTTTTAGGGTTGAACTGATTGGCAAATGGTGTAAAGAACCAAAATACATAATATTGGGAGATGGGATTCTGTAGAGGGTGTCCTGCGCGAGGGTTTTACGTCAGTGTTTGATTTGATGTTCGTTTTTTTGGTTGGTAATCGTGTAAAATTGTACAAGAGTGCCTTATGTCATGTGAGTCTCTGTCCTCTGTCAACTGTCTGCATGGCTGTGTGTCCGTCTGTCTGTCTATCTGTCTGTCCTGTATGTATGTATGTATCTCTATCGGCTCTCTCTCTCTCTCTCTCTCTCTCTCTCTCTCTTAGCTCTCTCTCTCTCTCTCTCTCTCTCTCACTCCTAGTGACAGGGCCTGAGCATCTCAAAGTCAGACGACAGTGTTGATTATGGAAGATCATTCAAGCGCAGTCAGACGGCGCTCTCTACGTTTCTTGGAGTGTGTGGGAACATGAGCAACAGGGGTGCTGAAGTGTTGTGTGTGTGTGGGTGTGTAGGGGTTGTGTGTGTTGTGGGGTGTGTGGGTGTGTGTGAGTGGGCCGTGAGAGGGTACGGGGCTGGGGGATGGGGGGAGAGCGGGGAGGGGGGGGTGGGGGTGGGTGGGGGAGAGACAGACTGACAGATACAGCCAAGGCTATTGCAGACTGTGTCCATTTCCTTGGCCGCTACTTGCACTTCCTCTCGTCCTGAGTCTTGTAGTCTTTTTGTCGATAGTCTCCGATCCTGTCTGTCTGTCTGTCTTGTCTGTCTGTTTAGTGTGTCTGCCTGCCTGCCTGTCTATCTTTGACTCTGTCTTTGTCTCTGTTTTTTGTCTGTCCCTCAGTCTCTCGCTCTCTCTCTTTCTTTCTCTGCTCCTCTCCTAACTCTCTCTGCTGTCTGACTCTCTCTCTGTCTCTCTCTGACTCTCTCTCTCTCTCTCTCTCTCTCTCTCTCTCTCTCTCTCTCTCTCCCACGATGCCTCCGTCTGGTGTGTGTGGTGTGTGTGTGTTGTGTGTGTGTGTGTGTGTGTGTGTGTGTGTGTTGTGCGTGTGTTGAGTGTGTGTGTGTCGTGTGTAAGTGGTGCTGTGTGTGTGTGTGTGTGTGGTGTGTGTGTGTGTGTGTGTGTGTGTGGTGTGTGTGTGGTGTGTGTGTGCGTTCGCGCGCGCGCGCGCGCGTGTTTGAGTGTTTGTGTCTCCATACTCCCATCTATGCACTCCTTATTATGCATTCACAAGTGAACTGAAATGATCATCAACATTCACTAAACTCTTTCCAAGTTACCAATCCTTGAAAGCGAGTAACTAAACGCAGCTCGACCAGTTAAGGAAGTCACGAACACATTGATACGAAGAATTTGTACAAACATTATGAAGCTTCTCGTTGCAATTCTAACCAATAAGCAGGCTGTCTGGTGTGTTCTCTCGACTGTTTATTGTGTCGGATTGTAGATTTACACTTCTAAGCTTTTCCACTTATGAATAGAAATGATGGTCAGATGGTTCCCAGCAGAGAGATTTAAATCAACAGAATGGCACTATTTCAGAAAGCCCACAAAGAGGAATGTAAAGCTCTATGGGTGGTGTTATAAGGCAATGTGCACTATGACCCTATCTGTTCAAACACACACGCACTGCCCTACTCCGTTCCTACTCGCACAAAGCCAAACAAAACAGGTGCGTGTGTGTATGTGTGTGTGTGTGTGTGTGTGTGTTGTGTGTGTGTGTGTGTGTGTGTGTGGTGTGTGTGTGTGGTGTGTGTCCGTGTGTGTGTGTGTGTGTGTGTGGTGTGGTGTGTGTGTGTGTGTGTGGTGTGTGCTGTGTGTAGGTGTGTGTGTGTGTGTGTGTGTGCCTCTATAGTATTGTTTAATGACAGGAGTGCCTAGATGCAGCCCTGTCATTCACACTTCAACCAAGATGTCATTTATAGAACATCATCGCTCATCGCTATGTATCATTATTCTTTCTCATGAAAACCAGTCAGTCTGGTGACTTGTGTGACCTTTTAAAACCACCCTACCCGCTATACTCTTTAATCATGGCATGTTTTTCAAACACAACCACACACACAGACTCAATGTTGCAGTTCTGGCAACCGCCAGTCCTTTGATAACTTATCAAGCATCTGATAGTCTGGAGCAGTCCCTTCCAAAGCAGACGGTGGCTTTGTTGGGAGGGGTCACTTCAGTGTATGTCCAGTGGATCGTGTGCTAAAATCAAGGCTTTACCGATGTTCGATCGCTGTGATGCAACAGTAATGGCTTTGTCGCAGAGCTTGTCTTGGGTAAGTGTTCTCGTCTAGCAGCATTGGATGATAGAGAAGAAGCACCGAGAGTTAATCTGGTAGGAGAATCTGAGTGGGTGTGTGTGTGTGTGTGTGTGTTGTGTGTGGTGTTGTGTGTGTGTGCTGTGTGGTTGTGTGGTGTGTGTGTGTGTTGTGCGTGCGTGAAGTGTAGCGTTGCTGTGCGTGTGTGTTGTGTGTGTGTCGCTGTGTGTGTGTGTGTGTGTGTTGGTGTGGGCGTGGCGGCGCGTTGAGTGGACGTGCCGTGCGCGTGTGGTGTGTTTGTGTGTCGTGTGTGTGGGTTGTGTGTGTGTGTGTGTGTGTGCGCGCGCGGCACGTGAGTGTATGTGGTGTGTGTGGTTTTGTGTGTAGTGTGTGTGTGTGTGTGTACCAACGTGGTGGGTGCAGTGTGTGTGTGTGTGTGTGTGTGGTGTGGGTGTTGTGTGTTGGTGTGTGTGTCTGGGTGTGACTGTCTTTGTGTTGTTGTTGTGCGTGGCGTGTGTGCGTGCGTGCGTGTGTGTGATGCGAAGAGTGAGTGCACGTGCGTGTATGTGTTTGTGTGTGTGTGTGTGTGTTTTATGTTGTGTGTGTGTGTGAGTGTGGTGTGTGTGTATGTGTGTGTGTTGTGGTAGCGTGTGTGTACCGCGCGCACGTGTGTATATGGTATTGTGTGTGTGTGTGGGGGTGTGTGTGTGTGTGGTGTGTGTGTCTGTGTCTGTGTGTGTGTGTGTCTGTCTGTCTGAATGTCTGTGTGTTTGGTGATAGATGACCTAGCGTGCTGCGTGCCGTGACAGGTTGCGTGCGTGCGCATGCAGTAGCGTGCGTGCGTGCGTTAGCGCTGAGCGGACTGCAGTGCAGTCGCGCTAGCGCTGCAGTGTCGCTGCTGTGCTGTGCAGATGATCGTAGCTGAGCGCTAGGCGCGCGCGAGACGATGGCGCCTGCGAGCGCGCGCGCGCCGTGCTGCTATGTGTGTGTGTGTGTGTCTGCACTGTAGACGAGTGCATGTGTGAGGTG
>JADBJO010001793.1:182500-187500 GCA_016801955.1 Conus betulinus | reverse complement strand
CAGTGTAGCGTAATATAGTATAGTATAGTGCAGTGCAGTGTAGTGTAGTGTAGTATAGTGTAGTGTAGTGTGGAGCGCGATTTTAGTCAAATTCGAGCAAGAAAGAAAATGTGTGCGTGCACGCACAACATAAGCAACATGCCTCTTACCTATTTACAGGAATGTTCGCTAGTGTGTGGGCAGCCAAGACAAGAAAGGGAAAAGAAAGGTACAAGAATGGCGTGTAACACGCTGTTAAAAACTATGTTTTCCTCGCTTATCTTGACAACAATTTGATCGAAAAACAGCTGCCAGCTGAAATCAGAAGGCGTTTGAAAAAGTGGTGGAAAATATGGCTGAGTGCTGAGCATGCGTGGTGACCATTGTGAGAGCTGTGTCATCAAAAAAGCTGTCAGTTACTATATGGCCGAGTTTTATTGGTGGTTCGGTGGTTAATGTGTAAAGAACCATTGCATATGTCGGAAATGAGAATCTGGGTGTAGCGCAAAAGGGTTTATGCTGGTGTTTTCCTCTGTGTTCGCTTTTTTTTTGTGAACTCTCTCTCTCTCTCTCTCTCTCTCTCTCTCTCTCTCTCTCTCTCTCTCTCTCTCTCTCTCTCTCTCTCTCTCTCTCTCCTGTGTGTGTGTGCGTGTGTATGTGTGTGTGTGTGTGCGTGTGTGTGTGTGTGTGTGTGTGTGTGTGTGTGTGTGTGTGTGTGTGCACGCCCCCTTTAAACACACCCCCCCCCCCCCCCCCCAACCGAATGCCTTCACAGCAGGGCATTGAATGAACGCTGAACAACCAAACATTCACTGCGCTAGTTCCCGTATACTAATCAACCAATGCAATTTACCACACACTGTTCAACACTAGTAACAAGACGAAACACACTAACCAGAGACTAGCATTATGAAACTTTCGTTGTGATTGTAGTCAAAAGACAGGCCGGTTTGGGTTGTTTGCAGGATGTGTTAATGTCCATAAATATAAATTCTTCTTCTGATTTTTCACATATGCATAAAGATGCACGCTAGATGGTTCCCAGTGGGAAGATTGAAATCAACAGAGTGGGACTATTTGGGGAAGCCCAGCAAGCGCAGCGACAGGGTCACGGGTAAGTTATAAGGCGTAGGGGGAACTGGCGCCCAGTGCGAGGAGAGGGTGGGACTCTGTACGCACACCCCCCTGTACAATGAAAAAATGTTTTTAAACTAACAAAAATAAATAAATGAAAGAATAAATAAGTAAATACATACATAAAGTAATAGATAAGTAAATAAACAATAAATACATACGTGAGGAAATAAAGAAATAAACGAATGAATAAATAAGTAAATAACTAGATAAGTAAATAAATGAATGAATAAATAAATAATATACATAGATAAAAATACATAAATGAATGAATGAATGAATCAATCAATCAATCAATCAACCAATAAAGCGAACCAAACTTAATCAATACAAACAACTAGTTTCGCATCACACATGCACCTTTGATGTCGTTATATGATCGATCATAGGTAACCATAATGATGCCAACCAAAATCCATGGAACTTTTACCCGAACATCACACGAGCCAAATGCCTCTCTTCTAGTCAAAGGACAGTTACATCTGTGATAGCTGAGATGAAATTCCCTGTTTCCGGACATACCAAATGAAAAAAAAAAAAAGGGGGGGGGGGGGGGGGGGGGGGGGGGGGGAAGAATGATCGGAATATATGGATAAATCGTACGTCTCTACTGATAATAACTGAAGCGGAAAACAACCGCCTGCTGACAAAGTCTTCAAAAGAGGACAGGGGAATGAGATGGAAGAAGAGGGGGTAGGGTGGCGGGGAGGGGGGATGGGAAGGGGGGGGGGCAAAAGTTAATGAGTGCTTAGGTGACTTAGGTCAGAGCCATGCGTCAGAAAGCGACCGCACAGTGTATGGCTGGGATTTACGGTTGAACTAGCATTTGGCGAATGTAGAGATTGCCTCTGTATGTACTGGTGGCTTATTCGTTTTAATCGCTTGGCTCATGAATCATACGAGCACATGTCCATGTCTGGTATCACACACACACACACACACACACACACACACACACACACACACACACACACACACACATACACGCACACGCACACACACACACGCACACACAGAACTCTCTCTCCCTCTCTCTCTCTCTCTCTCTCTCTCTCTCTCTCACACACACACACACACACACACACACACACACACACACACACACACACACCTCTGTCTCTGTCTGTCTGTGTCTGTCTCTCTCTGTCCCTCTCTGTCTGTCTGTCATTCTCTCTCTGTCTCTCTCTCTGTCTCTCTCTCTCTTTCTCTCTCTCTTTCTCTCTCTGTCTGTCTGTCTGTCTCTCTCTCTCTCTCTCTCTCTCTCTCTCACACACACACACACACACACACACACACACACACACACACACACACACACACACCTATCTTTGTCTCTCTATGTCTGTCTGCCTGCTCTCTCTCTCTCTCTCTCTCTCTCTCTCTCTCTCTCTCTCTCTCTCTCTCTCTCTCTCTCTCTCTCAGTTCACGTACGTACGTGTGTGTGTGTGTGTGTGGTGTGTGTGTGTGTGTGTGTGTGTGTGTGTGTGTGTGTGTGTGTGTGTTTTAAGTGCATGTACACACCCCACATATACCTCCTGGTATGTCTGGTACCACGCACGCACGCACACACACACACACACACACACACACACACACACACACACACACACACACACACCGCACGCACGCACACACACACAACACACACACACACAGAGCTCTCTCTCTCTCTCTCTCTTCTCTCTCTCTCTCTCTCTCTCTCTCTCTCTCTCTCTCTCACACACACACACACACACACACACACACACACACACACACACACACACACACACACCTCTGTCTCTGTCTGTCTCTCTCTGTCCCTCTCTGTCTGTCTGTCTGTCATTCTCTCTGTGTCTCTGTCTCTGTCTCTCTCTCTCTCTTTCTCTCTCTCTTTGTCTGTCTGTCTGTCTGTCTCTCTCTCTCTCTCTCTCTCTCTCTCTCTCTCTCACACACACACACACACACACACACACACCACTTATCTTTGTCTCTCTATGTCTGTCTGCCTGTCTGTCTGTCTGTCTGTCTGTCTGTCTGTCTGTCTCTCTCTCTCTCTCTCTCTCTCTCTCTCTCTCTCTCTCTCAGTTCACGTACGTGTGTGTGTGTGTGTGTGTGTGTGTGTGTGTGTGTGTGTGTGTGTGTGTGTGTGTGTTTAAGTGCATGTACACACCCCACATATACCTCCTGGATGCTTTAACAAGTGGATGGCATAAACGAAAGACTACCAAGTGATTCGCTGTGCTATGCCGCAGTTACAAATCAATGAAAATGATGTGCTTCATACTGTCTGATAACAACAGTAAGAAGATACACTCAAATCGCAGACCGCCTACTGCATCATAGAGTTTATTTCTGACACATGGTTTTGCGACCTTTTGTATAAATATAATTGTAAGATTAGAATCAAACAAAAGTGAGAAAAATCAAGGAAAACGAAACTAAACTAATACAAAACACACAAGCGCGTTTGCACATGCATACGCGCGTATAATACCTATTAACTATTGACAGTATGTGCACAATAATTCTATTTGTTAGACAGGAAACCCTTACTAAACTGTACACGAGCAGATCAAAAAAATTTTTTTTTTTTTTCTAATCACAGAACTTTGGCCACTTCAAACGGGCATAATACAGCCCAGAGTGCAGTCCCCTGTTTGCGGCCATGCCAGTAAAAACTCGGACAGGAGTGACGTGGAACGCTGCAGTGAACCGTTCTCTCGCTTCCCTTGACAATAAAGGGCTGCTGAAATTATGAGGCCTTTGAAAAGAGCCACGGACGAGTGGAGTGGAGTGGAGTGGGTTGAGGAATGGGTGGTGAGTGTGTGTGTGTGTGTGTGGGGGGGGGGGGGGGGGGGGGGGGGGGGGGGGGTATAAGCTAGTCTCACGCCTGCGTGATGCCTTTTTTTTTTTTTTTTAAAGAAAGCCACGACACAGGCCGTTGAAATTATGACGCTTTTAAAAAAAAAAGGGGGGGGGGGGGGGGGGGGGGGACGATCGCGGGGTAGGAGTGGAGGTGGGGCTGTGTGGGATGAGTGTGGGTTGTAAATGGTTCTATCCACGCTCGATGAACTTGATGAGAACTGTCTTCACAAAAGCCACCAGACAGTATTCGGCTGGGATTTATAACTATAGCTAGACGATCCAGTGTTCAGCAATGTGTAAATAATCCATTGCATGTATTGGATGTATAGAAGAGGAGGAGATTCCGTGTAGGGTTTCTATTTCCTTGAGGGTTTATGGTGTTCGTAGTCATCGGCTGGCACATGAATCATACTAGTTGGTGTCTCTCACTCTCTCTCTCTCTCTCTCTCTCTCTCTCTCTCTCTCTCTCTCTCTCTCTCTCTCTCTCTCTCTCTCTCTCTCTCTCTCTGTGTGTGTGTGTGTGTGTGTGTGTGTGTGTGTGTGTGTGTGTGTGTGTGTGTGTGAAATGAAGTCAATACCACTAAGTAATTCACTGAGGGTACTTCCAAGTTTGAAATCGATAAAAACAATGTACCTACCACATACTTTTCGACAGCAGTAGTACTAGTAGTCAGAAAAAACACACACATCTTGGAGAATGTGCACTGCATTACGAAGCTCAATTATGAAAATGCTTTTGTGGCCTTTCCTATATGATTTTTGTTTGTTTTGTAATTGAAGAAAATAAAAGTAAGCAGAAATAAATCAGCACTCCAACGAAAACAACACGAACGACTAATTCCCGTGCATAAGGCACACACATTATATGAAGCAATCAGTGGCAACATCCACATGCAAGCAGTGCAGTGTCTCGTCCGGTGGGTTGCCTCTTAATGACTTCACATTGAGCAGTGCCGGGGCTGTGGCTTGTCGTCGGCCAGGCTGTGGGTGTGGACGGGAGAGTCGGAATGAGTGGCCGTGGGTGCATTGTCATTGAGGGG
>JADBJO010001793.1:165000-167500 GCA_016801955.1 Conus betulinus | reverse complement strand
TATCTTCGCATTTCGATATTTAACGGTCGCATTGCACACACTGGGTCATTCACCACTTCCTGTAGATCTGATTGGCTGGCTGGCTACTTCCTGTTCAGGGGCTGACTCTGTCTGTACGAGAGACTTCATCTTCGAGAATGTAAAACAGTCTCGTTTGCAGCACACGTATGATGGTTCGCACGTGAGCCAAGGCTGTGTGTTTCTAAAGGACTGACCTCGCTGAATGTGCACAGCAACACACTGGTATACACGGTCAGCTTCAAGGGCGGCCTCTCCGATTGAACACTCCCCTTGCGGCGCGTAGTGACTGGGATGCCCGAAGTGGTCAGCAACTGTCAGTTCTCCCTCTAACACTAACAGCAAGAAAGCGAGGCAAAAGATTCATCCCGTCCTCTCCTGTACTGTGAAGGTGCCTCGTGCCTGTTAAAAAAGTCAGATTGTTAGGAACCGTCTTTTTGCTCTCCTGGACTTGCATGAAGGCATATATAGAGCTTTATTCTTGATCTGTATCTGTAGTCTGGAAAAAAGTACTGATTTCATTGCCTGTTTAGGTACGAGTGCTCTCTCTCCTCTCTCCTCTCTCTCTCCTCTCTCTCTCATCTCTCTCTCTCTCTCGGTCTCTCTCTCTCTCTCTCTCTCTCTCTCTCTCTCCTCTCTCTCTCTCACTCCTCTCCTCCTCTCACTCACTCACAGACCCTCTTCTCCTCTCTCTCTCTCCTCTCTCTCTCTCTCTCTCTCTCTCTCTCTCTCTCGTGCTTGTGTAAGTTCAGGGCGAGGTTGGAAGGAGGGGAAAACGATGGTGGAAGGGACAACGGGGCAAGGGAGGACTCACGTATGCATGCTTGTTTCTGTGTGCCTAACTGTGTGGGTCAACAGGAGGACCTACATGGACCAAGATTCTGTCCAACGGACTCACTCCCATCACTTCCATCTAGCCAGGACGGATGGCCTTGGCCCACAACGTCAACAAGCGGACTGCTGTGCAAGAGCAGCTCTGCCCAAACTGACCCCCCCATTGGATCACATAGACTCAGTGGAGTGGCAGTGAGGAAGACCTGACTTTGGAGAACTGGAAGAAGGCAATACCGGGGCTTAAAGTGATCAGCTACGGAACTCGACCAACAGCTTTCAAGGCCAATACTAGCCTCCAACCATACCAAGCACCAGGGCAGTACAACGTACTCTTACACCACGACTCCCTCGAGGCCTATGTCCAGGAGTGACTTTGTCCCTAAGAGTCTCCGGCTAGCAGAACGTTAATCCAACTCTAGTGGTAGGAAGAGAGAGAGGAGAGAGAGAGAGAGAGAGAGAGAGGGGGGGGGAGAGAGACACAGAGAGAGAGAGAGAGAGAGAGAGAGAGAGAGAGAGAGAGAGAGAGAGAGAGAGAATGAGTGTGTGTGGGTGGGTGTTGCGGTGGATTTTGGTTGAGAACTTTACACGACGTAAAGCACTGTTTTTTGTTTATCACCCTTACATGACAATTGCTAAAGGCTTTCAGACATACTGACGGGTTTCGACGCGCTAGGAAACTTAAAAGCATTCAATGCACTGTTACTGATTTATCATGACGCTTCCAACTGGACAGCTGATAGAAGTTCAAGTATAAGATAGAATGGAGATTGTGTTCAGTGTTTGTTCCCTTCGGTCTGGTTCTGCAATGTTAATGATGAATATCATGGCATCTGGTGTAGATGTATTGCTCTCTCTCTCTCTCTCTCTCTCTCTCTCTCTCTCTCTCTCTCTCTCTCTCTCTCTGTGCTGACTTTGCCCAGACATGTCTGTCTGTCTGTCTGTCTATGTGCGTCTGCGTGCATGCCTGCTCGTGTGTCCGTGTCTACGCGTTTGTGTATGTATCGGACTAAGTGTTTGCATCTGTGTGTGTGTGTGTGTGTGTGTGTGTGTGTGTGTGTGTGTGTGTGTGTGTGTGTGTGTGTGTGCGTGCGTGCGTGTGTGCATGCGTGTGTGCGCTCGCGCGCACGTGTGTGTGTGTGTGTGTGTGTGTGTGTGTGTGTGTGTGTGTGTGTGTGTGTGTGTGTGTGTGGTGCGTGCGTGCGTGCGTGCGTGTTGCGTGTGTGCGCTCGCGCGCACGTGTGTGTGTGTGTGTGTGTGTGTGTGTGTGTGTGTGTGTGCGTGTGTGCGTGTGCGTGGTACGGTTGTGTGCACTGCATCTGTGCGTTTTGTGTTTGCTTTGACTACATTAGACCCATGTTTTTATCCATTAATAATTATTATCCTTTGCTTAAAAAACCAATGTCATCAAGGAGGCGTCATCGTGTGCAGACCAGTTCACATACGCCGCTCTACATTTGCTGAGGCAGGAGTCCCTTAAAGCAGCCACCAACCAAACAGCACACGAACAAGATCATTCAAAGGACACAGTATCTTTTGATCGTGATCACAGCAAAATTGCCAGTTTATGTATTAATCAAAAGTATAATTTCCTAACTGCATATCGGGTGGCTATGGGCTAAAGCAGACTGCTTTGTCTGATCCTGACCAC
>JADBJO010001793.1:150000-152500 GCA_016801955.1 Conus betulinus | reverse complement strand
AGTGCGGTGAACAACGTCTTCCCGTGCACGGAAATTTGAGGGGGAGAGAGAGAGAGAGACTACATGCCTTTGGGTGCGGTGACCGTCTTCCCGTGCGCGGAAATTTTGCTTGAAGGCACCCGCTAGCTGGAGCTGGCTCTGTGAGGGCCACACGTGACATGCGCACGGCTGTGGGAAAGAAGAAGTATGCTACGTTAGAAAGGGAGTGTGCTTTGCTGTTAACTTAGGGTCAGCTGTTAAACGTAAGGGATCCACACACACAACACATTCTATGTTGCACTCAAAGCTGTGTGTAAACATCTATGACTCCTCACTATCAGAAAAAAAGGGCTACAGTTTGAATTTTTGACATGCTCTGCTGCAGCTTCTGAAGCCGTACAAATGAGTTTCAATTCTACTACGGAAACAACACAGTCTGCATGTGCCCCCCCCCCCCCCCCCCCCCCCCCCCCCCCCCTCCATCTTACCCTTGTTTCTGTCCACAGCTAGATCCTTCATTCGCCTATTCTTCTGTTCCATCCATGGAAATGGGACACAAATAAATCACTCTCTCCTCCACTGACATTGCTAATATGTGGTGTTGAACTGATTCATAAACATTAAATCCCGCAATCATATCTTTCTGTTCGCTTTGAACAAGGAAAAGAGAGAAGCGTGGAGAGTTCTTATGATTCCGACGATAAAGTCACTGCTCTGATCAGATTATAGCCCTGACCTCTGAACTTGGTCTCCTGTCTTGTCCTTGACCTGTTCGGAAGGGAGAGCCCCACAAAGGGCATCAATTCAAACCAGATCAAATCAAGCCCACTTAACGCAGAGGTTATATATACGGGGCCAGGCCCATTCAGAGAATATATTATTTTAATTAAGCAGCACACGCGCTTGTGTGTGTGTGTGTGTGTGTGTGTGTGTGTGTGTGTGTGTGTGTGTGTGTGTGTGTGCGCCCGCGCGTGCGCGCGCGCATGTCATTTGGCTGATCACTATATGTTTGTATTAATTAGGTTTAAAAATAATTGCCATAAACGCGAAATTAGATTAAATAGTCGAGGGGGAATTTCAAATGAAATATAAAATGGAGCTCATAATGTGCATGTGGTCGGTAATAACTTCAGGTTCACATTTACATGTCCAAAAAGTGTACAACAAACTAAACATGTTTTAGTCCGTAAATCTATTGCCTTAAAGTCTATGTTTTCAATGCGTAATCTTCTGAGTACAAAGACTGTTCTGTTCAAATTTGCTAGTTACACAGGATTAAAAAATCTTTTCATCTTCCTGTGTACTTTAATTTTGTGTTTTTGTTGCACATTTGAACTACAGGGTGTTTGTTGGTCATTTTTGTGAGAATTATATATATGACTTTAAGAATATGCGTCTCTCTCTCTCTTCTCTCTCTCTCTCTCTCTCTCTCTCTCTCTCTCTCTCTCTCTCTCTCTCTCTCTCTCTCTCTCTGTGTGTGTGTGTGTGTGTGTGTGCGTTCGTGCGTGCGTGCGTGCGTGTGTGTGTGTGTGTGTGTGTGTGTGTGTGTGTGTGCGTGTGTGTGTGTGTGTGTGCGTGAGAGAGAGAGAGAGAGAGAGGAGAGAGAGAGAGAGAGTGCGCGTGCACGATGTGTGTGTGTGTGTGTGTGTGTGTGTGTGTGTGTGTGTGTTCGTCATGTTTGTAAGTATGAAATGGTACGAAAAATGTGAGTGAGATTGCAACAACTAATACCACAACATGCAAGTGCTTGTTTTTTTGTTTGTTTTCAATGTCCAAAGTCAGACATCACACTTTTATAAAATTAATGATGTACACAAAACTGGCGTCCGGACACTGGCTTGGCCTTAAAAACGTGACAAGAGAATGTCCTGTTTGTGCAAGCTTGTCTGGTATGCAAATCGTATCAGGCCATTTAACGCTAACATCTGAAATGTCAAGTGGCTACGGCCAGAAAATAGTGAGATACAGGATGATTAGAGGAGGTAGGGTGGTGAGTTACAGTGTTTTTATACATTTCTCTTACTTCCCCCCTCCTTATCCCCCACACCCTACCCCTATACATGACTGCATTCCTAAACATGTATCTTAAAAGATGCTAAAACTAACTCTGGGAAATAACATAACAATGATTTCAACAAACAAACAAACAAGAAATATCAATACCGTCAAGCACTAGAAATATAGTGACACATCTTGTCAAAACTTCTATAGCAATGGCCAAACTCTCTGCCGTTTAAAAAAAATCGTTAACTTCAGCTACAAAAATGACAAAGTACAAAAGAAAAAAAGAATGAACGAAAAAAAAGACTTGAGAGAACTCTGTATTGCTCGTGTTTAATTATCATTCTACCTGTCTTTTTATTTAACTGTCTGTCTGCCTGTCCAACTCTTCCAAGCTTTCGTTTACCCACTGTGGAAAGTGAATGCATTCACGACTAGAGAATCTCTCGGTAGAATGCAGACCTCCACCAAGGGCGAACACTCCTCCTGGAACCGCTCTTTGATCCGCCGTAACGTCCCG
>JADBJO010001793.1:115000-145000 GCA_016801955.1 Conus betulinus | reverse complement strand
GTAACTTCATGAATATGAGATGATAAATGTAAGAAACTATAAGTACTTACTTACTGGACTCTTTGATAAAGAAAGAAAGAAAGAATTCTAGGTTAATACCGGTGATTCAAAAATATGTCTAATTGTATATGTAGAAAGCATGGGTATACGTTGTTTGATAGCGGCACATGAGAGAATATATGATCAACTGTGATGTTCTCTTCACAAACACCTGAGGCATTTTGTTGTAAAAGCATCGATTTTCCACCTATATGTAAGGAACGGTAACTTCTTGCGATGTGGGAGTGTTTTAATGTTTGCAATACTAAACTCTGTGTAAATAAGCTAATTGTGAGACTTTTTAAAAGAAATTCTGGAAATGGTTCCAAGCAAATGATTTCATTCTACTGTACTGTTCTTGAACCGAAACTGGAAAATGCATCCCGAGAGACTCAGAACTGCATTTTGCGCCTTTTTTGCAGCTCTATCTACTTCATCGTTATTACAAAGCAAACAACGCGACAGCATCCAGCAGAAAGTAATTGCCGTGCCTTGTATAGAGAGAGCATGAATTAAATTGCTAATTTCAGTTATCATTTCTGATCCATTCTGCAAATTTAATGATTTCAGTTCCTGAAGCACAGACGTTAAATCAGCACAAAAAAAGTATTTGAAATATAGATCGTGGGAAATTTGGAAAATAATTTAACAGCATTAATATTGCAGTAAGTTCCGTAGTAAAATCTGATTTATTTTCCCCAGTGAAAAAAACATTTCTCTACTTTTAAATCATGTATCAAATAAGCCGAGCCCGTATTTTTCTGAATTGACGACCCATCTGTGTACACTTTTAAATGATCTGGATACTTTTCTTCGGTGTGAGCTTTAACGTTGCTTGCCACTATATTTATATTGTCCTTTTTTAGATCAGTATATGTCAATATCAACATGGGCCCTTCAAAGTTTCCAGGAGGGTGTAGCGAAGAAGGACGGCCTAGCAAATATAAACTTTTCGTCAACAGTAATACCTTTAGCTCGCCTAAGCTCAGATGTATACGTTGCCAAAGTAATTGGAGAGAATATTGTTTTTGCACGTGTAGGAAAATCTATATCTGATCTAATTTAATCTCATTTTTCACATCATTCTTAACTGAAATGCTTCTTATCATAAATTTTGTGACATCCATTTCCCTCTGGTCATCTAAGGGTAAAATTTGAGTTTCATTATATGTTCGAAGACACGATGCGTGGGTGGGAAGACCAACTGCAAGTTTGAGCGCTTTGCGTTCTGCACTTTGAAGCTTCTTTAATAGATATTTTGGTGCACTAAAAACAATTCTTGCGCGTACGTTAATTTTTTTATCTTATTAGAGATTTACATGGATAAATTAGAGTGGACATGTCTTGTCTCCATCTTTGTGTACTCACAATTTTGAGAAAATTTAAAGTTTTCCTTGCTTTTGACAGCAAATAATCTATATGTTGATTCCAAGACATTTTCGATGTGAGTTAAACGCCCCAAAACTTGATTTGTAAAGCATGATTAATCACTGCACCATTTATTTCGAAAACAGGCATTTTGTTGGGATTCGAGCCACTGTTGAATAAGACGATGTTTGTTTTTTGTGTAGATAAACTTAGTCCATTCTTTGTCAACAACTCTGCTATAATGTCGAGCTCTTTTTAATCAACTTTTCTGTATGGTTTATGTTACGCAATGGAGTTTTCTTTTTTTAAGGTTACTTCCATCCACAAGCATATATCGTCAGCGTATTGAATTAAGATGACATTTTTAGATATTTTACCGGGTAGATCATATATTAGTAATGCAAATAGGAAAGGACTAATTATTGATTCTAGAGGAATACCCATTGTAAGAATTCTTTCAGTTGAATACGTGTTCCCTATTTAAGTGTAATTTTTCGATTCCTTAGAAAGCTTTTAATATAATCATAAATAGGACCGGAAGACCAATGCTTTTTAAAAAAATGTAATAAGAGAGTCGAGAATTCCAGACGATTGTAAGCCTTATTTCTGTCAAAAAATGTTGCTAATATACATTTACTTCTGGCAAATTGCTTTCTTTATGTTTGTTGCAATTTCATCAAGAGTTCTGATATCGATCTGTTCTCTGTGCGTGTGTGCGTGCGTGCGTGCGTACGTGCGTGCGTGCGTGCGTGCGTGTGTGTGTGTTATATGTGTGTTTGTGTGTGTGTGTGTGATGTGTGTGTGTGCGTGCGTGCGTGCGTGCGTGTATGTGTGTGTGCGATTGTGTGTGTGTGTGTGTGTGTGTGTGTGTGTGTGTGTGTGTGTGTGTGTGTGTGTGTGAGAGAGAGAGAGAGAGAGAGAGAGAGAGAGAGAGAGAGAGAGAGAGAGAGAGAGAGAGAGAGAGAGAGAGAGAGAGAGAGAGAGAGCGTATTTCAACTTCAGACAGATATCGCATACAGATAATTAACTGTAAGTACATTTTGTATTTAACATTCGTCATTTCTCGCTTTGATGTTTTCATTTTTACTTCCAAATGCATATTTTATGGGAAAAGTAATTTATGTTGCCCCCAACATTTTCATATCATGACACACTTACGACCATATAACCCATTCAACACATCATGATTACATGCATGGATCTGAGAACCCTTTACCTTCCTAAGCCCCTGACTAATAGGGCGTCTGATCTTACCATTCCTCTGTTAATTATTATGGAATCTATAACGCTTAATATATGAATAATAGGTTAGTTGTCCATTGTTGTTAGCTATGCTTGTCTGATTGTAAATAAGCCTGATAAGTAGTTAACTACGTGAAGTAATATTAGGAACCCCGAACTGCTGGTACCTTATCAGCCAATTATTCGAAGGGGGTAACCTCAACAAGCCATCTGTGAGGAAGTCGAGGCCAAAGAGAGGATTTTTTTTTTTTATATATGATGCCCCCACAGAAAATCAGCATTCTCCAAGACCTCCAGCACGCCTTTCTCCTACGACAAGGAAATCAGCTCTCCTCCAGACACAAGGTAACAGAAGAGAAAAGATTGTGCCATCAAGAAATTGATGAAGAGAGGGTAGGGTAAAATGATTCAGAATGAAGAAGACACATGGGCTAACGTATTGGCTTAAGCCAATAGACACAGACCATCCGAAACCACTGTATTCTATATTAAATTCTAAACTGTTTGTAACAGGTACCTGAGTATGAAGCCGAACCACCAGCAGAAGAAAAGAAAAAAACATCGTCAAACAATTCAGCCCTTGTTTCATGAAGTAACAGCACCTGAAACTGTTTACATCACTTTCAGATTTACTATATGCAAACACAATATACACCCTCCTCCCCTTTTGCTACCCTACCCCCTCTTCATTGCAAATCCTTACACTCAATCACTGGCGTTGGGTCACAAGTCACGCTCGAGTTTACAGTCCTCGCTAAGATATGGCACTGAATGAATTCATATACAGTGAATTTCCATTATAGCATCTTCCTGTTCACAATGAACAAGAAAACGTCAGATAAGTACGGAGATTCCTTCCAAATCTATCCGAAAAGTTGCTACATCAACCCGACCATAGTCCAGAACTCTTACCTTAGTCTCAGGCTTTGTCCTTGACCTGCTCGGCGTGGGGAGCCCCAGAAGGGGTATTCATTCACACCAGGTGACATGAAAGCCCAGTCAGCAAAGAGGGTGTATCAGGGCCTGGCTCAAGGAGAGAATACAATGTCGCTCAATTAAGCAAAGCAGTACCTCCCTCCGGCGTAACTCAAGAGATCGTCAGGACCCGAAGCCTCCCAAGTGCGTGCAGTGTAACAGTTTAACGTGTGTGTGCGTGTGTGTGTGTGTGTGTGTGTGCGGGTGTGTGCGGCGTGCGTGCGTGCGTGCGTGCGTGCGTGCGTGCGTGCGTGTGTGTGTGTTGGGTGTGTGTGTGTGTGTAAAAAAAGAGAAAAAGAATAATCCATATGATTCATTGGATAAGTGGAACATCATATTGTTGCTATTGTTCTCGCTGTTGTTGTTGTTGCTCTTTGTAGTTGTTCTTTCTTCTTTTCATCAATGCATCTGTTATATGAGAAAAGACTACAGACAAGAAGAAGACCAAAAGCAGGGGGTGGGGGGGGGGGGGGGGGGGGGAATGAAACTTTGGTTCTACAAGGAAATCAGAAGATTGTGTATGTGTGTATAAGTGCGAGTGCATGTGCATGCGTGTGCGCGTGTGTGCGTGCATGCGTGCGCGCGTGTGAGTGTATGTGTGCCCGCGCGCGCGCGCGCGCGTGTGTGTGTGTGTGTGTGTGGTCACTGGATGGGTATGAACGAGCCCGCGCATATGTGGGGTTTGTGCGTGTCTCTCTCTCTCTCTCTCTCTCTCTCTCTCTCTCTCTCTCCCTCTCTCTCTCTCGAGAGAGAGAGAGAGAGAGAGAGAGAGAGAGAGGGAGGGAGGGAGGGAGGGAGGGAGGGAGGGGAGGGAGAAAGGAAGAGATGGGGAAAGGAGAAGCGAGGTTTTCGTTGTTTCCTCGGTTGAAAGGGTAGATCGAAAAAAGAAAACGTCATGACTAATACCACGACAACCCAACCAGAGTTTGTTCAGTTTGTTTGTTTTTTAACGTACAAAGCCAGACATCAAACCTTTCAATGTTAACGATGGAGACAAACTAACATCGGGACACTGGCTTATCCAAAAAAAAGTGACAAGAAAATCTCCGGATTTTGCAAGCGTGTCCGGTAAGCAAATAGCATCAAGCCAATTAACAGAGCGTCTGAAATACCAAATGGCTACCGCAGAAAGCAGTGACATACATGACTGAGTGGAGGAGGGGGTTACAGGGTTCCCATGTCAAGCCTTTACTTCCGGCTCCACACTCCATCACACCACTGTCTCTACACTGTCCCTATTCCTAAAAATTGTATTTAGATCAGCATGAAACCTTTTTTCTGAGAAAGAACTCAACGTCAACAAGAACCAACAACAACGCAAAACAGTGGAGCCGCCAAGCACTAATGTATATCGACATGTCTTGTCAGAACATTTTAGACATGGTCAAATTCTATCGTTCTTCCGAACAAACTATGTTTAAGTCAAACCATCAAAAATGACAGTGAACGAAGGACAAGAAAACAAAGACAAAAAGGGAAAACAAACTGACTTTATTGAACGCTGCATTGCCTGCGTTTCATTCGCCTGTCTGTATGTTTACCTGCCTGCCTATCCACCGGTCCAAATGCTCCCAAAATTTAGTTTATCCATCGAGCGGGAACTGAATGTATTGACAACTACAGGGGCAACTGGGCATAGGGCGGATCTCCCGAAAAGCTGAGTAATCTTCTGAAACATTTCTTGATACGACACAATGTGCCAGAATCATTCCATTTCCGAATTCACTTCCTTGTGTGGTGGTAAAAAAAAAGTACGTTCCTAAACTCAGCCATCGGGGGTAAATCTAGAGTGACTTCCCTGTTTGTTCCAAAATCACTTCCCTCCTTCAAATTCGCGAAGTGGCCCAAACGACAAAGCTCTTAATGTATCACAATTCAACTGAATCGGGAGAGTGGGGGGGGGGGGGGGGGGGGGTGGGGGGTAGGCTGGTGCCAGAATTATTCCCTATCTTTTGTTTTTTTCCAGACCAGTCTGAACAATAATTTGAAGCATGGTCCACAATCACCGTAGGGCGAGAATATAGGCACGTGGGTGTGTTTCAGGACTATGCCTGAAATCACTGATCGGGGATAGTTGTGGCCCAGGTCCACAGTTACCTCCATGTGTAATGTGGGTGCAGTTTGATTGTAATCTTGGTCGTTTGAGTCTCATCAAGAATTGTGAAGAAAAGAGGTGATTTGGGAACAAACTATAGGTCGGATTAACTTCATTTCCCAACGGAGGGATTGGGGTATGGGGGGGGGGGGGGGGGGGGTAGTTTGGATTTGTCCCCTTTTTCACCCGATTGTTTCGGAAGAGGAATGGTCGCGACACCTGTCACCAAAACGTACTAGGTTCGTACGTGGGCTTTCTTCTTCCTTTGCACTGCGTTTTATTCACATCTGTACATTGCAGTTTGTTCTTGCATGCCTACAGAGAATAAACCCAACAAACCAGTAAACGTAGGTGAGAAAACTAAACTTCCTTGGCGGAGAAAACACATGCCAACAAATGCTTTCCAACAGTCTCTGTTTACTAAGCCTTGGAAGCGGTGATAATGGGTGCTGTAAAAGAAAGGAAGCCTGGCACCGAGTGGCAGAATGTCTATAGTACCTCTTTTATTTTGCATATGTTTAATATTTGAAGTCTTCTTCGGGGTTTCTGAGCAGTTATCTCTGTCACTGTCTGTCAGTTGATTTCCTTCTCTGTCTTTTTGTCCGGCGATTGAATCCGTATGTCTGTTGGACTTAGGACCCCTTCTTCCTCCTCCTCCTGTTCTCTCTCTCTCTCTCTCTCTCTCTCTCTCTCTCTCTCTATATATATATATATATATATATATATTATATATATATATAGAGAGAGAGAGAGAGAGAGAGAGAGAGAGAGACTTGTGTCTTGTGTTTTATATTTTCTACTTTTCACAAGAGCTTGTTTTGCTCTTTCATGATTTTCTTTTGCTTCTTAGGTGGCACCTTTAGTGAGTTTTTTGAAAACTCAACAAACATACTACGGTATTGCACACACCAGCCTTTTTCTGGTATAGCATTCTTCTTAAAACTGAAAAGGCAGAGGAGTTTAATACCACTTTCCGCGGTCACTGAGGAGAAACAATCAGGTTTCGAAATACCGGTATTTGACCAGGAGATATATGTTAGTGAGCTTTCTCCCCATTGGAGATGGTCTCCCGCTTTGGAGACTATAAGCTTGCTGAAGGTTCATTTTGAGAAGCATTTATTTATTCCCCATTCGCCCACTCAAGCTCATATTGTCAGTTAGGCAGAATCATCTACCACTGCAGATATGAAGGCTTATCACCCCCTATTTCTATAATCTGAGACCATAAGAGCAAGCTTTGTTTATAATTCAATATATATATATATATATATATATATATATATATAGTCTCACACGCACATACATACTCACACACATACACCGCGCGCGCGTGTGTGTTTGTATATGTGTTTGTGTGACATAGGTTTTTGTGTATATGTGTGTGTGTGCGCGTGCGTGCGTGCTAGGGTGGCGTACGTGCTTACATGCGTGAGTGTGTGTGGGGGGAGGGGTGCAGAAGCTTTCATGGTAGCAAGAACTGTCATACAATGAATTCCCATATGGTGCAGGGAAACATCCATCTTGTGGCTGTCAATCAATTAAAAAGCGATTGTTCTAACATTTCTATCTACGAGAGGAGGCTACCTCATTCGCACTTAAAAATGTTTTATCAGTACTTGGGAGAAACTAACACAGAAATATATGGCAGCATTTGGCTAAACGACTCTTGACATCCTACTACGATTATTTTATTCACAACTGTCACTGTTTATAATTGTTGTGTTTCTGTATTCGTCAAAGGACGTTGCTCAACATATTTGGAAATTCAAGACACGGAAGTGAGAGATTGAGAAATAACATTTAGACAATCCTGCTTTTAATTCAGTTTCTTTCTACTTATATCCACAATATTTTCAATACTAAAAAGAGTTTTAATAGGGCTGAATGTAAAAAAGATTCATGTTTCCTAAGTAGGTTCAGTTGCTGAGTTTTTCAGAGCACTCAAATTATCGCGTCTTCTAACTGGTGATAAGAGATATCAGAATGTTGCTCTCGTTTTGTCTGTGATGACATGTGCACGTTATGTGAGTGACACTCACAGGGCGTCGCTTTCATGTGCATAAAGACAGAATTTGCCCTTGAGTTTGAGAGATGAGCAAATATAGGTGTATTCACATAGACGTTCTCTTCCTTTCTTCCCCTGTTTGCTTTCTATGATTGATATCTGTAAAGTGCTGTGACCTTCTATATGCTTTGTGTTAATCAATGTGCTCATAACGGATGCAGTCGACAGGCACTTTAGGGTAACTATAGGGGAAAGAAAGCAAACATTTGAACAATAAGGCACACAAACGTTAGACACGTCGCGACAAGATTTGATTAACAAACAAGAGATCAAATGAAAATCACAGAAAATCAGATCACAATGCTTGCTTTTGACCACATTGATTTCACTTCCGATCTTTCCTCTGAAAACACTGGATTTTTCACATGGTGCATTTGCTGCAGTTTTGACACAAGGCCTGATACTGACGAGAGCTCTAAGCTTCAACAGTTTCCTGAAGTGTGATATTAAAACTATTCCATCTCTACAGCCAATTCATTTATCTTGTGGTTGTAAATCTTGCAGAGAATGATATCTGACAATTCTGTATACGCAGAGTTTTTACTAACGCCAGTGTGTAACGGACTAAAATACAGTTGAAGTAAAGCAGAATCTCACACCAACATTCTGGAAGGATTTTAAAGCGTCAATCATTTTCCGATTTGTTGTTGTTTGTTTTGTTTGTTTGCTTGTTTTTGTTTTGTTTTTTGTTTATTTATTTTTATCGTGTCTGCATGTTTACAGAACCAATCATCTGTTGATCTCCCTCTATTGGACAAAATCAGAATGTCTCTCTCTCCATCTCTCTTAAATCTCTGGTCTATCTCTCTCTCTTCATTCACTTTTCGGCTCTTAATCTTTTTTTCCTATCTTGAACATTCTTCTTTTTATCTTCGTCACCATCTCCTGCTGCTTCTCCCTCTATTGGACAAATCAACTCTCTCTCTCTCTCATCTCTCTCTCTCTCTCTCCTCTCTCTCCTCTCTCCTCTCTCCGTTCTCTTTCGCGTTAATGCATGATGCCGCTTGAGCAGTGTTGGAACTGACATGTCATGGCCCCTTCATGCTGCATTAACCTCTTCGTGGGTTCATGATAGCTCAATTAAAGCCTCTCATCCTTTCCTCTTGTTTTCATTTAGTTTTTACAGGGCAACATGAGGTGGCTAGAAATCATCAGACTCGCTGCTGTGGCAAACAAGCCTAATGACCGTGTGAGGGGAAACCTAGAAACACATGAAACTGGTAGAATCAAGACTGCAAAAAAGCAGAGAGAGAGAGAGGGGGAGAGAGAACGAGACAGACAGAGAGAGAGAGAGAGAGACAGAGACAGAGACAGACAGACAGACAGACAGACAGAGAGAGAGAGAGAGTCCCAACGAACGTCTATGGTGTTCCCAGTAAACGCACGCTGGACGTTTGTATTTATCTCCAAATGATATGGAACGTAATTCCAGACTTTAGTTTTACCAATACTTCACACAAGGTGGGCATTCTCTTCTCCGTCTTCTTTTTGTTCCCACATGTATACTGTCAGTTCTGTGTGAGGTGGAGAAACTGCTTTGTGGATAGCATGAATCTGGCTGCGTGGACAGTACCAGAGGATGTGGCTCAGAGACTAGTGTCATCCTATGCTGTCTTGCAATCCCATACTTTGTGCGAGAACATTTTGGATTGCGAGAAAGCGTGCGCTGATAAGTAGTCTTCAAGATCGTATCTCTCTGTTGGTGATGGTGCAAACGTCAGCTTGCTGAAGATCAGAGCACGGAGGCGGTTGTGATCTGTTTGGGTCCTATCAGTGCAAACTTGCTCTTCAAGGAAACAGTGAATGTTCTTTTTGATGATGTGAAGATTAAAGGCTACCTTTGTTAGATAATTCCTCGAAGAAACGTGCCTGGGAATTCACGATCAAAGTAAGTATCATGCACATTGGTTGCACACACACACACACACACACACACACACACACACACACACCACACACACACACACACACACGAGAGCAAACCTTTCTTCCTATCCTCGTTCACATTCAAACGTCTCACATGATCCACTCACATAACGATCACATGTCCCTAAGCCTGCACCATCAAACCTCTCATCACTAATTGCTGGATGAAGAGAAGGGATGTTGTAAGGAGTACAGGCACATGGAATGGCAAACAGGAATGATCCTTAGAAGGAGTGATTGATGAAGACTCAGAGAGGGACTTTGCACAGACCAAAGGCGACAGCCGGTGCGTGCTCAGCAACATTCGTTTAGTATGATTGTTCTTCAGCTGCAGATGTTTTGTTTGGAGTCTTTAGACTTCAGATTCAGGTAGCATTATGAAGCCTATAAACATAACACACAACATCGAAACAACAGATTTAAAGATCCGTATTATCTTCAGAGCATCCAGGGATAATTTGATATAATTATTTGTGCAGTCAGAATTTTCACTCATACTATTGTTCATCATTGCGTTGTCTACTTGCATGTTGTAGATGATGATGATAGTACACTTCAAAAGGAAGACCAATCATATAGATGGGTATGACATCCAATAACTTAAACCGCTATGAGTATGGAGAGGACGACTGGGGAAGGGTGGTGAGGGGGGGTGAGCTAGATTGGATGGAGTCGGCATGGTGATGGGGTGGTTGGGGTGGTGGGGAGGGATGATAATCCAGATCAGACGGGCTCACGTAGAAGAGAGTTCTGTTCACTGATGGTACGTGGGGAAAAAAATGAGTTTTTTTCCTGTAGCTGGTCCTACATGCAGAAGAGGTAGGTCGACTGATGAGGCCGATGAGCTGTGTGTTCTTGCTGGTGTCAGTTAAGATGGTTTCAATGACGTGTTTATGACACCTTTCCCATGGCGGGATTTTAACAAATATGGCCAGCCTTTCAGAATGTCTCCCATCTTTCAATGGGATCTCTCGTTGCCCGGGTGATCATATCTTGCATGCGTGATGCTTGATCCACTACCCAGAGCGCAGCACTATGCTGTCCATTTTCCATTTCGCCAATGCATTTGGATGACTTGGGTCGAAGATTTTCAAGGCATACTCCGAAAATGGTGGTAGCTTATGCTAGGTTTGTAGTCACTTTCCTTCGCGTGAAATGAGCCTCCATTCTGACCATGGTGAGGAAGCCAAGAGCATTGCTGACTCACCGCTCGTGTTGGAGATAACGAGTTTTTCCATCTTGTAACTCTGGATCAGTCCAGACTCTAGCCTCTTTTCCTTTAAACTCCTTCCCCGCTCTCAACTTTTAGCAGACTTCGGTGAACCAGGACTGACGAGTAGACTGGACATTGTAAAAGCCGATACAGTCAAGTTTGCCTGCTCTGAAGTTTACCGTAAGTGACAGTTCATGCATTTAGTGCGGGGTCTCTAGTTGCATTTGTTTACCACAGAAAAACCACGTCGTGTTGGTTTTTCTTCAGTGCTGAAGGTTACTTAGTTACTTTCCTTGCAAACGGAGGTGCGTTAATCAACTGAACTGAAAGGCTTTCCTATTCCTCGCCCCCCCCCCCCCCCCCTCCACTCCCTCCCCCCCTTTCTGATCGTGTGTGTGTGTGTGTGTGTGTGTGTGTGTGTGTGTGTGTGTGTGTGTGTGTGTGTGTGTGTTCTCTTTCTCTCTCTTTCTCTCTCTCTCTCTCTCTCTCTCTCTCTCTCTCTCTCTCTCTCTCTCTCTCTATCGACAGGCAGACAGACAGGCAGACAGACAGACAGACACAGAGAGAGAGAGAGAGAGAGAGAGAGAGAGAGAGAGAGAGAGAGAGAGAGAGAGAGAGAGAGAGCCGCCACTTAAAAATCGTTGAATTGGCTTAGGCTGTGAAAACAAGATACTTAGTGGAACGTTTTCCTAACTTCTACACATTGAAATGTGCTGGATTTATGACGTTCGTTTTCTTGAATATCTGCTGTCCTTTCCCTAGAGATACTCTCTCTCTCTCTCTCTCTCTCTCTCTCTCTCTCTCTCTCTCTCTCTCTCTCTCTCTTCATTTTAACATTTATTTTTCTCATGCGTATTCACTTTAGTATCAATTCCACGGTATTTGTCTCCCATATATTCGCTTTTAGTACATGCTTTTTGGACAAACATATACATCAGCAAACATCAATTCATTTAGGCACAAATAGAAACTGGTAATATTTTGTGATACAGTTCACTTTTGTTGCTATCATTACCGTAAATTAGCACAATGCATGAAAGAGTAAAGACAAACAATAGTTGATCAGACACAGCCGGGGACGGGGGTTGGCGGGAGGGGTAAGGGAGAAAAAAAGACAGAGGATGGGTAGGGCACAAGAAAGGCAGGGAATGTGTGTGGAAATCCAAACATTTGGCCAGAAAGACAAATACAACTCAAGCTCTCTCTATACTTCGTTCTTCATCCAAACAGAACCACAGACAAATACCAAATTACAATGTTAGATTAACCTCCTGTGAGCTTCAGGAAAAGAGACAGACTTGGCGTTGCCCCACTTCGTAAATATGTTCACTTCGTCATCCACTGTGATTTCAAAGTCTGCAGGGAACAGTGAATACTGTGGCATGCTGAGAGAGCTGGCACGGGTGGAATGACTATGTGACAGTATGAGCAGTCTTATTCTAGTGAGTGTTCGGTAAGGATTGGCTTCACAGCCAATAGATGCGAAAGAAGTGGTCATGCCCATCTCTCTCTCTCTCTCTCTCTCTCTCTCTCTCTCTCTCTCTCTCTCTCTCTCTCTCTCTCTCTCTCTCTCTCTCTCTCTCTCTCAACACTCGTTTGCCATGTGCTTATTCATTTAAATAAATGATGACTAAGACTGCAGATTTATGATGACACAACTTATCCGTTCGATTACAAATGGAATACAATGCAACAAATGGAATACAATGCATCACTCTAGGAAAGAGGGAAGATAATGGTTGATCGGACACAGACTTTGGGGAACACCTGGGGAAGGGCAGAGAGAGAGAGAGAGAGAGAGAGAGAGAGAGAGAGAGAGAGAGGGTGGGTGGGGGGGGGTGGAAGGGCGGGGGTCGGAGGGGGGGGGAGGGTAATGGCCAATTATTTTTAATCAGAATGACGAATCCAACTCAGTGTAAGTTATGAGTCAAGTAAAGGTCCCACCCACTCTAGACTTCGATCTTTATGACACAAGACTACCGCCAACACCCGAATACCTTGGGGAAATTACTCGCTGTAAGTTTGAGGAGGAGGAGAAGAGACACACTCGACGATGTTGCTCTTTGTAAATATTTACACTTGATTACCAGCTGTCGTTACAGAGTCTGCTTGGAATCGTGAATACTGTCACGTGCTGTGCTGAGAGAGCTGGTGCTCGTAGATTTGTGCTCTGTCTGTGTAACGTGTGTGAAGTCTGCTTCGCTTGCATATGGTCAGACTTGGCTTCAATCTTCTTTTCCAAGAACTTGGTGGTGGTGGTGGTGGTGGTGGTGGTGGCGTTGGCGTTGGTGGTGGTGGTGGCGGTGGTAGTGGTGGAAGTGCTGGCAGTGGATTTGCTGTTATTTGTCAAATATGGACGTCTTTGATCTTTCCTTACTGTTGATTCCTTTGCTCACTCCTTGCTGCTTCACGGCACTCTGTGTATATTCGTGTTTGTTCAAAAAAGTAAGTCGGATCTTTCCATGTGTAGACGTTTTTAAAATTTATTTCCTTTGCTATCTCAAGTGTTATATGAAGAATGTCTGTAATTATAGGAGCATCTGATTGAGACAGGTGGAGACTGAAGCAGACTACAACATCGCTAAAAACAAGCACAATGCACTCGACACGCAAAGGGGGGGGAAATAGCGAAGACATTATTGCATACAATCAAATAAATTTTCGACAGAAATGTCTTCCCTAGACTGTAACAAACGTCAGACATGTACAAATGCACGTATTAATACTCCCCTAGATCAAAGTCAGCATGAAACTACTGAGACTGATTTTTCTTCATTGAGTGAAGGAAGTCGGGGTTTCGTGAACCGAAAGGATGCGAACTTATCTTCTAATCGTAGTATTTCTTGGCTGTTCTTCTTGCTACTGCTGTTCTTGTTGTTTAAACAGAATACCATCACCACATTATCTCCCATCGTTTCTTTTTTATAACACAGTTGATTGAAGTGGCAGTCGTTAAATGATTGTTTTAATGTGTTATGACAGTTTGTATTCTGCATCCCAGAAAAGCAGGGAGTGGGAACGGGGATGGTCAAATGGCAGCTGAAGGCCGATACACGTATTTGGGTCACAGAAGAGTGATTGTTTTTTCAGCACGTTTAGGTATCCACATATTGTATCTTTTATGAATTTCTTTTTAATTTCAAGGATACGTTTTACTATAAAACGGATTTTGTTTTTAAATCCCCCCTGCCCTTTCTCCTGATTTTATTTGGATTTATGTCTGAAAAGATTTTATTTGGATTTATGTCTTACAGGGCAGACTTACATAACAGTTATTTACCTGATCGTTGTTGTCTGTAGGGCTACCATATGAGCCGGAGAGCCAAAATAGTGTAAACTAAGTAGATCTCTCTCTCTCTGTCTCTGTCTCTCTCTCTCTCTCTCTCTCTCTCTCTCTCTCTCTCTCTCTCTCTCTCTCTCTCTCTCTCTCTCCACTTATACTCATGCACACACATTCTCATTCATGCATCCACACGAAGATTTTTAAACGGCCCATAACGGTTTTCCTTCTTTATGTAATATCTGAGAAAATACTCGGCCGATCTCTCTGAAAATTTGTAGGCATGTTCAATATGGGTCACGGATGATGCCCAATGTGTTATTTTACCGTTAAAGCCGTTACTAACGGCTATAACGGCCCATAACGGTTTTTTTTCTTTATGGAATATATTAGAAAGTACTAGGCTGATCTTTCTGAAAATTTGAAGGTATGTCCATTATGGGTCACGGATGATGCCGGATGTTTTCTTTTACCGTTGTAGCCGTGACTAATGGCCATAACGGCCCATAACGGTTTTTCTTCTTTATGGAATATCTTAGAAAGTATATGGCCGATCTTTCTGAAAATTTGTAGGTATGTTCAGTATGGGTCACGGATGATTTCCAATGTGTTATTTACCGTTATAGCCGCTACTAACGGCTATAACGGCCCATAACATTTTTTTTTTTTTTTATGGAATATCTCAGCAAGTACTCGGCTGATCTTTCTGAAAATTTGAAGGTGTGTCCTTTATGGGTCACGGATCATGCCCAATGTTTTCTTTTACCGTTATAGCCGTTACTAATGGCTCTAACAGCCCATAACAGCTTTTCTTTTTTATGGAATATCTTAGAAAGTACTAGGTCAGCCAGTCAGCCACTCTCCCCTGTATCCAACTCAGCACTGGACCCCTTACAATATACAGATGTCAATCTTATCAATAGGATGATAGTATATGTCACAAGAAAGAAGAGCTGTATGAGTAGGGAACTTCCACTGTGTAGACGCACGTGCCAATCATATCCACCGTTGTTTCAAATGTTGATAAAACTTCTTCACAACTGTGCATGAGCTCTGTAGAACTGTGTAATCCCGAGTCCCAAAATTCCAAAGAAAAAGAGAAAAATCTGTTGTTGGAGAAACTCATACTAAAGGGGGGTACGAATGTTGCTGAACACGCTCGAGCTGTAACCTCTGATCTGTGCAAAAATCCATCTGAATCTTCATCAATCACTCCCACCAACAACCATTCCTTTTTGTTGCCCAAATGAAAAAGATCCATTCCGTGCGTCAAGTACTCCTCACGACATCCGCTTCTCTTCATCCAGCAATTAGTGCTGCCAGGCTCGACCGTTTGGGCTTAAGGACTCGTGATCGTTAAGCGAATGAAACCCACAAGGCGTAGTTTTAGTGTGAATTAGGACAGGAAGGTGGGCTTGCACGTGATAGACGAACATGGGATCTCTCTCTCTCTCTCTCTCTCTCTCTCTCTCTCTCTCTCTCTCTCTCTCTCTCTCTCTCTCTGAGAGGGAAATGGATAAAGGGAGGGTATTCGTCGTTTCTGTCAGTGTGAAAGGGTAGACCAAATGTCATAGAAAATGACTAATACCAACATTGATCCAGATTTTGTTCGTTCGTTTGTTTTTACGCACACAGCCAGATATCAAACCTTTCCAAGGTAACGATGTAGACGAAATAGCGTCCGAACACTGGCTTATCAAAAAAGTGACGAGAAATTTAACTGGTTCTGCAAGCGTGTCTGATGAGCAAATGGCTTCAAGTCAATGAAAGGGAGCGTCTGAAATGTCAACTGGCTATGGTCTGAAAGTAGTGGCATGCAGAGCTGAGTAAAGGAGGTAGAAGGACATACAGGAATCGCATGTGTCGCCTTTGCTTCCAGTTCCTCCCTTCCTCACCCCATCCCCTACATTGTTCCTATTCTTAGAATATATTGAATTTTCTTCAAACTCTCGGGAAATAACCCTGCTTCAACTACAACAAACAAGAGATTGTAATGCCGCCAAGCACTAAACACATATCGAAACAACTTGACAGAACTTTCTAGCAATGATCAAAATCTATTCTTTTGCAGAACAAATGATGATTAATTTGAACCCTCAAACATGAAGAGCGAAGGGATAGAATCGATAAAAAAGGAAAAACATGACTTTACAGAACTTCCATCGCTCTTTTTTTTAAAGTCTTTCTGCCTGTTTATCTACTTATCCAAATGTACCAAAACTTTAGTATATCTATCGTGTTAGAAAATGAATAGAGTGACATAAGTGAAGGGGTACTCAGGATAGGGCGAACTTCTGCAAAGGGCGACCAGTTCTCCTGCAACAGCTCTTTGATTCGATGAAATGTGCCATAGTCACCCCATTTCCGAACTCACTCCTTGGTGGCTGCGGGGGGGGGGGGGGGGGGGGGGGGGTCAAAGGCATGTTCCCAAACTCCCGAGCCATAACTACCTCCCACTTTGTTCTAAAACTACTCCCCAGCCAGTGATTTGGGGCGTGGTCTAGAAACACCCCCATGAATGGAGTCTATGTACGTGGTGTGTTTCAGGATCAAACCCGGTATTACTCACTGGGGAGTAGTTCTGATATTGTTTGTCATCGCCTGCCACATCACCTTGATGGATGTTGATGTTAAATCAGAATCTAACTTAACACAGCGGGCGTTTTTTCACGTCAGTTAATCTTTATCCTTATGGTTTACAAGGTGCAGCAGCTTTCAGTGTAGCATGAACTGTGATACATGTTTTCCATCAGGTCCAGTGAAATACCTCATCCTCTGGCTGTAAATCAAACAGCAAAATTATTGCTATAAGATTCTGTCTGTAACCAGAATATCTTGTTCGCGCTCGAACATGCTGAATCTTATGTTGGTCAATGGCAGCGTTTGGGTGACCGACACTGGACAACCTACGCGTAGATGTAATTGTATATTGTGTCTGATTACAGTGTGTTTTGCATTCAGCAAATCACGTAGCCTAAAATGTTTAGAAATAACGGACATGAAGGCGAAAATCACACTTTTATACATAGTTTTTAAACTCATTTTTTCCCCATTTCAATCTGCTACATCTTTGATACAAGCTAAAAAAACACGTTGTTGTCAAAGGCTAAAGATCAAAAGTGACATCTATTCTAACACATCCAGCGTCAAAAGTAGTATCGTCCCTTGATCAGTAAGAAGACCAATCATTTCGCCTGTGAGGACATGTGAACGTCACGTGACACCCACAAAGCATCCTTGCGTGTACACTAAGACAGAATTTGCCATCACGTTTGAGAGATGAGCAAATATAGGTGTTCATTCCCTTTCTTCCCCATTTCTCGTAATGGATGTCTATTTTCACTGATGCTAATGTGCTATGGATACAGTTAAAAAAAAAAAAAAAACACGGAAGCTTACGCATGCATTCTGGAAGGGACTCTAAGCTCTCTATTAGTGTCCGTAGTATCTTTCGCGTGTTTCATGAATCTGATGTGTGACTATTATCCATATGTTCATATGACCAGTCATCTGTTGAACATTTTCTAGATGTCGAATGTAAACTGTTTAAGATTCAACATGTATTGAGCTCATTTTGCCTCGATAGTGATCTGCGTTCTGGTTAACTATTTCGCAGTTAGGGTGCTTTCAATGTATATTTGAAAACAGAACATATTCCTTCTTTCATTTTACTTTTTGTCTCTTTCTGCTTTTTAGGAGATTTCGTTCCTCATTCCTGCCTGCTCCCTCTCTATAGCAACAAAAAATCAGATTCTCTCTCTCTCTCTGCCTGTCTACATCTCTCTCTGTCTGTCTGTCTCTCTCTCTGCTCGCTCGTTCACTCCTCTCTCTCTCTCTCACGCCCTCTTCTCTCTCTCTCTCTGTCGTATTAATGCATGATGCCGCTTGAGCAGTGTTGGAACTGACATGTCATGGCCCCTTCCCGCTGCATTAGCCTCTTTGTGAGCTCATGATAGCTCAATTAAAAGCCTCCGTCTTTTCCTCTTTCCGTTAGTTTTTACAGGGCAAAGGAGGAGTGAGGTGGCTCTTGAATCATCAGTTCGCTGCTGTGGCAAACAAGTCCCACGAGCGAGAGTAATGTTTTCGGTCAAACCTTTATTTTAAAGAAATAATAACATGAAGGCTCGTAAAATAGAGAGTGAAAGAAATGATGGGAAAAACAGAGAGAGACAGACAGAGGGAGCGAATAAGGAATGGAAGAGAGAGAGAAGGGGGTGGGGGGCGGGAGGCGAAGCTCAGACGAGTTTCCTTAATGATTCCAAGTACACGCCAATGGACTTCTGTGTTGATCTCCAAATGACATGGAATATGACCTCAGTAATTCACACAAGGTGGACACTCTCCTCCCCTCTATCTTCTTTTTGGTGTCACGTGTGTAAGATCAGTCCAGCCTGACGTGCGAAGCTGGCATTGAGGATAACATACTGCAGTGGAGGATGAGGTAGACAGACAAGGGGCGTTTCGTCTTCTTCTTCTCCACGTTTTCGTTGGTCTTTAAGTGGTAACATAAATGCTAGTTTAAAAAAAGAAGCAATGCACTGAGGACCCGCACAGTATGCATTCAGCATATATATATATATATAAAAAACCTGAGCAATTAATTAAGTAGTGGTGGAAAACAAGTGCAGGTTGACAGTTTCCATCATTACAGTAATGACTTGGCAAAGATTTGAAATTGTGAGGAAATTTTTTTTTTTTTTAAGACGAAGTAAAATGGGAAATTGTATATCATAAATATGAAAACCTTTCTTAGCGTTGGCTGCCTGAGAAAACTATCGCAATCCCTCTCGACTCGAAAGCAGATCTATATGCATCGCCTGTTCCGAGGCCTCTCGACTCGAAAGCAGATCAATATGCATCGCCTGCTCTGAGGCCTTTCGTCTGCTGAATTGGACTCACCAGGGAGACACGGTTGATTGAGTCTGTGCTCTTGGCGTCAGATAGAGACACACCACAGTCCATAATTCTGTGGTGTTCCGACCGCCAAGGGTTCGAAAAAGAATCCAACAGCACCCCCAAAGCAGCCAGCGAAAGGTAGTAGAATTAAACAAAACGAAAGTGTGGAGAAGAAAAAAGTTGTTGAAAACTAAAAACATTACGCAAACAGTATAAAATGTGAGGGACAATCTTTGAGCCTATGCTTGAGGATCCATTTAAGGATGCAAGGGAGATCAAAAGATATGGAAGGGTCTGAGTGGTCAGCTCTGCTAGCTGTTCAATAACCCAAGCATTGTCAGTGGCTAAGAATTGTGCAGAACAACCTTTCCTTGGATCTCCTTAGAGATGCAATCACCCACTGATTGACCAAACAATATAATGCTGAGCTACCTAATACGGGGGTTGTCCATAGCATGATTCGATGTAAAAATCTACTTTGATAGATAAAATATAATTCTGCAAATATAAAAAACGATATGAAAACAACGGGTGCCGTTGTACTATGACATACCTTTACAGAACAGCCAATCTGTTACACCAGGAACCTGGTGTGACGAAGTTCTCTTTATAAAATGCATACAGGTTTTTTTTTTTTTTTTGCACCTCCCACCTCGCAGCGTCGAGTTGAATGTAAAGATGAGCAGCTGTTGACCAGCAGTCTGTCCCAGTGTCTGGAAGAATGGACAACACTGTGGGATGTGATTTGAAGACTGGTATTAGCCTACGCTTCGTTGCAATCCAATACTTTACGCGAGAAAGAGTGAGATAACCAGAAAGCACACACACACACACACACACACACACACACACACACACACACACACACGCACACACGCACGCACACACACATTTTTATTCACTTTAGTATTAATTCAAGGGATTTTGTGCCAAATATTCGCTGTGACTATTTAAAACCGCAAATGACCAGTGAACACAAATACGAATTTCAAAGCATGAATAAATTGAAAAAAAGTAATGAAAAAGTTCATATGCACAGTTACCATCACATCATAGTAAGCACAATACATTGAAATCTCAGCGTTCTGGGTAAGAGGACAGATAAACAATATCTGATTACGCACAGCCAGACAGAGGAAGAGGAGCAGGGCAGGGGAGGAGAGAGGGAGGTAGCCAGAGAGGGAGGAACGGGGAGGACACGAGGAGATAGAGGGAGTGAAAAACCTTAGATATCTAACCAGAGTGTTATGTGCAACGGACTTCAGGCTGCGGGTTAAATAAACGTTTACTCCTGTGTATACCTCGTTCTTCATCACACAGAACCACAGTCAAACGCCAGATTACCATGGAGAGTTATGTTCTGTGAGCGTGAGGCGAAGAGACCGACTGGACGATGCCCCACTCCGTAAATATTTCTACTTGGTCATCTAGAAGTCTGCAGGGAATAGTGAGTCCTGTGGTAGGCTGAGAGAGCTGGCGTCAGTGGAGTGACTGTGTGACTTGTGAGAAGTCTTATTTTCCTGAGTTAGGTTGTACTCTCTCTCTCTCTCTCTCTCTCTCTCTCTCTCTCTCTCTCTCTCTCTCTCGTCTCTCTAATTTCAACATTCGTTGATGGTCGGCTCTGCTATAAACAACATGACCTTATCTTTTCGTAGTAAAAGTTCCACTTCTCTGCCACTCATTTGCTGTGGATAAACATACAAAGTCTTAAAGAGACAAGCAAACGGCTAACTAACTCTCTATCTCACAAACTAATTACTTAACTGACTGACTGACTGACTGACTGACTGACTGGCGGACTACACAATTATACATGAATGAATGCATAGATAAATAACAAAACTGTAGACTTAAGATAATACAGCTCACCTGTTCGATTATAGTCCCCATTACTGAAACATAATGCCTTCAAAATCCAGTATTCCAGAAAAAAAAAAAGAGGAAGTTAAACCATGGCTTATCAGACACAGACTTTGTGATAAAGCTTATCAGATGCAGACTTTGTGATAAGGCTTATCAGACACAGACTTTGTGATAACAGCTGGGGAAGGAAGGGGGGGGGGGGGGGGGGGGGGGGGGGGACAGAGAGGAATCGTGGCAGAGGAGGAGAAAGGGGACAGAAAACGCCAATTATTTAATCAGAATGAGAGATCCGACTCCATTCACGCTGCCAGTCAAATAAAGGTTCTTCCCTGTCTAGACTTCGATCTTTGTCAAACAGAACCACGGCCAATACCAAAATGTCGTTGGGGAAATAGCGTGCCATAAGTTTGAGAAGGAGAAGAGCCACACTCGACGATGTTGCTCTTTGTAAATATTTCCACTTGATTACCAACTGTAGTTACAGAGTCTGCTCCGAATCGTGAATACTGTAACGTGCAGAGACAGCTGGTGCTAGTAGATTTGTGCTCTGTCTGTGTAGCGTGTGTGAAGTCTGCTTCCTTTGCCGATTTCAGTCTGGGTTTCAATCTTTTTTCCAAGAAGTTGGCGGTGGTGGAGGTGGTGGTGGTGGTGGTGGTGGTGGCGCGCTGGAGGTGGCGGTGGTGACGGCGATGGTGGATGCTATGGACTTAAACACAGTTAAACAAACGCAGAAGCTTATACCTGCTTTCTGGAAGAGGTTTTCAGCTCTCTATTGTCTTCCGCGTTTTTGGCGAGTCCAGTGTGTGACTATTATCCACCTGTTTATATAACCAGTCATCTGTCGTACATTTTTTTTTATGTCGAATGTAAAATATTTTGATTCAACTTGATTGTATTGAGCTCATTTTGCCTTAACGGTGATCTGCGTTCTGGTTTAACTATTTCGCAGTTAGTTGAAAAGCATATTTAGAAACAGGAACGTATTCTTTCATTTCACTTTTTGGTCTCTTTCTTCTTCTACTATTCTTCTTCCCTCATTCTTGTCTGCTCCTCTCTCTATCAACAAAAATCAGATTCTCTCTCTCTCTCTCTCTCTCTCTCTCTCTTCTCTCTCTCTCTCTCTCTCTCTCTCTCTCTCTCTCTCTCTCTCAGAGACTGGATGTAAAAAAAAAAGTATTTATTCTTAATCCCTTACCCCTCTTAAAATAAACTTGTTCGTTCGTTCGCTCTCTCTCTCTCTCTCTCTCTCTCTCTCTCTCTCTCTCTCTCTCTCTCACCATACATCTGTTACCACACTCTCCCTTTCTCTTTGTCTGTCTGTCTGTCTGTGTCTGTCTGTCTCTCTCTCTCTCTCTCTCTCTCTCTCTCTCTCTCTCTCTCTCTCTGGCTATATCTGAATCTCTCCCTCTCTCTCTCTGTGTCCGTCTTCTTTCTTTCTGTCTGACTGTCTGTCTGTCTGTCTGTCTGTCTGTCTGTCTCTCTCTCTCTCTCCTCTCTCTCTCTTTCTCTCGCTCTCTCTCTCTCTCTGTGTCTCTCTTTCTCTCTCTCTCTGTCTCTCTTTCTCTCTCTCTCTCTCTCTCTCTCTCTCTCTCTCTCTCTCTCTCTCTCTCACTGTGCGCGCGCGCGCGCGCGCGGGTGTGTGTGTAAAAGAGTGGTTTCAGGACTTTCAATGTTAGGACTGCCCATAACCAAATGTAAACAAATCGCAAAATACTTGAGCATGTCTGTCATGATTGGGTCTAGGCGTGTTTGGGTCAAGGCGGAATCACCTCATGAACCAGCCTTGAAACTGACAGATGTTGACTTCCAAACTGTGCTTTAAATAGTATTAGATGTAGAGAGAGAGAGGAGAGAGAGCGAAAGATGGAGAAAGAGCGAGAGGAGAGAGGGAGACGAGAGAGAGGAGAGAGAGAAGAGGAGACGTAGATAGAGATCTGAGAGAGAGGAGAGAGAGAGGAGGATTGATGTTAAAGGAGAGAGAGAGAGGACGAGTAAAGTTGGTCGATATGCACTTGTTGTTAAGAGGAGACAAGTTGAGAGCATTAAAGTCATGCGGACATAAAAAGTAGGTAGTTTGATGTATGAGGTATGTGGGTGGATGTTGCATGTTAAAGATAACTTTTATCGATGCGCTGGTGCATTGTGTTAATTACAAGTGATGCATTTTGTCATGTATGTTGTGGATGTGTATGTGAAATGTATGTAGCATGCATGTATGTATGTATGCTGATGGATGGATGGATGTACGTAGTACGTACGACATATGTGTGTATAGATAGATAGATAGACAGACAGACAGACAGATAGACAGATAGATAGATAGATAGATAGATAGATACATAGATACATAGATAGATAGGGATATAGACATAGATATACGTTGATCAACAATACTGTTTCATTTATGCACTTTGGGTCTGTTTGAATGCATACCAATCAGAAAAAATGTATGAAGACACTGACAGACGATATAACACAGATTCATACATAACCAGTTTACCATGATCATCAAGAAAGGGTACTATGTAGTCACCACATTCTTTTTCTTATTTTTTCATTTACCTGCTAGTATTTCAAATGTAAGCTGGAACATTGAAATGCCGAGAGCCGTCAAATGAAAGCTGAGTGAAATCTCTTTCAAAATAAATGGAGAGATGAGAGAGAGAGAGAGAGAGAGTGGAGAGAGAGAGAGGAGAGAGAGAGAGAGAGAGAAGGGAGGGAGAGAGAGAGAGGGGGCGGAAGGAGGGAGAGGGAGAGAGAGGAGAGGAGAGAGGGAGAGAGGAGGGGGAGGGAGAGGAGGAGGAGAATGATGGAGAGGAATGATGAGAGAGGGGGGAGAGAGAGAGAGAGAGAGAGGGGGAGGAGGGAGAGAGGAGGGAGAGAGAGATTCTGGGAAGAGGTAAGCCATCCAATTAAGCTGATTAACACACTCAGCTTAAAAGCAAAGTAACTAAGTAAAGTTTACCACTGAAAAAAATCAACGCGACGTGGGTTTTTCTTTGGCAAACAAGAAGTACAGCCAAAGGTCACAGGCTCAATGCGTGAACTGTCACGTGTGGTAAACGTCAGAGCAGACAGACCTGGCTTTCTTGGCCTTGCAATTTCCAGTCTACTTGTCAGTTTGGGTTTTCCGAGGTCTGCCAGAGGTAGAAAGCAACTAAAAGGTGAAAAGGAAAGAAGCTGAAGTCTGGACTGGAGCACTGTCACCAAGATCTCCGATGAAAAAACTCGTATCTACAACACCACCGATGAGTCAGCAAGAACCTGGGATTTCATCACCCACAGCCCGAAAGCAGACTAAGGTCAAAGGATGTAAGTACCTTTAAAACCTCTCGTAGGCTACTGACATACTGGAATACTTCTTGATAGTCGGGGTCCCTAATCAGCCAAGGTAATCAGCAGAATTGAAAGTGGACAGCGTCGTTTTTTTCTGTATGGGTGGAGGATCACCCCCAGCAAGCATCAAGTGTACAAGATATGTTCACTCGGCTAAACTGTGTCTCGTTGAGAGATAGGAGGCACTCAGCAAGGCTGTTTATATGTCTCAAATTCCAGCGTGGAAAGATTCCATAAATACTCTGTGCATACCATCTTAAAACTCTCTAACAAAAAAACCAGTTGGCCAGTCGCATCAATTGACCTGTCTCCCACTTGCATTTAATACATCTCCAGGAAGACCTCTTTCATTCCATGTACTGTCAGTGAATAGAACTGTCTCCCCAGTGAGCACATCTGTTCGAATGCTTCAATCGCCAGATTTGAACCATCATCCCTGGCCCTTGTCACCATTCACACTCCATCTGGTCTAGCCTATATCCCTCCCTCCCTAATCTTCTTCTCTGTGCTCATCTTGGTGACATGAGGTAGATTACCTAGGCAGCCCATCCACACACCCCCCCCACGCACACACACACACACACACACACACACACACACACACACACACACACACACACACATCTGGCACACACAGTTCACATTTTATGAAGTGTCAACCCATCTATATGATGATAGTAGACATCACATGAAAGAAGTACAGTAAGTGTAAACATTCTGACTGCACAAGCACATCATCAATTATATCCATCATTACACCAAAGATAACAAAAATGTTGTATTCTGCCGATCAAAAATGTTTATAGGCTTTGTAATACTGTATAATGCTGAAGCCCAAGGACTCGAAAGAGAACGGAAAATATCTGTAGCTGGAGAGAAAAAATCATACTTAATGGATATGAATGCCCCCTGAGCACGTAGAGTTGTAGCCTTTGGTCTGTGTCAATATGCTCCGAATCTTCTTCAGTCACTTCCACCAACAACCATTCCTTTTTGTGCCCAAATGAAAAAGATCCATTCCGTGCGCCAAGTACTCCTCACAACAACCGCCTGTCTTCATCCAGCAATCAGTGACGCCAGGCTCCATCGTTTGGGCTTAAGGACTCGTGGTTGCAAGCGAGTGAATCCCCTGAGACCTTTTGTTAGTGTGAATTAGGATAGGAAGGCGAGTGTGCACGTGTCAGGCGGGCATGGTGTGTGTGTGTGTGTGTGTGTGTGTGTGTGTGTGTGTGTGTGTGTGTGTGTGTGTGTGTATGAACTCTCCAGAGCGATACCATTTCTGAAGAAAGCATTCTGTCTGTCTATACCAGTCTCTCTCTCTCTCTCTCTCTCTCTCTCTCTCTCTCTCTCTCTCTCTCTCTCTCTCTCTCTCTCTCTCTCTCTCTCTCATGTTTTTCCCAACTCCCATTTTCTGTCTTTGCCTTGAATTCAAAAGTTTGATCAATCCTTTTTCTATCTTCCTTTTTTCTCCTGTAATTGGTAGCTGTGAATTAAAATATAAAATCAGACGATGCGACGTAAACAGTGAACAGAGAGAGAGAGAGAGAGAGAGAGAGAGAGAGAGAGAGAGAGAGAGAGAGAGAGAGAGACAGACAGACAGACAGACAGAGACAGAGAGAGAGAGAGAGAGAGAGAGAGATATCGCTTGTTCGATTAGGAACATAAGTGGCCATAACAACCGTATACTATGTATATATGAGAATAATTGTAACAGCATTTATAGTTCTTACGAATATCACATTCAAACGCTTGATCCATTGTTTCTTTTTAGTGTAGTGTAGAACTTCTTTAAAAAAAAAAAAATGTACGCCGCAAAACAATATGAACTTCAGCGTCTCTTGATCATTTACAAAGAGGACACACACTGGGTCATCATTGATGCATTTTTGCAACTATTACCATGAACTTTTATTTTAACTAATTAAAGCAAATTATAGATGTATGTCTATATGCGATGAAAGCTATTTCTTGATTAAATGTTAAAAAAAAACAGTATACACGCTATACATCTCAGACCAGCTGCTTGATACAACAAAAAAAAAACTTTCACATGAGTGCCATTTTCTGTCGATGACGCTTAAATGGTTGTACAAAGCCTAACTTCTCTCTCTTTTTTCTTTTCTTTTTCTTCATGCACACACTACTCACTATTTGCATAAAACACACGTCCAATTGATACCATGCAAAGTGTGTCCATTAAGTCGAATTCAAAAAGCATATTGTAAGGTTTTCGTGTAATTTTTTGCTATTATTCTTAACTTTGACACATTGCAAATGCGGAATTTACATATACAGTACATATGTTCCTTTGCCCATAAACTAGATCATCATATGTTGTAACTTCTACACTCGTTACCATTTGAAATCCAGCGAACCAACTCACAATGAGCAATACCTTCTTCTTTTTTTTTTCATCTAAACCCTATTCTTCTGAACCATTTTGTGCTTATGCAATAGAAATCATGGCAAAGTTCTCCTTGGAATTATAGTTCTTTTCAAATTATTTCTTCATAACACATAATGGCATGGTCCTGCATATGTTAGAGAAAGAGAGAGACAGACAAGCAGACAGACACACACACACACAGAGAGACAGACAGGCAGACAGACACACAGACAGGGTGTCTTCAATGATCGTTCTCCCTCAGCCCGTCCATGATCCAAAATGGAAGCAATCCAATGTATTCGCCAAGTACCTCTCACACCCTCAGCTCCCTCTTAATCCGCTATCACTGACACTGAGCTCGGTCCTTCTGAGTGGGAGATGGCATAAAAAAAAAGTTCAGCGGATGGAAAACCCAAATGGCATCGTTTAGTGGGAATCAGAGAGAGGATCAAGACCTCACGATTTTGGAAATCAGTCGATGCAGATTTGATGGGAAAAACTTTTTTTATTGCCATGTTTTTCTTTGTGCTTCTCTTCAACTGACGAAGCAGCTTTCCGAAGAATCATATGCTGACTGCTGTTCAGTCCCGAATGAAACGAGGGTTTAGAATTCCAGTCAAACTACTATTTCATAAAGATATCAACATCAAATGAGAACGTGAGCGCAGAAAATTCATGATCCGAGGAACAACCCGTCTCCCATTTCACTTTGGCATACGTTTGGCATTTATATAAATTCAGAGTTGTTTATGATTGAATTGGTTAAGCATGGAAGCAAAATTTACTTCGCTTGCTTGTAAGAGTTTAAATTCTCCAGATTTGTTTAACATTTCCTTTCCAAATTGATCACTGTGGGAAGCAAAATGTTATAAAACAGGCTAACTGGACATCAGAATTTGAGAGAGAGAGAGAGAGAGAGAGAGAGAGAGAGAGAGAGAGAGAGAGAGAGAGAGAGAGAGATGTAGGATAAGTTTAAATTTAATGCAGTCTATCAATAAAGAATTTTCAATTGCTGATGTGTTAAATCCAATAAAAGATCCAATAAAATTTAGTTTCTCCTGTCTATAACCACTCTCAACAGTGAACTCTAATGTCAAATCGCCTTTTACATTTAACAGTGGCTGATGTTTAAAAAAAAAAAAAAAAAAAAGTTCCTGCTTAAATATTTATGTCATTGTCAAATCCAAATCCAAATGCTTCCTACAGTTTTTACATTAATTGCCAGTCTAATTAAGAAAAACGCTCTCTCAAGGTAAAAATGTATCAGAGGATGAAATCATTTGAGTTCAAGCGATTATCGTGTCGTATATTGGTCTAGAGTTATATTTGGTGCACCTGTGCAGAACAATTCGTGTTTTTGATTTTCACTAGCCAATGTCACCCTATTCTTTTCATATGCTGTACAAGTAGAACCTATTTCGTTTATTGCATTGAGCAAAGAAATGGACTTTCAAATGTTTAATTTCGTTAGACTGACCAGGTTTGCAAATACATATGGTAACACTCACATTCAGTCCCAAGCGCCCCGAACAAACAAATAAAAGGAAAGAAAGAAAAAAATCAAAAAGAAAAAAAAAAAACAAGCACAAGACACAAGCAAAAAAAAAACTTTGTTTCCAAAAAACCATATGCCCAGCCCTTTTCCATTTTCTATCTCCTCTCTCTCTCTCTCTCTCTCTCTCTCTCTCTCTCTCTCTCTCTCTCTCTCTCTCTGTTTGTTTTCATAGTTTGGGAAATGAAAATGATTGAAATGTGAAGAACGTTTCCTCTCTTCAAACCTGTTACATCTGGTTGCAAAGTGAGACGACTGCAGGCAAAAATCTAAACAAATCTTGAATAAATGATAGCGAACCACCCACAGAAAACGTGGACAAACGAGTCACAAGACAAAAACACAACGCGTTTCAACCTTTTAGGTCTTCTTCAGGTAAGACACAAACGTTGTGTTTTGTCTTGTGACTCGTTTGTCTACGTTTCTTTAGGCGGTTCGCTAACATTTATTTAAGATCTGTTACATCTGATTTGTATGATACGTAGCGTCAAACAACAGTAAGAGTCACCTGAAAGCACCTTATGTAAAAAGGCATTCAAGCAAACACACACACACACACACACACACACACACACACACACACACACACACACACATGTACGCACGCACGTGCGAACCCACGCTTCCGCACACATGCAAACGCACATTCATGCGCACGCGAACGTGCATTCGCTCACATGCACCCATATACACAGAAAGAGACAGACAGACAGACAGACAGACAGCAGAGAGACAGGTAGACCAACAGACACATAGACAAAGACAGCCAGGCAGAGACAAAGCCAGAATTTCAGAGAGACAGAGAGACAGACCAACCAACAGACATGCTCCTCAGTCTCGCTCAGAAGCAAACAAAAAACAATGTTAATCTACAGGAATGGCTTAACTCGCTGATAGTGCTGTGCTTGGTTCAAACACACCCCATAAAAAGACTGACAGTGTGCACTTCATTCAGAACCATCACAATCAGCCCACAAATGCATTGAACACAATAGGTGACAATAAAATTTGCATCAAATGTAAAACCACAGAGAAACATGAACTTATGGGCAGTATGTTTCCACGATGTGTCCCTACAGGGAAAATCTTACCCTTGTGGTAAAATACGCCCGCAAGTTTACCCTGCTATATAGCTCAACACTGGCAAACAGACATGAGGCATAGCATCTCACTGCGATCCAGTCGTTCTGAATCTTCCTTCTTCGCTCATCTCTGGAACCAATCCATTACCCAAGTGGAAAGAATCCATTGCATGCTCCAAGTACCTCTTACAACTTCCGTTCCTTTCAATCGGCTATCGCTGACGCTCAACTCGATCGTTTTGCGCCGCAGGTCATATAAAAGTTCAGCGAGTGGAAAACCTGATGGCGTCGTTTGGAGGGAATTAGGGAGAGATCAAGGTCTCGCACTTTCAAAGTGAGTCAATACAGAGGCGTTGGCATGCCTTCTCTCTCTCTCTCTCTCTCTCTCTCTCTCTCTCTCTCTCTCTCTCTCTCTCTCTCTCTCTCTCTCTCTCTTTTTCCCCATTTTTCATGGTCATTGCAGGAGATGATGCAGCCTCTGAAGCACTGTGTGTTGAGTGCTGTGTCAGTGTCAAAGAAGGAGTAAAAATCAGTAAATGATTGAATAAGAAAAGAGGAAAACCATGTCATCTCAAGTTTTATAGATCAAGTGAGAGCAAACAAGATTAAAAGCACTAACATTTTTATGACTGATTCCCTCAGCAATGTTTTTGCAGTTGGTAATCTGTCATCAAACATTCAA
>JADBJO010001793.1:102500-107500 GCA_016801955.1 Conus betulinus | reverse complement strand
TTCACGTCACGACAATGGCAGAGTGTAAAAATTCCGATGTTCTTCCTTCCAGAGGACATAACTGTTTTGAATGCCCGAGGGAGAAATAATGAGTGAAGGTAACAAGAAAAGATTCACCCATTGATCTCTGGTCCTTAAGACAAAATTTATCGTGTTTGTATTGAAGATGACGAGAACTTTAAGCGAAAAGAAGCTGAAGCAGCCACTAGTCTGTTGCCAGGCCTCCGTGGCGCAGTTGTCAGTATTGCAGGCTACCGTTTAGAAGGTCGTGGCTTTGATTCCTATCTAAACATTTATTTGTGGGCTTTTTCTGCTTCAAGCCCAGCTTCTGTGTCTTATTCACACCCACCACAATTGCCATAAACGCAACGCATAGATTAGGAACAACAAATGTAAAAAAAAAAAAATGAAAATCGAGATTTAGGCTGCGTGTCCCCATGCTATTCCTATAATAACATTCTGACCAATGCAGTTAAATATCTGCCATGCCGATAATCTTGCTGGGGAAAGTGTTAAACAGTGACCAAGAGACATGAAGTATGGCCACTGGATGAGATACAGTCCTTCCAAATATTCATCGGGCCCTGACCTCAGCAGCTGGTCCATTAACCAAATGGAAGGAATCCATTGCATGTGACAAGTACCTCTCACAAACTCTGCTGCTTTCGAGCTGGCAGCTACCAATGCTAAACTCGATCATTGTGTGCGGCAGGTAATGGGAAAAGTTCAGCACCTAGAAAGCCCCAAATAGTTTGGTTTGTTGGGAACTTGTGTAATGATCAAGGCTTCTCACTCTGGATATGAATGAGACTGTTGCATGGTCATTTTCTAAAGTACACATTCTGAAGCACCATCTGTTTAACTGCTGCTGTGTCAGTGTGGCATTAGGAAAAGGCAACACAAGAAAAGGGAAAACACATCATCGGCATTTTTGTTGTATAAAAACAAGATTAAATCAAACTGAAGGGACATAAACATTCGTGATCCAATGATTTCCTCAACACCTAGTTTACCTTGGCATGATCTTATCAAAAGGACACACTTGCAGTTACGTATTTTCCTATCTTTCACCACGGAAGCAAAAGTTATTTACATTATTAACAATACACTGTTTACATTTCCTCGTTTGATTTTGTATTTCAATTTACAGCTACCAATGGCAGGAGAGAGAAAAGGAAGGTAGAAAAAAGACTAATCGAATGTCCGAATTTAACAGATAGGCAGAACATGGAAGTGTGGAGAGAGAAAGAGAGAGAGCGAGCGAGCGAGCGAGCGAGCGAGCGAGCGAGCGAGAGAGAGAGAGAGAGAGAGAGAGAGAGGGTCTGTATGGTTGTGACGATAAGGGGCCATAACAATATTATACGAGAACACTTGCAATGGCAACAGCATTTAAAGTCCTTTGCAATAATACAGGCAAACACTCGTGATCTGATGATTGTTTCCTTTCAGTATTAAAAAGACATATGCATGTAAACCTTATTCATAGACCACACTCTCATGTGGTGATATTCATACGGAAAAAAGAACTATAAAGCATACGTGAGCAAGAGTAGAGTTTTTAAAAATGAATCGTAAATGGAGAATCATTCACAAAGGGGACACAGTGGGTCATCATACGGTACAATTTTTGTAGCGAATATCTTGTGCATTTATTTTGAAGATTCCGTTTCGATATCTAGTTAATCAAATCGTAGATGTATGTCTGTGTGCAAAAAAAGCTATCTTTCACTAAATGTAAAAAAAAAAGCATGCACGTTCTACATCTCAGACCAGGAGCTTCATAGAACGTCTTTTATGTGAGTGCCATATTCTGTCGATCAATCATTGTCGAGGGTTTGTGCAAAACCTAACTTCCTTTCGTTCTTTTTCTCATTTCTCTTCTCCATGCATACACTACTCACGATTTGCATAAAAACACACATACATTTGATAGCATACTAAATGTGTCCATTTGAGTCCAACTCAAAGAGCATATTGTATGGATTTCGTGGTAATATATCGTTTTTTTTTCATAGCTCTGACTCATGGCAAGTACTTCTAGTACTTCTAAGTGCAAAATTTACATATACAGAGTATCTGTTCTTCAGACGTTGCAACCTCTATACACCTTATCATTTTCAATCGAATCAATCCACTTACAATGAACTACAGCTTCTTTCTTCAATTTCATCTCTATACCCCGAGCCCGCTTTGCACACACAAAATGCTGACTCTATGCATTAGAAATCTGGACAAAATTCTCAGAGGGATTATTATTCATTTTGAATGGTTTCTTCAAAACTCGTAACAACACGGTCCTGCCTGTATTAAGAGAGACAGACAGACAGATTGACAGACAGACAGACAGACGGGCAGACGGCAGACAGACAGAGACAGAGCGTCTTCATCGATCGTTCCCTTTCAACCTGTCCAGTATCCAAATGGAAGGAATCCAATGTATTCGCCAAGTACCTTTCACAACCTCAGCACCTTTTCAATCCGCTATCACTGACACTGAGCTGGATCGGTCTGCGTGGGAGGTGACATTAAAAGCTCAGCGGGTGGAAAACCCAAATGGCATCGTTTAGTGGGAATCAGAGAGTGGATCAAGGCCTCCCATTTTGGAAATCAGTCAATACAGAACTGATGGCAAGACTTCTCTTCATTTTGCCATGTTTTTCCTGGTATTTCCCTTCAGCTAATGAAACAGCTTTTACAGGATCATGTTTGCAGGATCATGTGTTGACTGCTAGTCAGTATTAAATGAAATGAGGGTTTAGAATTAAGAAATGACGTTCAGAGAAAAAAAGTAGAAAACTTAGTCACCTAATGTTTCATAATGATATTAAGATAAAATGAGAGTTTGAGCGCCTTTAAGTCATGATCTGAGGAACAACCAGTCTCGTATTTCATTTTCGCATAAGTTTGCCGTTAGTATAATTCAAAGTTATATAATTTGAGTCAGCATGGAAGCAAAAGTTACTTTCGCTTGTTTTTTTTTTTTTTTTTTTTTTTTTTTTTTTTGTTTTTTTGCTTGTTTAAGTCTTATAACTTCATCTAACATTTCCTGTCAAATTGTCACAGGATGAAAAAAAAACGTTATGAAATAGATTAATTAGACACAAGAAAAGAGGGGGGGGCGGGGGGGGAGAGGGTGGCGGTGGGGGATTCTTATCAGGTTGGCACTCAAGTCACTTTAGATTATATGACAGGTAAATATTCATCTCTGAAAAGGCTTTCATCTTTGTCAAATAGAGCCAAATCCAACGACTACAATTCAAGGGGAGAATCCGAATCATCAGTTGGAGGGGAACCATCCCTTCTATTGTTCCAAGAGTCAAATAATCCCTATCTGAATATCAGCTGTGATTACGAAGTCTGCTAGGAGTAAAGAATACAACTGTGAAGGAGGAGAGAAGGTAGGACTGGATGTGTGCATACACCTAACAAACTGAATACTAAGCTATGTCTGAACATACACTAATCAACCAAACGATGTGGTATTTCTGCAAATCTCCAAAGACAACCAATACAGTTTTTTTTCTCTAGCTGATCTTGACTATGAAGGGTCAATGGTAAAATTACTGTGAAAGGCAAAACCTAAATAAAGACAAAGTTGGAGTAGTTTCGTTGCTAAATGAACAAATTAATGACCAGGCAAACATAAAAATGACAGACAGATAGACGGAGAGACAGAACAGACAGTGTGTGTGTGTGTGTGTGTGTGTGTGTGTGTGTGTGTGTGTGTGTGTGGTGTGTGTGTGTGTGTTGTGTGTGTGTGTGAGGGAGAGAGAGAGAGAGAGGGAGGGAGGGAGGGAGAGAGGCTGTATAGGTCTGGATGCAGCCTTCAAAAGGAATTTTTAATGGTTAATATGACTGAAGATTGGTGACTTCTTGCAATATGTTCAGCATATGTTTCCCTTCAGAAAATCAGAAACGCATTTCCTTCTTATCACACAAGCATACACAGCATACACACACACACACACACACACACACACACACACACACACACACACACACGAACGCACGTACGCATGAACACTGTAATAAATGACTACATGCATGTTTCGGTTGCATTAAAAATCATTGAAATCTTTTTTGTAATTAGAGTACATTAAAACTTAAACACCCAGTTACAAGCAAGTTCATATCGATCTGGAGAAAATCTTTCTCTCTGTCTCTGTCTCTGTCTCTCTGTCTCTCTGTCTCTCTCTCTCTCTCTCTCTCTCTCTCTTTCTCTCATTGTCTCTGTCTCTCTGTCTCTCTCTCTCTCTCTCTCTCTCTCTCTCTCTCTCTCTCTCTCTCTCATGTTTGTTTTCATAAATTTGAAGAAGTGAAAATAGATGAGATGTTGAGAGCAATTTTGCTCTCTTCAGTATTGTCATATGTGATGCATATGGTACATAATGTGAACAACTTTAAGAATCAAATGAAAGCACCTCATGTGAAAAGGCATCCAAACAAGGAAATGCACGCGCGCACACACACACACACACACACACACACACACACACACACACACACACACACACACACACACACACACACACACACACACATGCCCATGTATGCATGCATCCACACACATGCGCAACTATATACAAAGAGACAGAGACAGAGACACATGGAGACACAGAGAGACAAGACAGAGGGAGAGAGAGGGAGAGAGAGGAGGAGAGAGAGAGAGAGAGAAAAGGAGAGAGAGAGAGAGAGAGAGAGAGAGGAGAGAGAGAGAGAGAGAGAAGAGAAACAGACAGACAGATAGACAGACAGACAGATAGACAGACAAATAGAGACACAGACAGAATTTCAGAGACAGAGACAGACAGACAGACAGACTGCTTGGTCTGTCTCAGGAACAAACAAAGAGCATTTTGATATGCAAGAAATATTGTACATGCTGATAGTGCTGTGTTTGGTTTCGAGAAAAAAAAAAAGACAGAGTATGTGCTCATCATCTTGAACCATAACAATTGCCCACAAAAGCAGCAAGCAGAATGGGTGGCAATAATTTTTCT
>JADBJO010001793.1:80000-82500 GCA_016801955.1 Conus betulinus | reverse complement strand
ACCAGGTACTTATTGCAAGGAAGACTACGGAGATCTATCAATCGTATACGCGCCCGCACGCGCGCGCGCGCGTGCGCGCGCGCGCACACACACACACACATACACATACACACACACACACACACACGCGCGCGCGCGCATGCACGCACGCACGCACGCACGTACGCGCGCGCGCGCACACACACACACACACACACACACACACACACACACACACACACACTGTGTATTACAGACTCAAAAGACGAGATCTTCATTTTGGTTTAGTTGAAGTGCATGTATGTGAGTGCGCGCGCGTGTATGCATGCACACGCATGTGCATGTATGTGTACGTGTCCGTGTGTCTGCGAGTCTGTGCGCGCGTTTGCATGCATGCGTATGCGTAAATGTGCACACACAAACGCGCGCACCCGCACCAGTGTGTGTGTGTGTGTGTGTGTGTGTGTGTGTGTGTGTGTGTGTGTGTGTGTGTGTGTGTGTGTGTGTGTGTGTTGTAAGACAAGTAAATCAAGATGATTTGTCCGAACACCACCAGCGTTTAAGAATTTTCTTTTTACAATTAGAATCATGGATTGTTATCTGCACGTGGCTAAATCATTTCCTGCAAGCAATATGTGCAAGCACTCACACACATACACACACTGACTAAACCAATATATTGTCAGATTAACTCATGGTTGTACTGACACACACACACACACACACACACATACACACACACACACACACACACGCACTCACACACATACACACACACACACACACACACACACACACACACACACACACACACACACACACACTTTATATACACACACACACACATATATATATATATATATATATATATATATATATATGGGGAGAGAGAGAGAGACATAGACAGAGACAGAGAGACAGAGAGGGCGTGGATGGCAGAACGTACATATTCACAAATGCATGAACCGATCCAGTTTAGCTTCCACTAGTGATGGCAAAACTATAGCTCAGAAATCATCCAGGCGGACGTCATTCTAATCGAGCAGAAGAGATTTGTGAACCATTCCCCTTGCCGACAGATGTCAGCTGCGCTGAGTAGACAATCACCACAAAGGAACAGCCCTGGTAGCCTGTCACCACATAGAGCTGCCTTGACGAGCTAGTCACCAAACAAAACTGCCTTGGCAGACTAACTACCACCACACAGGACTGCCTTTATTGGGCTGCCGCTATACAGAACTGGCCTGCCGAGGCAAACAAACTCATAAAACTGCAACATCTGGCCAATGACCCACATGGAACGACTCTGATTAGCCCATCACCACGTGCGATTGCCTGAGAGAGATCCACCACACAAGAAAACGCCCTGACGAGTCTCTCAGTAGATAGAGATGCCCTGACTAGCCAGTCTCCACATAGAACTAAGTGCCTAAAGCAGCTCGTCACAACATAGAACTGCCTTAACGGGCCAGTCGTGACATAAAAATTCTACTGAGTAAAAAAATAAATCCACGAAAGTTAACATAGCCAGTTGAAAGCCAGTCGATATACTAACCTCTCCTAACTAGACAATCATCATAAAGAGCTGCCCTGAATAGCCGATGACCACATGCAGGACTGCCCTCATTGGCCGACCATGGAGAGAACTGCCCTTACCAAGTCACCATACATTGGACTGCCCCGATTTGCCAGCCACCACATGAAACTGCCCGAGAACACATTACCACACAGAACTGCCCTGATTTAGCCCGTCACCATAGCGAACTGGCCTTACTGGCTAATCATCACCCACCCTGACTAGACAGTGGCCACATAGAACTGCCCTGTCTTGTCAGGCCCAGACAGAGCTGACTGAAGAGACAATCACCACAGAGGAACTGCCTAACTAGCCAACCAGCATAGGAGAGAGACGCCACAGGCGAAGTTTGTCTAAAAGGCGCCTCAGCTCATCACGTTCACAGTGCAAAGTTTGCACTGGCTCCCACAGTATGCATCCACCCGGGGCTTAATTCGACATCGGTGGTAAACCAGGAGATGGTTTGGATGGCTTTCTGTATGTCGTCCTCCAAGTTATGTATGGAAAAGTATTTGGTTGTTAACGTATTTTGCTTTTAGCAGTCTACGGTGCTCCATGTTATGTATGGAAAAGTATTTGTTTGTTAACGTATTTTGCTTTTGCAGTCTACGGTCCTCCATGTTATGTATGGAAAAGTATTTGTTTGTTATTGGTTTTGCAGTCTACGGTCCATGTTATATATGGAAAAGTGTTTGTTAACTTATTTTGCTTTTTGCAGTCTACGGTCCTCCATGTTATGTATGGAAAAATACTTGTTTGTTATCTTATTTCGCTTTTGCAGTCTACGTGATTTCCATTTTCTTCCATCCGTTGATTTGTTATTAAGGAGAGCTGAAAACATGTTCTAACCTTAATTGTAAGAGTTCAATAAATCTTTCATTTTTTCACAAGCGAAATTTTTTTTTTTTTACTGTTACGGGCTATTAATAATCTGGCTTCGTCAAA
>JADBJO010001793.1:45000-62500 GCA_016801955.1 Conus betulinus | reverse complement strand
CTGCTTGAGTGCCTCCCGCTTCAAACGGCCCTTTTAGCGAGTAAATTTAGCTAACATTCGGTTGTACTCGATTGTCTTTAAGATTCATGTCACAATTCTTTCTTTGTTTTTTGTTTTTTTTTTTTTTTTGTGGTGCTTGTTTCTTCGTTTGATTTTTGCATCATCCAGTTGTTCTGTCTTGGTTTGCTGTTTCCCAAAGGAAGATGAAACTTCACGTTAAAGAAAAATAATTTCAAAACGTTGATGTTTTCCCGTTCGATCAACACAGCAACTCTTTCTGAGCTTAAGATCGCCCGCACGTGTTGTTGTTGTTGTTGTTGTTGTTGTGTTGTTTGTTGTTGTTGTTGTTTTGTTTTGTTTTTTGGGTTTTTTATATATTGTTTCAATGGAAATAGCATGTATTCTTACTAAAGGCAGTAATGAAGTTCATAACTTGGGCCCGAACAAACGTTATCAAACGCAATCAAAAACAGCCGTGTGGCATGCTCGTATACGTCTTTTGACCGTATACTCAGATACTGAAGCATTCTGTTGTTTGGCTTTGATGATTTTGTTTAAACAGGGGATTTGGAACGTTGATGAACGGATGAGGGAGATATGGGGGAAGGAGTGCAAAAAGCGACCAGCACAATATTCTCAACTTTTCTTAAGATTTTGTTTTCCTGCATGTACGGGTGTATGCACGCATGTATTTGTGTAGGAACAAGATTTCTCTTTGTATGTATGCACACATGCATGCGTGTAGGTATGAAGGGATAGAAGGGATGGATGGTTGTCAGTGCTCTGCAATGTGTGTACATGTGCGTGTGTATGTGTGTGTGTGTGTGTTTGTGTGTGTGAGTGGTTTTTCTTCTGTGTGTGTTAGGGCATACATAGGATCTAAATCAGTTTTCAACCTGGATTTGAAAGTAGGAATTGGAATGACATCATGGGCTGAACAATCGCAAAACCGACCTAAGATAAAAGAAAGTATATAGACCAATTTGTTCTGTTTAGTTTTGTTTTTTTTTCAGATTGTTTTTCTTGTTTTTTCCCTGCTGTAATATTCTTTTCTTCCTAAAGAACGAGTTAATGCTCATAACCACAAATGTTGAATATACAATACTACTAACATATGCTCCAATACCCAGTGAAACCATGGTAACCAACACATACAAATCCATACATTAATGCATCTGAATACATATATAAAACAGATATGTACAGACATATACAACATACACACACACATAACTTCTCCTTCCAACATACGTACATACTTACAAGCATGCATGCATGCATCCATACATACATACATGCATACATGCATACATGCATACATGCATACATACATACATGACATACATGCATGCATACACATACATACATACATACATACATACATAGCATACATACATAGATACATACATACATACATACAATACATACATACATACATACATACATACATACATACATACAGATACATACATACATACATACATACATACATACATACATACATACATACATACGTACATACGTACATACATACATACATATACATACATACATACATACATACATACATACATACATACATACATACATACATACATACATACATACATACATACATGCATGCATGCATACATACATACATACATACATACATACATACATACATACATACATACATACATACATACATACATACATACATACATATTTTTTTACATGTATACTTTTTTCTTGGTAGTACCCTTTTTTCAGTCCAAAAGACAAGTAATCTATGTTACTTATAAATCAATATTTACATGGAACATTACGTCAGTTGTCCACGGCATGCTCAGTTTGGACAAAGATGGTTCGACCGAAAGGCTTTCTTAAAATAGTTGGGATTCCTTGAGACAGGTGTGCCTATTAGCTAATACACGCAGGAACAGAGAACGCGAACGGACGTACAAATGAACAACTTCAGACAAACCAGAGGGTGCTGTCTTTCATGGGATTTTAGCGATGTATGCTAATCTTCTGTTCGATTCCACTAGACACAGAATGCCAGAGCGGATGAGAAGGCAAAGGCGATATTTGTTCCCTCTTCAATATTCTGAATATAAGGTAGACTTCCCCTGCATCCCCACCCCACCCCACCCCCACCCCCCATTCTTCCTTTTGCGCACCATTGGGTAATGCCGTTGTTACAACTTACCACAGCTGGTTATGGGATAGTTTTGGAACCAACTGATTAATGAAGCGTTTGGGATGTTTCATACAATCCCTGTGTGTTATATAATTGACGTACCAACTGACAATGCTGCCCAGCTGTAACATTTTTGTTTCAAACACTTAGCGAACAACAACAACTAGAAAAATCATTTACAAGCTTTAAAACAAAGGAGGGAAAGAATGTGTTTATAGAAGACGGGAAAATAAAGCAGCAGTAAAAAGAAAGAAAATAAGACTCAAACAAGTAAAACGCGGTAACGCCGTTGTGAGAAGCAAATTTCGGTTTATTACAAACCTTCTTCAGGCTAAAAGGTTGGCCAACTGAACACGCACACACACACACACACACACACACACACACACACACACACACACACATCCAAGTCCCATGTCACATAAGGCAGAAGCTGAATTAAGTTCAAAGAGAATTAAATCACTTGCACAGGCATATCGTTGGAGAGGCAGTGGAAAAACATGTCCGTGTGCTCTCTCTCTCTCTCTCTCTCTCTCTCTCTCTCTCTCTCTCTCTCTCTCTCTCTCTCTCTCTCACACACACACACACACACACACACACACACACACACACACACACACACACACACACACACACTGCATCAACCCTGGCGAAATTAATAAAAGCAGATTTGAAAAAGGAATCAACAAAAGAAGGCAAAGAAAGAAAAAATGAATGAAAGGAAAAAACAACGAAAAAGACATCACGTTTTGATGTTAACAAAAAAAAAAAATATCAAAATAGAGAACCTTCCATTTCAATATCAGCGTTGGCTGCTTTTAGTTCTCCTAAAGAAAAGAGAAAGAAATAAGAAGAGACAATGTGTGACCTGCGTACTGGGCACATGGCGTTGGACACAGTGGGTCAATAGCATCCAAGGAACGCTCTGTTCTGACACGCTTTGATTCTCCGTCGAACCTCGTCTATTTATTTGCTGGGCGCAAAAAAAAAACCCAGTGCATTGGACTCTTTTCGGTCAAGATGGAAAAAAAAAACCGCTTTGTTCAGCTGTAAAGCTTTTTAACATGCTGCCTTTGTGAGGTAAGTGGGATTTTGTATGTTTGTGAAGCTTCAATCACACTCAAAATGGAAATGAATTTTCATGTTTCATACCTTCTAAAAAGGTTTTTTTTTTTTTCGGGTATTGTGTATTCCCTGCAATGGAAAAACTAGATTTTGATAACTCAGAAACTAGAGAGAGAGAGAGAGAGAGAGAGAGAGAGAGAGAGAGAGAGAGAGAGAGGAGAGAGAGAGAGAGAGAGAGAGAGACAGAGAGACAGACAGACAGACAGACAGACAGACAGAGGACAGAGGCAGAGGCAGAGGCAGGGACAGAGAGAAGCTATGACAGAGCAGCTGTATAGGAGAAAAGTTTAGATACATTTTTTTATTCTTTAACTAAAGTAAGTTTGAAAACCGCAACATTTTTCAAACGAGTTCCATATTACTCCTGGCACCAACAGAATGGCTTATTTGTACGCGGTGAAGTAAATACGTTCATCCGTCATGCTTTCACTGTGATAACACTCGAGGCTACTGTTGATTTTGTTGCTTTTTTCTTTTTATTGTCGGCGAGATTTCGCAACTGAATACTTTTACAGCAATCTGATGTACAACTCCTTTCAACGAACCGTTATTATTCCATGCAAAAATGCAAAAAGAAAGCTTAGTATGTGGGTTTTTTTTTTTTTTTTTAACTATATTAGACAAGCTGTTTCTAAATGACAGACGATAAGGAAACCGGTAAGCATTAGAAATATTCTGGTCATTTAGTTATTTTTTTTCCCGTAAGCCATATACAGGCACGTAAACCAGTCAGTATCAGACTTTCTCCAATGAATGCGAAAGTAGAACTGCTACAGATATTGTGAAAGAGAGAGAGAGAGAGAGAGAGAGAGAGAGAGAGAGAGAGAGAGAGAGAGAGAGAGAGAGAGAGAGACAGACAGACAGACAGACAGACAGACAGACAGACAGACAGACAGATAGACAGACAGACAGACAGACAGAATCCAGTGTTCGAAAATAAATGCTTCCGACAGTTTCGCAGCATTTCATACACAGACAAAAAAACCATACGGCTATGGCAGTCTGCAGGTCATTGTATAGGCTTGTGGACTAGGACATCTTGCAGCCACTAAACATCAAAACCTTGCCTGGTACCTTGACTCCCCTCCTGGCCATATCTAAAGCAAAAGGAATGAGTAGGGTGATAAGGGTGATGAGGATGGGGAGGGGGGTGGGCAGAAACCGACGAAAGACGCCCACGATGGAACCTCTTGAAGGGCTACAATTGACATTACCAGCCTCCAACTTATTGTGCATCACTCCTCCTTGTCATACCTTGTAAACTTTCTTTTGGCACAGAAATGAACAACGAAAAAATACTATATTGCTAAACAAACCTACACACGAACGGCTTCATCAGGGCAGATTCAGCAACCCTCCTGTGCTGCTGGCCTGTCTGTCGCCTTTCTGGCCCGGAGGAAAGTTTATCCCTTTCGGTTCCAGGAGGATGTTTTATTCAGGAAGACAGGACGGTGGAAAGTGGACGGGAAGTCGGACGAGTTTGTCCTAAGTACACATCGTGGGCCGGACCCTGCGTTTCCGCCCAGACAGACCCCATCTCTTCAGCTGGACGGTAAACGAAGCTAGGAGGTTGCAATTTATGGCTGTTGGACATGAAGGTTTCTTTCTTTCCTCCTTTCTTTGTTGTTGTTTTGATTTCTTTCTTCTCTGTTTAGTTTTTTTTTCTCTTTTCCTTTTTTCTTATTTTTCTTCTACTATCTTTCTTTCTGCACTCATTTTTTACCTTCTTCTTTCTATCTTTATTACTTTTTTTTCCCCTTTCATTCATTTTTCCATTGTTTATTTATTAATCAACTCAATCATTTCTTTCTTTCTTTCTTTCTTTCTTCTTTCTTTCTTTCTGTAATTCATTCTTTCCTCCTTCGTTACTTCTATCGTTCTGTATTTCTTTTTTTCCTTCTTACCCTTCTTTCCCTTCTCTCGTATTTCTGTATTTCCTTCTTTCTTTCTTTCTTTCTTTCTTCTTTCTTTCTTTTGTTATTTCTGCGTTATTCATTAGTTATCAGGTTCGCTGTTCCAGCTCTTATCAAGAGGTCCAGCACACACTGATGGCCCAAACTTATCAAGACAGCCAAAAACACATCTACACTTCACTGGCAACAACATATCTGTAATCAACTCTCAAACAAGAATGAGAACTCTGTAGCTTTATATTTACCATTTTCGTCCACCTAGATCAGCATATAGAAGTCTCATAGTCTGTGGCCTGTCCTGCCATGCTGCCATGGTGACCTCAGTTTCTATATCCTCTCCACGTTAATGGCTTTGGTGAGCTCGAGGCGAGGTCGCCGGGATTGGTAAGTTCATGGGGGACTGTCGTTGGACGGACGTCGTAACGCCTTCTGGACGTAGACGTTGACCAACGCTGGCTCTGTGACTAAGAAATTTTTGTCGTCAGTAGGGGGCTCAGTGGGCAATGTCCGGCATATGATGGAACCGAACAGGTAGTACTGAACACCAATGAAGTGACTGGGAAGTGGTGTCGTGTTTCTTCTGGTGGGTTGTCTGATGACGACTTTCGCTGCATGCTCCCAATGGATTTCCGGTGCCGAGATGTAGTGGGACAAAGCCGGTGTGTGGCTACAAATGGGGAGCTACATGAGTGTAATGCCACTGAAAGGGCACAGATGATAAGTCAGCGAAAAAAAAAAAAAATCTGTAATCAGCTGACCGGTTACAGGAAGACCAGCTAAGTCTTTAATTGCTAATACTCTGTGCGCCAGTTGTAGGTACAAATATGAAACACTTTCTGAGGTATACACAACTAAAGCAACAACAACAATAACAACAACAACAACATCAGCAATTACAACAACAAGAACAACAGCAACGACAATTAACAACAACAATAACAACACCAACATCAACAAAACAACAACGACGACAACAACAGTAACGACAATTAACAACAACAACAACAACAACAACAGCAACGACAATTGACGACAACAACAACAGCAACAACAACAAACAACAACAACAACAACGTAGAAATTAGCCGAATTTCCGTAAAGAACCTGATTTGCATTTTTTCATAACGTTCTTCCATATATTGATACTATTCATAATTCTATAAATAGTTTAATGTATGACATCATTGTATTCATGTCTTACAATGAACGCCATAGTACTTTATTTAGAGACAAGAAAAAAAATGACGTCACTTTTGGTATCTATTTATAGTTACAGAAATAAGGCAGAACTAAGAAAGAAAAAAAAAAGAGGACACAAAGACAGACAGATAGCAAGAGAGACAGACGTACGGGGGTGAGTTGTATGATAAGAGCGTTTGGTTATTGTGGGATCGGCTATAGACGGCTTGAAAATCATCTCTGTCCACCCAGAAGTCAATGGGAGTCTGATTCAGTTCAGGGAGATTATAGCGGCGGAAGACGAGGGATGGGTCCTGCCTTTCACAATGTCAAGCCCCCAGACATGATGTGATGAAATAATTCATTGCTATTGTATTCGATAGGCTATGAAAATGTTACCTTTCTGGAAACGTAAATCACCAAATCAGCAATAATTGCAATGTTACAGCACATACGACTCAGTCAAGTTTGTTTATCAGCTAGCTGACGATATCAGGGATGAAATCATATCAAAAGACAAAACTAGTTGCATATTCTTTTTTCTTAGTTTCAAGGAAACCACATCCTGATTCAGTAAAGAAAAATAATGAAAATCTAAAACAATATTACCACCGCAATATATCAGTGAAATGAAATATTTGAAAAGAAAGACACAAATACGTTTCCTAACTTCAAATGTCTGAATAAATCAGCCTTTGTTTAGAAGACGAGTGTGTTTCAGCTTCAATCTTCCAAAAGAAATCAAGACGAATGAGGGCAGCTTTTAACATAAAAACTGCGTCACGCTAAGAAAATGTGATTTTCAAAACTATAACCGAAGAACTTTTTAAAAATACAATAGAAAAAGGTAAGCTATCTAACGCTTCAGCACACAGTGTATCTCCTGAATTTAATCATCTTCACTGGCTTTTTCTTTAACCCTCACGACACTCTCGGCATTTATTAGTTTGTTTTTTTTTTTCAAGTAAGAATTCGAAGCATAGCCATGAAACCTTTCAAAATGATCGCGTTGATTAAAAGATTTCTTCTCGGTTCCTTGAGAGATACTCCGTACTCATTGCTCATCCCACAGAAAAATCTTGATTATCCATAGATGTGCCTTATTGCTAGAAGTGTTGTTTCCTTCATGCTTTCACCGAAAAGAAAAACATGGTCAAGAGACAAACACTTTATGAAACTGGATAGACTACATGGAGAGAGGAGGTGGAGGGGGTTGTACGAGAGAGCAGAGGTAATAGTAGATACAGAGCCAGAAGCAGAAAAGTGATGAAAAGAAAGAAACAAAAAAATAGACAGAATGCACATGTGTAGCCATACGTATCACTTCAAATGGATCAAATCAACTGTGTGCAGGATGATTTAAAAAGTTAACAATTTGATTACTTATTACTTAGACAAATATTAAAAACTGTCAAGTCTACACATGAAATGAGCCTCCAACTGTGTAGGAGTCTGGGAACATGTTGCTGGCGTCGTATGTTTTTCGTACATCCGTACAGTGAATATACAATTGTATTTACCCTGAGTTCTTTTTCTTCTGCAGCAGTTTATCTTTTACACACACACACACACACACACACACACACACACACACACACACACACACACACACACACACACACACGCACGCACGCACGCACGCACACACACACACACACACACATTTGAAGAGCAATACATGAATTCAGAAACGAAACAAATAGAAAACAAAACTTTCGAAATCGTCTTCACTGACGTACAGAATGCAGGCACGCTTCGAGAGTCTCTTGTGAACATCCAACATTCAGAAATAATGCATCACAAAATTCCGACCAGTGAGAGCGAAAAAAAAGATCAGCCAGACCCTGAGAGAAAGGGATGTGAGGCATATGAGGAGAGAGCAGGAGAAAGGGTAAGGGAAATAGAGAAAATGGAGAAATGTTAACAAAGCACTCGCAGAATAACAATGATGAGATTTCAGACAAAAAGCCCTTTTTTGACATACATACATACATACAGAGAGAGAGAGAGAGAGAGAGAGAGAGAGAGAGAGAGAGAGAGAGAGAGAGAGAGAGAGAGAGAGAGAGAGAGATCCTACTCAGTACCAAATAACATATTTACACCGGTATCATGAAGACCTCATCGCTGCTAACAACTTTCAATTACATTCAGTGTCTGGCAATCATACAATTTGACGTCATTTTACAGTCAGCGCAGCCTCGTTCTAATTTCAAACAATTTTTTTAAAAAACTATATAATGCCGACTACGAATTTTGTTCATTCAGATAGCCTTCGTGCTTACAAATCGTTGAAAAAAAAAATCATGTGCGTGGGCATTGATGTTTCGATACGAGCAATTCATAAGAAGCTTTCAATTAATGGCTGTCTTCATTGACAATAACTCTTTCACATCTTCTGAGGCCTCATTGTTATTGCGGCGTGTGTGTGTGTGTGTGTGTGTGTGTGTGTGTGTGGTGTGTGTATGTGTGTGTGTGTGTGTGGCAAAAACCCTCTGGGTAAAAGGGGGCATTCGGAACAAACGGAGCCGATAAGCTACAGTGAGTTCTGTTTATTAGGAAAAGGTTTCCCTTTAAGAGAGAGAGAGAGAGAGAGAGAGAGAGAGAGAGAGAGAGAGAGAGAGAGAGAGACAGACAGACAGACAGACAGACAGACAGACAGGGGATTAGCAATCGTCACGTCACGTACACACTCCGCTTTTCAATTGCTTCATACAAATGAATAGCTAACTGTTAACAGCTTTTTTGGTTTCATAGGAGCATTGACAAGATTGGTATAAAAAGATGAAGATGACTGAGATGCTTTTGTGGGATTAGTTTTCTCTAAGGTCTCTTAATACTGGACAAGACACTTTGAAAGGAAATTTAAATTCTGGCATAATGGACAGGTGAGATTTCTGTCACATAACCGCCTACAACGAACATAATGAATTGGAATGAATTTAGAACACACCAAATCTAAATCAAATTATAATACGTTTCACAAGTTTAGCTTCATTGATATATGAGCAGGTTCACAGTATCTGACTGTGTTCTTCTTGTTTCATTTCTTTCTTCTTCTTCTTCTTCTTCTTCTTCTTCGTTCGTCGTCGTCGTCGTCGTCGTCGTCGTCGTCGTCGTCGTCGTCGTCGTCGTCGTGCTATCGCCATTGTTGCCGTTGCCGTCGAGCACAAGCATGATGCGCATGGCTGTAAAACCAAATATAAGAAAAAGAAATAAGTGCAGTTTGGGCCGCAGCGAAAGTAAACACGGAAATGAGCAAACAAAAAATCATAAATGGGGAAAAGAATGTTTTATGATCGCCATTGACGGTCCAAATAACTAAATGATAATATAACTCATAACGGCGGTGCTTCTGCTCCTCCGTTGGTAAAGGCTGTTTTAAACATGGATTGTTTTATCGATTAGATGTAGAAGCATTGATTGGGTGTGGTTGGGGTGTGGGGATGTGGGGTTAGTGGTAAAGTACCGCGATCGCAGCAAGAAGTTGCGATGATACCACCAGCACCCAACACAGAAACAAAATGCTTTTTTTTACCATGTTGTCGTTTAGGTGACATCAGCGTAGTGTGTCTGCTACACCCCCAGCTTCCTCTCTTTTAAGATTGGTACACCCATCTGCCACATCATCCTGTGTTAGCGTGGACATTGAACCTGATAGTCACCAGCTACCTGGAAGACGTGGCAGTCTCCAGCTAAGTTGGGTATACTGTCTTGAAGACATGACGCTTTGACAATCTTCAGCAAAATGGAGCCACTGTCTAGAGGACGTGACAGTATGACAATCTCCAGCTACTTGCGGTCTACTGTTTAGAAGACGTGAAGCCTGACAATCTCCGGCTAAGTGAGGTCTACTAGATTGAAGACACGACAGTTTGATGATCTCCAGCTCATTTGAGGGCTGCTGACTAGCAGACATGACAGTTTGACCATCTTAATCTAAGTGAAATCTACCAGCTGGAAGACGTGACAGTTCTACAATCTCCAGGCAAGGGGATCACTAATTAGAAGACGTGAACGTTTGACAGCCTCCAGCAACGTTGACTCTACTCGCAAGAGAGAGGGTGACAATCTGAAAATCTTCAGTTACGTGGGGACTACTGACTAGAAGACATGACAGTTTGACAATCTCCAGCTCCTGCGGTCAAATATGTGACAGGCTTTTCTCGTTACAGAAATACGAGTTTAGTGTCTCCAGCATTACCTGTTCAATTCGAACAGAGCAATTTTAAGTCTGGATTCTATCATATTTTCTAAGAACTACTTCATATAGTTCCAAACATCACAAACTTTACGTAAAGGAGTCGTTTAAGGGCTGTTCATGTTGTTTTGAGTATTGCCATTGAAAGAAAATGTATCACTGGGCGTGGAATCCATTCATTCTTTTCCTTTTACCCTTCCAGGGTGAACTACACTGCTAGAGCAGGTGATTTTAGTTTGTCATTTCGCCATGCTAGCTGTTTTAGTTTCTCCTTTGTCTTTCTGCGTGGCGTGGATGAAAAAACAGAGTTTGTGATTAAAGTGGCCATGGCATGAACAAAAGGGCCTGTTTACTCGGTGGTAGTGCTATTTAGAAATAAAGGCTGCTTGTGTCGTTGAAGGTGTGGTGCCTGTGTGTGTGTGTGTGTGTGTGTGTTTGAAATAAAGGCTGCTTGTGTCGTGCGTTGCGTGTGTGTGTGTGTGTTGTGTGTGTGCGTGTGTGTGTGTGTGTGTGTGTGTGTGTGTGTTTCCATGTCTGTGTATGTGTGCGTGCGTGTGTGTGAGTGCCTGTGTGTAAGCGTGCGTGTCTGCGGGCGGGGGCGTGGGGGGGAGGGATTGTGTATGTCCTGTATTTGTGCCCTGGTCTGTGTATTGGTGTGTCTGCATCTGTGCGAGCACATTGTTTTACCAGAGAAGCAAAAAAAAAAATTTCCTTACACATTGCTTTTATATGAATGAAATTCCTCGGGTCATTTTCAATGAAGTTTCAGACAGAATAGTTACCATTCTAAACAATATAACTTAAAAGGGAAGAACAAAATAAAGTTTCAAAAAAAAAAAAAAAAAACACTTGCGTGTTGGATGTCGTTTCCGACTACAAGCCATTCCACCGGGTGAGTGGGGGAAGCTTTCGGCACAACTGGCTGCCTTCATTGAGAATAATCCTCTCATATCTTCCGTGGTTTCGTTCCTACTTAGCACTTGCCGTGAGAGCAGCGTTTACAACTCCTGCATTCAAAGAGCTCGTCTATGCGTCAACCACAAGATTTTGTCTGCCATCTCTCGCAGTCACGGACACCGTAGGTGGTCAGTAAAGAAAGTTAGCAAACCAAAAGGAGGGACTCAGACAAAGAGTTCGGAAGAGAAGAAGAAGAAGAAGAAGAATGACGTAGCTGCCCTTGCCTTTTTACCAGTTTCAAGTGCTTTTATCCATCGATCACCACTTTACTTAGCACGAATAGGGAGAAAGTCAGACTACAGGGCGTGCATGCAACAATATGCACTAAAAAGTCACCAGTCCTGCGGAAAACTTGCATGTCTGTTTGGGCCTGTCCTCAATCCGTCTCAAGTAAGATTTTAAACTTTCAGCTTCTGCAGCTTTCAGTTCCTTAAAATGTGTTTTCTAGATTTTCAGTTTTCAATCTTTGCAGTGTGTGTGTGTGTGTGTGTGTGTGTGTGTGTGTGTGTGTGTGTGTGTGTGTGTGTGTGTGTGTGTACTGTCATCGCAGCTAAAGCCAAGACACTGGGGTTAACTCTCATGTCAGACCAGTGTGAGACCAGTGCGAACATGTTTTTTTTACAATATAGGTCAAAGGCACAAACTGATGAGTGTAACATATTTAACGAAGGAATTAAAAGCATTGTTTATTTACTTCCCACCATTAGCTATGGATCAAACAATAAAGTCACATGCAAAGACAACGAAAAGATTCAATCAAATGTAGACGTGCTATGATAATACGTAGTATTTTCCGAGCTTCAGGAGTGCTGTCGACCTTAAAGGACTGGCTGCATATTCAAACCACAGGCAGAAGGCTGAATCGAACTTTGCAAATATTGGTGTAATGTTTAGGTTTGATTGATTGCTTTCTGAGGTCACGAAAAAAACAGAACAACACACACCATGAATAAGTTTTATTTATCGACGACGCAAACCGTGTTCTTGAAACGCAAGCGATTAAAATCAAAGACACCCAAATATAAGCTTAGTTAATTCATAATGTACAGACCTGTTCACTTGAAATCCGATATATGGTTCAGTTGTATATGCTGACCCCGTGAGGATGCCAAAGACTCAGTTTACATGTGTATCCCAACCTCCGGGAAATCCTGTGCTGGTAAAATACTCTTTTCTACCGCTAACATTGACTTTTTCTTATTTGCTGCTATTCACCGACTCGCTGCCTTTGCGGTATTCATCTGCATTTGTTCTATCAAACCTTTGCATATCTTTCTCTTGTAGAATGTATACCACGACTGGTTTTTTTTTTTTTTTTTTTTTTTTTTTTTTTTTTTTTTCTCTGACGACTAGGTAGAGACACTATACTGATTGTCCGGAGTGGAACCTAACTGTCTATTTTTCAGTGTCTGTTTCCCCACATTACGACAGTTTATGTCTTTTTGTGGCACTGCTTAGCATGAACATTTATTTACACTAGTTTTTTTTTTTTTTTTTTTTACTCGTGGGATGGTAAGTTGAAAAACATACTTAAATCCCTCAGCGAGGTCTACCTTCATCAGTCTTTACGACATCAGCGGATTGTTTATCGTGCCCTCCTATATATTTTTTCTAGGACAGGACGTCTCTTATGTAAAGATGTCAGTCTGAACAGGCCCTGTGTGACTGGCTGGGCAGTAATAATTAAAAAGAAGGAGCTATTTTAACTGTCTTCACTCAACGAACTTAACACTGGTCTATACATAGAACTATAGCCCAACACAGAGAGAGAGAGAGACAGAGACAGAGAGAGAGAGAGAGAGAGAGACAGACAGAGAGAGCACACACGCACAGACAGACAGATAGACACACAGACAGTCAGACAGACAGACAGACAAAGACTAGATAAAGCCAGAGACTCAGATACAGGACCGAGCAAAATGCCTAGAAAATCCATCTCGGTTGTCACTCCCACGTGATTTGCTTCTGTGATCCATTAAGTGCGGTTTTTCTCGACAACTGATATACTCTTATCTTTGTTGCCAACAGCCCACCCTCCCTCCAACCCCCACCCCATCCCACTCCTGCCAAACCCTCCCCCAACCCTTGTTCCTTAGTCCTGAAACCCATTGTTTTCATCCGCAGGCATTCTCTGAAAATTATCGTTCATGTCCTATAATTCTCTGACCTATTGAGAGAGAGAGAGAGAGAGAGAGAGAGAGAGAGAGAGAGAGAGAGAGAGAGAGAGAGAGAGAGCAAAACGCCATCAATACGACAGGGACGTAACCTATAAATAATTGAACAGGACTTCCTGAAGTCACTTTGAGGGTGTTAGGGGAATACGCGAGATAAGTCGGGATGACAATGGCTGAGCGCAGCCGTACATAATAATCTGACCCACGTTGGATGATGGATAATGTTCATGGATTTGCTGAATAAGATGGTAAGGCAATATGATGAGAAATACTTAACAAGCCTGCCACAATAAACTGATCAGCGCTTTCCGGCTGTTAATTATTTGACTTCGATTCTTTGAATGAGTCATGAGAACAAAACTTTTAAGCACTGCACCGTTGAATAAAAACAGAAACAAAGAGGTACATGTTTTCTTTTCTTTGCTGTGCTACCCACCATTTAGCCAATATCGTAGACGTTCAAATAAACAGGTACTTTTCGAAGGCCTTCAGACTGAATACTACACGCACAGGTATTGAAACAAAACACATATATCTTATTACACACTAGTATGCACGATACATGCCCTAAATCTGAAAACATACTTGAAACAGTTAACCGTTCTTTAAGTCTGTCGAATAAACATGCAATTAGAACACATTCACTCCTGCTCGAAGCGAAGGCAATTGTTTTATCATGTGTGAGGATGTATCTGTCAGTTTTGCTGTTTAAGGTTGCATAGTAGAGTCAGATTACTCAAAGATCAGACACAGTCGTGTTCACCATTTTCCAGAAGAGGGAGTGTTAGTACAGGGGTATTTCAAAGATGCGTTTCCTATTCGCTTTATCTTAATCGGCAGTTTCCGATTATCACTTACCCACGGCATTAGGCTACTGGACAGTCCTTTCCTTACTGCGATAAATGACACCAACACGTGTGTATTTCAGTATCTGAAGGAAACTACAGGATAAATATTCTTTAAACCATCAACCATAAACATCATGAAATAGTCACAAAAAGCGTGATGTTTTTCAGTAGAATGAAATAGTTCTGCACTCTCCATTTCTTCATCAAAAGGTAAAAAGAAAAAAAAAAAAGCAATATACTCGCCATTTCCTTGTTAGAATGAAATTAACCAGCACGGTTCTCTTTATTTCCTTCATTAAATAAACGAATTTTGAGGGGAAAATTCTCCATTTCCTTCATTAAATAAACGAATTTTGAGGGGAAATTCTCCATTTCCTTCATTAAATAAACGAATTTTGAGGGGAAATTCTCCAATTCCTTCATTAAAATAGAAAGAAGACAGCACTGTACTATCTAGTTCAGTATTAAAATGAAATGATGCAGCTCTTTACTCTGAGACAATCTAGCCACTTGCACAGCTCTCTTGTCGTCGGGGGGCTGAACAACAAAATGATATAGTGAATAATACTATATGACTCGGGTTGTACTTTGAGAATGATTACTGCCTTTGCGATTAACTTGACACCTCTATAGTGATGATGAAGACTGTGACAAACAGGTACCAGAACATATCAAGACAGGGGCGCCCTTACAGAAATCAATAAGCTTAATGAGGCTGGCGAGGATCAGGGACGATGAGCAAGCAGGAAGAGGAAGAAGACACCTCATCAGACAATGGAAGGGTTTATCCATGCCAGCTCTCCGAGGGCTGAAGGGGATCATGACTAATGGACAGTGTTCCAAAAGCCATCAGCGGCGTCCAAACAAATCCACCAGGGATCATCTGCGGTGTGGGTGTAGCCTATCTTAATTACGTTTTTTTTTTATTGCGTTAAAAGCATGTTTCTGGATGAAGGATGTCACCTTTTTTGTCACGGATTTCCTTCTGCTCCTTACATTCCGTTGTGTAATGTTTTCGTATGTCATTGTTTGTTCAAATCTCTATTCCACAAATTCCTTGAGGCATAGGAATAAATCGTTAATTCAGTGACTAATTTTTACAAAATAAGTGCGGGAAAAAAAAATCCCTCAAGATACTGTTCACGTTAACCCGTGTCAAGACCCCCAAACTAGTTAAACTCAGTGTTTAGATGAAGACCCAAGGATTAATTGCAAACCCATAAAATGACGTGTTCTAAAAAAAAAGATCAGTCTAAACCATGTTGCCAATTAGATCAAAGAAAACAAACCTGTGATTTCCTTAAAGAAACTCTGCTAAGTCATTTCTAAACAGCATCAGGCTGGTTATGTACGATCAAGGTCTTCACGGAGTTTGCAGTCAAACACTGGTGCTAATATTTGTAGCATTCCTTTGGGAAGACCTATCATGTTAAATGCTTCATCACACGGCACGCGCCATTGAACTTCAGAAAGTTAACTTTGTGACACAAACGAAAAACAACAACAACAAAAAAAAAACAGTGTGATACGTAACAGATGGACTTTCATGACGGTTTAGAAACACTTTTTATAGTGAAAACGGATCATTAAAGACAGATAAAAAGATTGTTATATCTTTTTATAGTGAAAACGGATCATTAAAGACAGACAAAAAGATTGTTATATCTTTTTATAGTGAAAATGGATCATTAAAGACAGACGCAAAGATTGTTATATCTTAGTAGAAGCATTTAGACATGTAGGTATTAATGCTTCACCCAGCTGTTGAGCATCCGTTATTGCTCCATGTTCACAGTTCAAAGCTCTGGCACTTTTTTTTTACATCCCTCAACGGAAAGTCATGCCACATCAAGAGACCCACAAGTCTGGTTTTATTTTTATATATTTCAGTCCCATGTGTTGCTTTTGTTTTATAGGTTTTTATTGTAAATGATTTTCATGAGAGGAGGGGTGTCTATCAATGACCATCTTTCGTTTTGTTTTGTTGCATTTTTTTCGCTTTTTTCTGAAGTTACAACATAAGTTTTTGAGGCTTGTTCTCTGCTAGAGCTTAGGTCTGATAGTTTGGGAAGAAAGGTGGCAGAGTGTTTCAGACGTTCGCCCGCCAATCCAACGTGTGAGGAGTGCGTGGGTTCGAGCCCTGCCTTTCTCGCCCTTTCTTTTCCCAGTTTGAATGACAAATCGAACTGAACGTCAAGTCCATGGGATGGGGACTATAAGCGAGTCGGACCCGTGTGCCTTCCTGGCCCCCTGCACACATTAAAGAACCCACGGCAGTTGAAAATCGAAAAGAGCAGGGGGGTTCCCCCGCTGCCCCCCTGGCAAAATTGATGTAGATTGTAGATAGCCGCCTGGTATTTCTTACAAAGCTACAAAAATTGTCACTTACTGTTATCGTGTGCCATCGTGTACCAGTGGAAATACAGGACGCGGATAAACATCGCATGCATCCTATGTGAGAAACTGGAGGAATAAATGAGGTAAATGAAAAGGAGTGACTGATATTTGAATGGTACGGGAAACGCCTGAATGAGCGCAAGTAGGCTGCTCTTCGGACGGCTCTACTTGGGTAGGCAGCCCGTTGAGTGAGTGAGGTAGTGTGTTTATTGTAAAGCGCTTAGAGCTTGGTCTGCGACCGAGGATAGGCGCTATGTAAATGACCAATATAATAATAATAGTTACAGGGAACGATGAATATCCGGTTGCTGAGTCACGTCGATGTTTTTCAGTGGTGTCTGACCTGAACAAGCTGAAATGGGTCATCACCGACTAAGAGAGCCTTTCCCTATTGACAAGGATGCTTGCTTTGTCGGGAAGCCAGTGTGTAAGGGGGGTCCTCCGAGTGAAGCAACAACGTCTTTATGGTCACAGATCACGTTGTCCTGGAAGGAAAACACTCACGAGTGATCATTCAGGCTGGTAAA
>JADBJO010001793.1:37500-40000 GCA_016801955.1 Conus betulinus | reverse complement strand
TCCCTCACGAGAAAAAAAAAGAAATAAATATACAACTCGACAGACTGAAAGGAAAAGACAAACAAACAAAAAACATATGTGTGGGTCTCTAGAGATACCGTGATTTTCCCTTGAGGGATTAAACACTACCTCACGAGAAAAAAATGAACAATTGAACAGACTGAAAGGAAAAGAAATAAAAACAGATTTATGGGTCTCCAGATATATACCATCATTTTCTCTTGAGGGATGAAAAACTATCAGCTCAATGAGCTTAGATCTATAAACATGGAGCTTCAACAGACATTCAACGGTTGGTGAAGCTTCACATCCGGCGGCGTATAAACGACAGTATTCAAGTGCTGTTGTTTTTTTTTCTTTTCAATTCTGGTTTCTGTTCATTTCGTCGTTGATTTATTGTTAAGCTTCTTATGGCGAACCAGACTGGTCATACAGTTTTGGTTATATTGTTGACTAAGTCAGTTATCTGGTTTACAATGGAATCAAGTGTTCCATATTGCTTCTAGCTGCGTGTTAACTTAAGCTCTTGTTTTAATTTTAATCGCGCATCTGTATTTTTTTCTTTTGCAGTAAGAAGAAGATTTGGTGACATTTATCATTTATAAGTTTTTCTTATAGCATAAACATAGTGTGAAAATAAACTACAGTCTTTCCAGAGTAACCAGAACCATTCTAAATGGCCCTACTAAGAAATCTGTTACTCTGTATTGATCCGTTCTTGGTTAATATCACCAATTCGTCTTCAGTACACACCTGTAACCTATCACACTATTTGTTTTTTACAGCTTTTTTTTTTTTATATAAAGTGGAATGAAATAGCAGACAGTCTTGCAAAAGAAAGAGCAAAAATATAAACGTTGAAAACGTATTAAACAGATTTGTCCTCTTGTGAATTAATCCAAACTATGGGCAAGTATGTACATAAGTAGAATTTTAGTCCAAAAATGGCTACTTTATTATCGTGCTCAAGGCACATTTGTTAGATTAATTTATAAATTAAGGCTGAATACATGGAACACTAAATATTCTCATGACATTACTTGTGCCTGCAGAGAAACATTTCTGTGCATCATCTTTTGTTTGAATGGTCAGTGTTGACCTCGCTCTATCAGGAGAAAGGTATTGAGATGACTAACTTTAATACTGTCAATACTGTCTTGTATGGTCCGTATGCTGCTGAAATTGCCATGGTTATTTCGCAATAACAGATTGCAAATTTTTTTTTTATAACGATCAACAATTTTGTATGCTACTAGGGTATGTCACCTATGTAAATATGCATAAATCAGATGTGGGTTTGCAAGTATTTATATCGATGATAAGTTGAGCTGAGTGTGGAAGGTTCTTTTTAGTGTCTAATATCATCTGACGATGAAAGGACATTACATAACTGAACTGAACTTAACAGCTTTAACTTTCTGAAATTAATGCTGTGTGTCATGCAATGAACCGTTCAGTGTTATGGATTTTTCTGTCTAGAATGCCACAATATTAGCGCTAGCATTTGACTACAGACTCTGTAAAGACATTACACTACCCAACCTGATGCCATTTTGAGACGGCATTTTCATTTGGAGGGTCGTATTTGTTGGGTTGTTGTGTTGTTTTTTGTTTTTGTTTTTCTTTTTTTATGGACACCACCGTTTTTTTTTCTTCGATCTAACTGACACGAAATCTATGCAACTTGATGAAAGCTGGTCTTATCCTGGCATTATCTAGTTCCAGGACTAAATCCTGAATCTTAATTTAAACATTGAATTTCACTGTGAAGGGGGGTTCTATACACAACTTCTGTGTTTATATGAACATCATGCGTTAATTCTTCTGTATGTATTTCGCGTCGTAAAAATCAGTCAGTGAGTCAATGCTTTAATTCTGAACCCTCAAGGAGTGTGTAGAATATAGAGTTGAACATATGGTGAGAAAGTAAGCATGGCACAAAAGGAAAAACACAAACGGAATGGGTAGAAATCAGTCACAGATCAGGTAACATTGCTCATCAAACAACCTGAGCACGCCTATCTCGCGCCGAACTGGATGAAGATAAGCGATTGCTCGTTCACTTTCGTTGTCCTAGGTGCTTTGTATCTTGCCTGAAGAAGGCCTAAGAGGTCGAAACGAACGCGTCGTGTTTTGTCTTGAGATTCGTTTGTCTACATTATCACTAACATTTCAAATTTGTGTAGAAAATGTTACGGACATGGAGCGACACCCATACCGCAGCCGATGATCCCTGGAGGATTTGTTTGGACACCGCTGATGGCATTCTCAAAGCTCTCCATTAGTCACGATCCTCTTCGGCCCCGGCCCGTCCAGAGCTGGCATGGATAAATCCTTCCATTGTAACAAATCTGCACGCAATGAATTAATCACATTTGTATTTTCAATATCGATTGCCATTATTCCGAGTATAAGTTTATGAATGAACAAGGAATGCTGCATTGATTTAACAAAACTTTATGAAATTCTTTTTTTCTCGTTTAGTTGTTTTATTCTTCAT
>JADBJO010001793.1:15000-22500 GCA_016801955.1 Conus betulinus | reverse complement strand
GATTTTTACAACAAGCTGATGCTAAGCTCATCCTTTTAATGAGCTGTTCTTTTTCTAAACAAAAGAAAAGAAAAGAAAAAAGAAAAAGGAAAATCTTGAGTTTTTCTACTTACATCAAAAAAGCTGCTTTTAAATGACAGTGGGTAAGGGGAAATTGATAATCATTAAAACAAATCTTAAATAAATGTTAGCGAACCGCCAAGAGAAACGTGGACAAACGAGTCACAAGACAAAGCACGACGCGTTTCGACCTCTTAGGTCTTCTCCAGGCGAGATAAGAACAAATAGGACAATGAAAATGAACGACTTTTTCACTTAGCTTAGATCTCTTCAGCGCAAGGTAGGCAGGCATTGAATGATGAAATCATCATTAAATAATTATGAAAAGTATTTCGGCCTCCTAGTTCTTTTGTTGTTGATTCTTTTTTCCGTTACCCATATGTAGAAATGCAGATCCTCCATCACCTCTTTTTGTCCCGTTGTCAGTTGTCTTTTGTCTCCATCATAGTTTTTATAACGTGGGAGTATAGTATATAATGTTTCATATCTCTCTCTCTCTCTCTCTCTCTCTCTCTCTCTCTCTCTCTCTACTCGTCAGTTATAACACTCTTTCTGTTATGTATGCGAGAGAAGAATGGTTACAGACCATGTGGCCAGAAAAAAAAAAAAATCTAGCGTTGGACAGCTTCTCAGCATCTCATACATAGGATTGTAGGTTAAAGAGGTGTGACAGGCAGCTGGTCAATTTATACGTTGGTGAGCAAGGGCATCTTGCAGGTAATCAACACCATAAACTTGCTTGAAACCTTGACTCCCTCAAAGGCCATCATCTAGAGTGGGAGAGAGTTGTGGGATGGGCATGGGAGAAACAGACCAAAGACATTCCAGACAGAACAACTTGGAGGCTGTGAGTGGACGTTGCCAGCCTCTACTGTACTGTGCATCACTCCTTCCTTGTCATACGCTGTAAACTTTCTTTTCGCACAGAAATGAACAACCAAAAAAAATACTATATTGCTAAACAAACCCACACACGAACGGCTTCATCAGGGCAGATTCAGCAGCCCTCCTGTTTGCTGGCCTGTCTGTCGCCTTTCTGGCCCGGAGGAAGGTTTATCCCTGTCGGTTCCAGGAGGATGTTTTATTCAGGAAGACAGGACTGGGGGAAAAGTGGACGGGAAGTTCGGACGAGTTTGTCCTAAGTACACATCGTGGGCCGGACCCTGCTTTTTCCGCCCAGACAGACCCCATCTCTTCAGCTGGACGGTGAACGAAGCTAGGAGGTTGCAATTTATGGCTGTTGGACATGAAGGTTTCTTCTTTCCTTCTTTGGCGATGTTATTGTTTTGCTTAATTTTCATGTTCGTTTCTCTTTTCTTTTACTTTCTTCTATATTTCCTTCTGACTTTATTTTCTTTTTTTTTATCTTTCTACCTGTCGTTTCCTTCTTTTCTTTCTTTTTTTCTTTCTTTCTTTCTTTCTTTTTTCTCTGTACTTTTTCTTTATTTTACTTTTTTTTTTGTTCATGTGTGCATTATTAATTTCCTTTCTTTCTTTCTGTGTTTCCTTCTTTCCTTCTTTTCCTTCTTTCTTTCCCTATTTCCTTCTTTCCTTCTTTCTCTTCTTTTTTCTGCTTCCATTTCCTTTTTTCCCTCTTTCCTCCATTTTTCAATATGTGTGTTTATCATTAAATATCCAGCTGAAACTCATCAAGAGAGCCAAACTCATGTACACTTCACTGGTGACAACATATCTGTAATAGCTCTTAGACCAGACTATAACGACATAGCATCATATTCATAGTTCTCGCCCTCATCGATCAGCACAACAAAGTATCAAATTCTGTTCCTCTTTCTGCCCTGCTCTCATGGTGACCTTAGATTCCATTTCCTCTCCATGTCTATTCCTTTGATTAGTTCGAGTCGAGATCGCTGGAGTCGGCAAGGTCGTTGGGACTGTCGTTGGACGGACGTTGTAGCGCCCTCTGGAGGGGGAGACTAACTCACGCTGGCTTCACGACTAAGCAATTAGTGTCGACAGTAGAGGGGACTGAGTAGGCGGTGTCCTGCTTATGTCGGATCAGAACAGGTAGTTCTGAACACCGCCGTAATGACTGAACAGTGGTGCTATATCTCTCCTGGGCCAGTTACCTTGATGTCGACATGACGTTGCTCTCAGTGAAGTCCCTGTACTGAGGTGGACCTGTGGAATAGGAGCCGGAATGAACGGCATTGAGGTAATGCCTCTGCAGTGGGACAGACGATAAGACAACAAAAAAAAAAAAAGTATAAAATCTGTAATCTGCTGACAGATACAAGAAATTAGAGGACAAGCGAAATCTCTAGTCTCTCCTAATATTTACCAACAAGGATATGTGTAAATATGAAACATTTCCTAGGACATAAACGACTAAAAGGACTAAGGGCATAAACGACGACGACAATGTAGAAATCAACCGGACTGTCCGAAAAGAATCTGATTAGGAAGGAAACGGACAGGTCCCGTCTTTCATAGTGTCGAGTCCCAGACATAGTATAACTCTAACAACCCGATCGCCCCTACAACCTTGAGGCTATGCAATTTTCACTTCTTTTAACATAAATGAGCAACAGCTTACATGCTACAACAATACAACTCAGTCGATTTTGTTGATCCCCTAGACGACCGCAGAAATTATATGAGGGATGAAATCATCATTTAACACGACAAAACTATACGGATATTTTCTTACGTTTCAAACAAACTGCAAGCTGATTCGATACATGAATGATAAAAACGGGAAACAATTCTTACCACCGTCACATGTCAATGAAATGAAATATTGACAGGGAATAGCCAAATCCGTTTTCAAAGTTCCAGATTTTTGGATAAACCTGCCTCTTTCGTAGATGACAGGTGTGTTTAAGCTACAATCGTCCAAAATGAAATCCATACGGACGAGCGCCGCCCTTCACATAAAACGGTGTTAAGCTAAGAAAAAAATTAAATTCACGGATTGTAAAAGGAAAATAAAAAAGCAAAATAAAAAAGTCAGAAATTTTGACGCTTAAAACACACACTGTGTCTCCTGATTTTTATCAGCTTCACAGCCCCTTTGTTTTGCATCCTGATGAGATTCTCAACTTTGATTGGTTATTTTCTTTCGTTTTATTAAGAGTTCAAAATATAGCCATCAAATGCTTTAAATGTTTTTTTTTCTTAAATTTTAAAGATGGACTCACGATCCTATGAGAGACAAATGGTACGCGAAGATTGTTCCACTGGGAACTCTTAATAATTCATAGACAAACCTTGTTGCTAACGTATTGATAAGCTTACCTCATAGTATCATAGAGAAAAACATAATCACGACAAAGTACTTTTTGGAATTAGAATAGACTACAGATGAGGAAGGGGGCAAGAGGTGAGAGAGAGGAGAGGAGGGTGACGTGGAGCCAGAGGTAGGAAAGGGATTGAACACAAGAAACAGCAATGATAGAGAGAAAGGGGAAAGGTTAAACTGCACACAAGTGTAGGCATGAGCGTGAATGAAATCGGATTGAATACACTGATCATTACAAGAATAACACAATAGAAGAAATGTTGACTCTGAAAGGTACCTTTTTTTTCTTTACCTTTATATTTTCAAATTACAAGAATAACAATTGGCAAAAAAAAAAAAAGAAATATACTGAAAAACCCATCCGGTTTTGCATAGCATGAGCACGAAAATATGTATGAGACTGAGAATATGTTTCTGACAGCTTATGACTTTATTCTATCTATATATAAATATACGCATGAAATATGTTACTCACAGTTACTTTTCCGCAATTGTTTAATTGTTTTATTTTGTTGTGTGCGTGCGCGCGTGTGTTTGTGTGTGTGTGTGTGTGTGTGTGTGTGTGTGTGTGTGTGTGTGTGTGTGTGTGTGGGTGGGGGGGGGGGGGGGGGGGGGTGCGTGCGTGCGCGTGTTTATTTTATGCGTCCGCGCACACGCGTGTTTATTTGTTTTGTTTTCTGTGTATGTGTGCGTGCGTGCGTGCGTATGTGCGTGCGTATGTGTGTGTGTGTGTGTTGTGTGTGTGTGTGTGTGTGTGTGTGTGTGTGTGTGTGTGTGTGTGTGTGTGTGTGTGTGTGTGTGTATTCCACTCATGTTAATATTTGAACAGCAGCACAGAAAATAAGAAACAAAACAAACAAAAACCAAAAAACAATGTCTACATTGACGCTCAGAATGCAGACACACTTTCAGTGTCTCTTGTGGAACATCTAACGCACAGAAATAATACATGGCAAAATTCCGGCCACTGAGAGAGAAGAAAACAGCCAGATCCTTACAGAAAGGGATGTGAAGCATAGAGGGAGAGAGCAGGAGAAAGTGTCTGGGAAATGGAGAGAGAGTGGAGTGTCAACAAAGCACTTGCAGCATCAGAATGATGGGGGGGATTTCAGATGTAGGCCATTATTTCTTTCTTTTGTTTTTTTTTTTTTTTTTTTTGCTGTTTTTTTTTTTGTTTTTTGTTTTGTTGTTGTTTGGGGTTTTTTTTTGTGTTAAAATTTATACGACTTTTTTTTTAATTTTGAAAGGTATTTTTTTGCTTGATTGTTTCTTTGTTTCTGTCTTTTACATTCGCATGAGAATCACCATACAGATTCGAAGACAAAAATCACCTAGATACACTTCGGCCTTGTCCATATGTGCATGCCATCAATATTTGTATTTACCGCTCTCAAAAAGATTAAAAAAAAAAAAAAAAAAAGGTAGGCCATGAAAAAAAGAGGAATGACAGTCTCTCACACACAACAAAACGATTCAAATGTCACTGTCGACTCACGGTCATTCTTTTTTTTTTTTCACAGTGTACACCCTGAAGAACCAAGAGTACGCTGAAGACAGCTGTCGGACCACTCTTCCCTACCTCCCCCCTCCCCCCCCCCCCCCCCCCCCCCCCCCCCCCCCCCCCCCCCCCCCCCCCCCCCCCCCCCCCCCCATTCACATTCACATCTCCCTTCCCCTTCCTCTACAAGACCCTCTCCATCTTCCTGACTGCTTCCACTTTCATCTCAGGTGGATATACTTTGAAGGAGACAAACTGCCTGCCTTGTTTCCCAATGATTGATACTGGAAAGGATCTAGCTGCAAAGGGAGACGACTGCAGGCGGAAATCTAAACAAACCTTAAATAAATGTGAGCGAACCGCCAAACAAGATAAACGTGGACGAACGAAATACAAGACAAAACATGACGCGTTTCGACCTCTTAGGTCTTCTTCAGTCAAGATACAAAGCAATCAGGACAACGAAAATGAACGAGCAATCACTTATCTTCAATCACTTCAGCGCAAGATATTCAACATTCAACGCCTATCTCGCGCTGAAATGATTGAAGATAAGTGATATATCGTTCATTTCCGTTGTCCTAATTGTTTTGTGTCTTGCCTGAAGAAGACCTAAGAGGTCGAAACGCGTCGTGTTTTGTCTTGTGATTCATTTGTCCCTTTTTTTTTTTTTTTTTTTTTTTTTTTGTTCGTTAACATTTATATCAGATTCACTGGAAAGGAAGTTCAATACTTCAATAATGATGTGCAGAGTAAGTCTGTGCTTACAGTTCATTTATGAAGTAGGGTTTAATTAAAACAGATTTTTCAAACTGTCAATAAATAAATGAATAATACCTGATAAAAACATGTTAATATGAAGCTGGGTTCTCAATGTTGTTGCTAGTCCAAGTAACAAATCCAGTCTGCTAAGAAACACATGTTTGATATATCATATGGTTGAGAACTGAAAGATGGCTTGACTGTTCCATAAACTTCATCCATTTTCACAGAGTGCCCAACGTAGACATTATTCAAATGCCACTGCGTGCACAACCATCGCAGTTTGTAACGGACTGTTTGTAAGCTTTTAGTGAATTGCAGACATCGAACAACTGGACCTGTCGTTCTTTTTATGTGGACCTATCGTTACAGCAGCGTTCACATGTCGTTTATTTTTTCCCCATGGAGAAAGGAGGTGTTTCGAACAATTTGAGCGAACAACTGAGTGGGGAGAGAGAGAGAGAGAGAGAGAGAGAGAGAGAGAGAGAGAGAGAGAGAGAGACAGACAGACAGAGACAGACAGACAGACAACAGAGACAGACAAAAAAGAAAGAGACGACATACATACAGACAGAAAGACAGACAAAGACACACAGAGAGAAACAAAGAAAGAGACAGATAGAGAAAGAAAAGGCCTAATAATACTACAAAATGGAATTGTATTAGACGATCACGAAAGCTTTGTTGCTTGTGTGATAACTCTTAGATACATGGCTGATAGTCACGACTTGCCGAAGAACGCAACTGACTTCAAACTTGAATATCTAATTGATGCAGACCTGGTGATTCAATTAACTATGTATAAAAGGTGTATTTCAAAGCGTGGTGCAAACTCTCCATGCATGAACAGCGGTACAACCCTTGTGTGCCCTGCATTGACAAAGCCTTCGACAAACAGCACGCTGACTGCCAAAAAAAAATACGCTGTTGGGTAATGGACTGACCACGCTTTCGAACAGGTAACCCATTGTCATAGTTCACAGGGACCTCAGTTACAAACCCAAAGTTAAAAGAGGTCTAGCTGACAGCCAGATAGTGTGATACATGGGGCAAAAAAGATCTATAGAGACTGTGCCGGCCAGAATAATACTATGCTCATTGAAGTATTACCAGACGTTTTCATACCGCTCTTGCACGAAGGTAGGGGGTCACTGAAGTGTCCAGGAAACGAAGGCTTAGGAGCGACGCGACCAAGATATGAACAAAGGACAGAAAGAAAGAGGTAAAACCGAGACGCAGAGAAAGAGTGATATGCAGAGAGAGAGAGAGAGAGAGAGAGAGAGAGAGAGAGAGAGGAGGAGGAGGAGAGAGAGAGAGGAGAGAGAGAGAGAGAGAGAGAGAGAGAGAGAGAGAGAGAGAGAGAGAGAGAGAGAGAAGCTTATATATTACCAGAGAAAACATTACACTTGCATTGTTTTCTCATTAAAACCTCTTCACCGTTAACAACCCTGAATCACAGTCAGTGCCCAGTGTGCCGTGCACTTCGGATCGATGATACAATCTAATTATCCAATTAAGCTAGCCTAGTTCTAATTTCAAACAATTGCAAAAACTGAACGATGGCATGACCATGGACTACGAATTTCGTTCATGAAGACAAGAGTCCTTTGTGCTTACAAATCGTTGAGAGAAAAAAAAAAAAGGATGGGTACGTGGGCATGGATGTCTGGACACGAGAACTTGACAACCAGCTTTCAGTGAATCCCTGACTTCATTCATGATAATTCCTTCAGTTCTTCTGACGCCTCACTGTTATTGCAGTGTGCACATGGGAGAAATCCCCTCTGGATAAAAGGACGTATTTGGAACAAATGAAACCAATAAGCGACACTCTGTGCTGTTTATTAAGGCAGGTTTCCAGAGAGAGAGACAGAGAGACAGAGACAGAGAGAGAGACAGAGAGAGGGACAGAGGGAAG
>JADBJO010001793.1:0-7500 GCA_016801955.1 Conus betulinus | reverse complement strand
TTCATCTACTGGTCAAATTACTGGATCTTTCACTGTATAGTTTCTACACGAGCTTCATGACTTCTTTTACAGATTTTTATATAATGGAAAACAAACAAGGAACTGGGTGACAAAAATCTTTTTCGCGTTTTCTTTTGAAAGGGGGGGAGGCTAGAAATGCCCTAAATGTATGTATAAACAGTAAGTTCTTTTCAACCATGAAATCTTCGTGATAATCCACAACGAAGATTTCATGGCTGAAAAGAACTTACTGTCATGGTAAAATATTGCATGAAAAGAATCTTGATGTGCATTCATACATGTCAAACAGAAAACAGATTTTGGTGGTGAGAAGAAGTATGATGGCACACTGTTCACATGTGGCATCGCCCGTATCTATGATGCTGGCGACAATCTTTTTAACTGCAAGATGTGAAGAGTGTGATATTTTGTGACATTTTGAGTGTGTGAAAGGCAAGGGAGAAGGATGCTAGGGAGAGAGGGATCTTTGAGATATCAGTTAATTTTGCCAAGATTGTAGGATTCTGGACAGAGAGAGAGAGAGAGAGAGAGAGAGAGAGAGAGAGAGAGAGAGAGAGAGAGAGAGAGTAGTCAGAGATATCGGTAGACATATAGGTAGATAGGTAACTAGATAGATAAATAGATAGAAAGATCGATAGAGCGATGAATTGCTCCATCTCCTGTTACAAGAGAGGGATTTTTTTTTTCGATCTATGTTATCAAACACACCGCATAGATAAGTTTATGGGAGTTCTGTTAAGCGAAACAACACTAGTCGCACAGATCTTGTTGTTTGAATCAGGTGGGTGACAGTATCTGGTGTTTTTTTTTCTACTGTGTAAGTGTGGTAATCTTGATGCCTTGCAAACTGTATAGAATGGATAAATGTCAGTACGTTAGGAATCTGGCATGGTGGGTTGTTTTGAAAGAAGAGGAGAAGAAAAAGATACGCACGAAGATGGAGGTGGGATTCAGGGGAGTACTGTCCTCAACTGCTGAACAAACGGGCAGGAGCAATCCTGCACCATCTTTGACAGAAAAGCACTCTACAATCAAAAGAAATGGGCAGGGGAGGGCGGGGGAGGGGGGGGGGGGGGTTATATGCCGGGGATGGGTGGGAGGAGGGGGGGGGGGGCAGCGTGGAAGATAGTCTCCACCGAATGACCCGATCATGTGCTGCAACAGAACGTGAAAGTTCTGACACATTTTGTGTGTGCTCGTCCGCAGTGGTTAATGGTGCGTGTTTGAGACACGTATAAACAGCAGCTGGAGAGGTGTCAAATGGACATACTGTCAATCAAATGCCAAGAAACAAAAAAAGAAGAAAGAACCGTGAAAAGTGTCCTCAAGTTTAACTGCGTGTAAGTCCGTAATATCTTGTTTCAGGTCTGGAGAATATCTGGCAGCATTTCTGATGCCAGAGACTATAGCCCATGTTGTCTTCCTGCCACTTCAAGTGCCCCTCCACCACCGCCTTCCGGATCATCCAACGCCTCAACCCCCCCCCCACCACCCCCCCACCTGCTCCAAACGTAGTAAGAAATATAATTGTATCTTTATTGATTTCAAAGGAATCATCTTCTCACATGTTTACTGAGCAAACCACGATCAGATTTATTTCAGCATTGATGGAATTCTTGATCATTGAAAGGAGAGGTGAGGATAGCAGAATGTTTCGTACTGTACATTTACCTGCCATGTTGTTGTGTTATTTCTCGAGAAAGATGTTCATCTTATATCAGATGTGTTGACAACGTAAAACTGTGTATTTCAGCTTGTGTTCTCTGCGCAATTTCTCAAGGGAGGAGAAAGGGGGGGAGGGGATTTTGGGCAGGTGGGAGAGAGGGGGTGGACGCTTTGGGATGTTAGTAACTCAGTCTGCTTGGGTCAGGAGGGGGGAGGGGGATTGAGTAATAGTAAAACAATATATGATGCTGCTGATGATAAAGATAATGCTAAAACTGACAACTATAACGACTACTACCACTACTACTACTACTACTACTACTACTACTACTACTACTACTACTGCAGCTGCTGCTGCTGCTGCTGTTGCTGCAGCTACTACTAGTACCACTACTACTACTACTGCTACTGCTGCTGCTGCTGCTGCTGTTGCTGCAGCTACTACTAGTACCACTACTAGTACTACTACTACTACTACTACTACTACTACTACTACTACTACTGCTTCTGCTGCTGCTGTTGCTGCAGCTACTACTAGTACCACTACTACTACTACTACTACTACTACTACTGCTGCTGCTGCTGCTGCTGCTGCTGCTGTTGCTGCAGCTACTACTAGTACCACTACTACTACTACTACTACTACTGCTACTGCTGCTGCTGCTGCTGCTGCTGTTGCTGCAGCTACTACTAGTACCACTACTACTACTACTACTACTACTAATACTGCTGCTGCTGCTGCTGCTGCTGCTGTTGCTGCAGCTACTACTAGTACCACTACTACTACTACTACTACTACTACTGCTGCTGCTGCTGCTGTTGCTGCAGCTACTACTAGTACCACTACTTCTACTCCTACCCACCACCATCACTATTACTACTACTACTACTACTACTACTGCTACTACCACTACTACTACTACTACTACCACCTCTGTGTGACTAAGACGTGTTGTTGTTGTTCTCCTTGTTTTTTGCAAAGTTTGTTATGTCACAGGAGTTTACATTGAATAATGAGGGAAATCTGTCTTCAATACTGTTCACCGTGACCGCAGCGAGGTATGAAGTAACCTTCATTTTGCACGTGAGGCCTTGTCGTTTCGGTGAGCTGTGTGATCCGACACGGTCAGCTATACTGCAAAATTGTGTCAAGTGTGTCATGCTGCACTGATTGTTCTCCGTGCTGTCCCGTGTCCGAGTTGCCGAAACCGTGAACAGTCGTTTATTGATCATGTGCTGTATAAACGTGTTTTCTTGATTACATTTTAATGGATACCTCCTCTGTGGTACACGACAACAAATTAAAACCCACCTTAGACATTCTACAAAAGAGGTTTTCTTGTCCTGAAAATGAACTTCTTGCCTGGAGAAATTCATTGTTCTACCGATACTCATGTATCACTAACGAATCAATTGTTATCGAAAAGAACGATTATGACTTTCAGGAAAATCCGCTTTCTCTTCCCCTGTGGATCAGTGAACCCATACCCTCCTGTCTGGTTAAGTCAGTCATTCGTGTGTTTGATGGCACATCGAAACGTATTACACTGACTTTTTATTTCACTCGGCAAGGAACAGGGACTTTACTGTGCCAAGGTGCAGACTGTGAAACATGGGACAACGATGAATGTGAAATCCTGAAAGAGACAATTCCCAATTACTGTAAAAGTGACGACATACATGCACTAAAAACAACATTTGACCTCTCTTCCTTTAACTTTTCTGACAGGGAATGACAACATTCTTTTTTCCACCCCCGTGTGTGACCAGAGCGTAGTGTCTTCATCCTGTCCCACTTATTCCCAACCAACTCTAGAGGATGATGTGAGTGACGGCAGTGTTGTGCAAGATCTTGTTGGTGACATCTCTGAAACATCTCCGTTGGCTGTGGTGGATAATCTGACTGAAGTTTCCTTTGAAACTCAACGAGATGACCATGTCTTTGCAAAACAAACTCTAGCGAATGAAAATGGAAACCCTGTTTCCGAGGACAATGTGTGCAAAACCCCGCCACAGACAGACGTTAAATCAACACCCAAATTATCTCGAACTAAACGTTATCGTAGACGGACATTATGTCCTACTAAACACTTGCAAAATGTGTCGTCTGAAAAACTTACAAACATCGAAAACGCTCTAGAGTTCCTGATAAATAATCAGACTGATCGTGATGCTGACTTGGTATCTAAATTAGAAGACTCAAAATTTTCTTTGAAAAAGGATTTAAAAAACTCCATATTGATAAAAAGGTGGAATCTTTACACTCCAATCTTGACGAATTAAAAAAACTATTATTTCCAAACTCGATGCCACAGTTGCAAATTTGATCAAAGAAAAACCATCCTTAAAAACCCATGTTGGTACACTTCAGTCAGAAGTACGACTGATTAAGAAAAAGTCATTGTATTCAGTAAGTAATCTACCCAGACTATTGATGAAAATCAAAATGACGAGTTTTGTGGTGGCCAGTTTCCTGTCCGCCTTCCTCACGTGCAGAAGTGAATAGTAGCGTGTCCAACAGTCCAACAACTCCAAACGAGACCATTGGTGAAATTCGTCAGGACAGTACGCTCCAGCCTGTGCCGGTTGTTCTACATGGTTTTGATAGCAAGGATGTGCCTGTTCAAAATCGGTTTGACATACTGGCTAATCTCAGCGAAGATCAATCAAATGAAAACATTCAGAGAAACTCCCACTCCCCCAAAGCTAACAGTATATTCAATACTGATAATTCACCCCAATTCCATGATTCTCATAAACCATTGGTTCATAAGAAAACACCTGAACAAATTCTTGGTGAAATCAAAATACCAAATGAAACGTCTTCTCTTTTAGTTGGTGACTCTGTCATTAGGTACATTGATTCGAGGAGACTACAGACAAATAATGACCCTCTTTTTAAAATTTGTGTTCCAGGTCTAAAAATTAGTGATATCATCCAGTGGCTGCGTGGATTAGACAAACAGGAGCAAATAAAAACTATCATTGTGCATGTTGGTACAAATGACTGTCCAGCCGGTTCAATTCCAACTGACGTTTGGCATAAGCTGATTGATTTGTGTCAGACTCGTTTTCCTTCGGCTTATATAGCCTTAAGTTCTATAGTACCTGCTCGTGGCAGGAACCCATTGAATAATGCGATAGCACCATCAAATAGAAATTTATATAATGCCTGTACTAGCATGAAAGTAGACATGATCGACCACCACAGTGCTTTCATTACTGCAAGTGGTGCTCCGCGGCAGGCATATATAAAGACAGTACTCATCCCAGTATGAGAGGGACTGCTAGTCTGGCAATAAACTTTAAAAAAAGTTCTTCCTCAGGACAGACGAACTGGTGTCATGGCCCTCCTCATAAGGCACGTGTTTTACCCAGATCCACAGGAAGAACTTTGCAGGTTAGCACTGAAGCTGATGGTTCCCATCCCCAGACCTCCCAACTGTCTGGTGTTCCTCCCTTATCATCCTCATCCCCACTTTCCTTTGTTGCCCACCCGGAATGATAACCAGACTGTGGTTGACAGGGCGCTAGCATCACAAGGCCAAACCCATCGGCCTTCACCCCCACATCAGCTGGAGAATGATGGTAGGTGTGAGGTTACTTATCCCCCACAAAACAGCCAGTCAGGTGGTCCACACCCCACATTGAACCCATCATTATTCCCCAATGCCTCTTATCCCCTTCCCATCTCTGACAAAAATGATTCCTTATTTCCCATATCCCAGATATCTAGACCCGTACCCTTACCATACCCCTGATCACCGTGGAAGACAAATTTCCAGAGACAGTTTCCGGTGTCGGATCCTGTCAGTGTCATAAATACGATGCCGGGCTCCATGTACAGTTTTCCAAGTTGGCCCGCCACTAACAATCCTGTAAACCAGTGTGCTCAGCAACTAATGTCTTTGGCATCACAGCTGGCGTACCAACCTGGACATCAGTGATCTTCACCAGCTCTGCGACCATCACCTCCACAATGTATGGTCTTTCCATACATATGCTGGTGATACGAGACGCACAAGGACTGCAGTGGTTTGTGTGCATGAACATTTAAACATTTGTCTACTTAAAAAAAAAAAAAAAAAAAAAAAAAAAAAAAATCTCTTGGTTATGTACCCAAAAGTGTGCTGACAGACTTTGTTTATGCTTATTTTCTTCTTCTTAGATGTGAGGTTACCATATTTAAAGATTACTCCTTTCTTGTATGACAGGCGTTCTCGGAAAACTCGGATAGGGACAGTTCGCATACTCGTGTGAAATATATATTTGTATCATTTTTTTTTTTCTCGTGCCGAGAGTGCCCCGGAGTGAATGTTCAGGTTGCTTCTCTTACTTTCAGTCTTGTGTCCAACTCAGCTGGATAGAATTGGTATTTCTCACTTTGTTTCCGGTTGTTTTCCGCTTTCATCTTGCATATCATTTGTATTGAGTGTCACATTTCTTGTATGTGTGTTATTTCTCTCTAATTATCATCTGTAATTGTATGTTTTTGTCATGGACAATAACGGTAGCACATCAAAGTGGCTCCGTAACGCTGGGTTCAAAATAGGTTATCTCAATGTATGTCACTTAATGAACAAATTATCAGATGTGCCTTCCATTCTATCGAATTCAAATGACTGTTTTCATGTCATGTCTTTGGTTTTTCTGAATCACGATTATCTAGTACGATTTCTGACAATATATATCGATCCCAGGATACAGCCTTCTTAGACGAGATGCCACAGGAAAACTAGAAACGGGTATGGTGGCTTATATTCACCAATCTGTCAATTATAGACGGCTAAACTTATTTGATAAATACAAAATTGAATGCTTATGGCTAGAGATTTCACTTGAAAGGTACAAAGTCAATCCTGGTAGGTTTCTTATACAAAAACCCAGAAGAAAGAGTCGAGTGGTTCGATCGTTTTGCATTAATGCTCGAAGATGTATTGAGTCATTCTACGGAAATAATCTTGCTTGGAGATTTTAACATCGATTTATTCAAATCACATAATAAATGGAAACAAACTTATGAAATGTGCAATTTAACTCAATTAATAAATTCACCTACACGGATAACATTACAGACAAAAAAAAACGTAATTGACCACATTTATGTTACTAACTCTAACAACGTAGTAGAAACTGCTGTACCTGTCTATGGTCTTAGTGATCATTTTCCAGTGTGTTTAACATGGTCAAAGAAAGGAGTTAAAATACCCAGATGCACTCATAAGTGTATATCGTTTCGCAGCTATAAAAACTTCCACACTGAAGAATTTCTGGCTGATTTATGTATGGCTGATTTTTCCTGTGTTTTTCAGTACAATCATCCTGATGATGCACTTGCTGCTTGGTACAAGATTTTTGTTCCTATTTTCAATAAGCATGTTTTGCTTCGGACTAAACGTGTTAAATAAACTGAAAAACCACCGTGGTTACACAAAAGAAATAGATGCTGAAATTAGAATTCGTGACAATTTATTACAAACAACACAGGGAAAGACAAGAAATTTAGGCAACAACGAAACAAAGTCACTGAGATGAAAAGAGCCGCACGGAAGAGGTATTTTAGTGATTTAATTTCATCCAAAAAAGATTCAAAATCTATTTGGAAAGCTATAAATCAGTTGTCCGGGAAAACAGCACCGCCATCTGCTTCTTATATGTCCAATTTATCTGTGAAATATCTGAATAGACATTTTACTACCGTGGCAGAGAGAACAATTAAGATAAACAACACACAGGCTAATAATTTAAATCCACTGAAATGTTTCTGTGAGTCAAAAAATATCCTTGACAAACTCCATTTTCCATACATAGGCG
>JADBJO010001792.1:347500-377456 GCA_016801955.1 Conus betulinus | reverse complement strand
GTCTTAAGACTTGCAATATTCAGTAGTGAAGTAAATATTCGCCAGGCATATTCTGTTAATTGCTGCCTTGAAAGCAAATTTGAGTGCATTTACAGTCATAATTACTTCCTGAAAATTAGGGGGGGTCAGATTCCGTGTGAAAAACTTGTTTCCAATTTTTCAGGAGGGCACAAAAATATTTAGGGGATCACACTTTAGAACTGATAGAAAACATACTGAAAAACACACACATGCACATGCGCTGCACACACACTCACACACACACACACACACACACACACACACACACACACACACACACACACACACACACACACACACACACACACACACACACACACACACGAAAGAGTGGGCACACACATAAGCACACGGGAAAAGAGACAGAAAAGAGGTGCTAATAATAAAGTTAATCAAACACTTCAGATTATGCTAAACATTATTTATTCAAATTCATGTTCCAGTGTAAGTAAAGTGTTTATCAATAAAATGAATAAATGTAAGCACCTACACTGGCACGTTTTTAACAGTCAGACTTGATATGTGGGATGTCCTCTTCAATTATTATCACAGAATTTCCTGTAGGTGAGCCATTTCCATCAGTGTTGAAACATTTATTGTTTGACTATATTCCAGTCACTTTGCAATGATCATGGAAACCCACTGATAAACAGGAGGCGAGTGATGAATTTTCATGGAATCTTTGATGAAACTATGATAGATCTGCCACTCATCCACTTTGCGCACAACATTCATATGTTCAGAACAGAGCCATTTTAATGATCTGAACTGGTCATGTTGCATAAATTGCTCCACTTCTGTTCCATTTGCTGGGTTATCAGCCACAAGACACAGCTGAATTGTCTGTTTTGATTCTGAAAAGCAGAATTTCATTTGATTGTCCATGCTACTCATGCTTGGCCGAATCACTTGATCATGTGGTCTAATTATAGCCAGGGTAGTTTATTTTGATGGCTCAGGTTGGTTTTCAGTAGGGAAGAGTTCTCACCTTTGAGGAAAGTTATGTTTTTAACGACTTTGACCATGGTCGATTGGATGAAAGCACTTTTGTGTGATGTGCTGCTTGGAGCTGTAATGCGTACAGGAAAATCATTCTGTCTCAGTGTATTTTGGTACATTTTAGTGATGCACAGGACTTAATTCCACTGTGTGAGATGGGAATTTTATGTGTCTGAGATGCTCATATGTGCATAAGCATCATCACTGATGTATTTATTTTATTAATTGCCTTTTACATTAAAAACAATGATATATCATATGTGGATATTGGTTTTACTATTTTCCTTCATGTTTTTCTGCAAAATTTTGTATTGAGTTTTTGATTGTAATCATCATCCAGTTTATTGCTGTACACTTTCCTATACTCCACCCCCACCCTCTTCTAGCCTCCTTACTCCCCCCACCCTTCCCCATTTTTTCTTGCCCCTAGTCTCCCCTTCCCTTCTACTCTCTAGACTGATTTCCCTTTGTGCAATGTCTCGCAAATGAATTCTGTTGACATTCTTCTTTACGCCTGTCATGCCTGTAGTTGCGTAACAATCAGGATCTGTGTGTTTGTGTGTGTGTGTGTGTGTGTGTGTGTGTGTGTGTGTGAGAGGAGAGAGAGAGAGAAATGTTATGAAAGTTTGAGTATCATTGACAGTTTTCACAAGAAGTTCTTGGTTTGTCTGTTTAGATTGCACAGAAGTACAATGACTGCAATGTTGCATGAGGAAACAAGTATATTTCCTGCTTCAGTATCGGTTAACAGCAGGATCATACCTTTTTGGCATATATGTTATGTGTGTCAAAAAGGTATGCAACAGAAATGTAATGGACAAGAGCAGTACAGTATGCAGTATGTTCATTTTCTTGTAAATTAGTTTCCATGTAGTTGCCATAAACAAATTGAGGTAGGCAGATGGAATGGAGCTCCCCACAAAAAATTGTATTCGTAAAAATTGTGGCATGGATGTGTTTTTTGAGATTAATTCCATTTTTTTTCTTGGAATGCCAGAAACATGTGAACCGGAAAAAGAAAAATAATATATGTATTGTATATACCCACAAATATCTTCACTTCAAAACAATGCTTAATTTTTGCCGTGTCTTGTCAGCTTGTAAAACTCATTAGCTAAAACTAGAAAAATATATGTTTCACTCAGTAAAATCACATAACGACTTATGGTCAGCTGTTTGCTGGTTTACTTTTCGACAGCCACGCTAAATTTTTTTTGGATAGATATGTATTTTCACACTCCCAATAGATCTGTGAAAAGTGTATGAGCCTTTCCTTTTCTTTTTGATTCATGTGATATTGGTTAAGTGCTTTTATCCTCCGTGCCCTAATTAGGGTGAAAGAATTAATTAGACTTGAAACTTACACGTGTGTGGGGGTGGGGTGGGAGGGGGTTTTCTGAGTGTGTGCGTACTTGTATAACAGGCAAAGTGGGTTCACAAGAAGTCTGACAAGTGGGGTTGTTTTTCTTTCCCATACTCTTACTTGGGAGACTTTTTTTTTCTCATGGATCCAATAATATTTTTTCTTGTTAGAAATATTTTTGAAATAATCTAAACCTTCTAAACTAGCTGTTTATAAGATATTGTTTCATAAGTAGGTGTCGGGACAGAAAAAAAGAAAGAATTTGCAAAAAGGAAATTTTCATTGCCAAGCATTCTAATTTGCTGAAACGAAATGTTTTAGTATCAGTATTGTACATATAAAGATTGACTTCTTTGTGTAAGTGATAGCTTTTTTCTGTAACTTAGTTAACAATTCATTTGAAAATCTGAGGAACCCCATTTATGGGGTTTTGACGCATATGTCAATGTCAATACAAGAAAATGCATATGGGAGCACTGGTTAAATTTGTGCGATGTACAGAAGAATGTGAAAAAAGTTCAAATTTGATGTGCTGGTTATTTTTTGTGCATACATGTATATGATTTGTCCGTTTTATCTTTTGTGTGTCAGTTTGCATGTTCGTCTGTTTGTATGTGTGTCTCAGTATTCATTTTTATCCCACAATCACAATTTTTTTTTTTTTTTTTTTTTTTTTTAATGATAGATATGTTCAGGGTACAACAATTAAGAAAAACATATCAGCCTAGAGAGGAATTGGAATCTATGTCCCCCAGTGGGACAGTGGAGGGCTAGGTGGTAAGGTTTGGATGACTTTTGGTAATAGATTGTTTTCCACCTTCAGGAAAATCAGCATTAGAAATTTCCTCATTTTGCAGCTCTGTGCGCTTCCACCTTTTTTTTTCTTTGTCGCCTCTGTATTGCTGCCTTTTTGACCCATTAATTGTTCCTTCCAAGAAAGTCTTGATTTCTGGTCCTTGAGATTGTTTCTAGACTGCTTTATTCTGACAGCTGGGCAGCATAGTAGCGAGTTATGGGATGGGTATTAGCTGCCTGTTCTGCGTTTGCCCTGCTCTAACAACAGGGTTACTAGTATCAGAGAGCACTGGATTATGAACCTGCATCTGCTCTGCACTGACTATTGGATCACAGTGTGACGATGAGTGGAGGATTTGCTGTACGTTCTAGCTGCTCATTCTACTTTTTTTTTTTTTTTTTTTTTTCTGCTATGACAATTGGACTGCTGTTGGGATTAAGAGTGCTGGACTAGTTTACCATTCTGCATTTGCCCTGTATTGACAACATGGTAGCATGACAGTGATAACTGAATTGGGCTATAGTTGCCCCTTCTGCTCTCTTCTGTTTTGACAGTTCAGTTTTGGGCATGATCAAGAGCGTTGAATTAAGTATATAGCTGTCATTTCTTCAGTCTCTGCTCTGACAAACAGGTCAGTAGTATGCAGAATAAGCACCTAGTACACCACCACTCATAACTATGATACTAGCCCAGTGTTCGGAGTAGTGCAAGTGCTTAAGGGGCAGCTAGTGCTTAATCTAGCATCGCTACACTCCTGACAACTGTGTTACTAATATGACCATGTGCACTAGATTGGGCACTGGTTGCTCATTTCGCCTAGTGGCTCAGTGGTGACTGATTAGTGTTCCAGTGAGTACTGGTTTTGGCAGCAGCTGCCAATTATATTTGCTCTGCTGTGACAGCTGGGTTATGAGTATGATGGAGTGTGCATAGATGCACACCAGCTGCTAATTCTACGATTCTGTTGACTTCCATTAGGGTCTAATGGTGTTATAGGGGTTGTGTGCTCGTGGATTTGGGAGGTTTATTTGGGGAGTGATTGATCATGTTTATTTTTTTGTATGTGTTTAGACCTGATACGGTGCTCTGTGTTGCCTGTGTTAGAAACAATAAAAGATGATGATGAAGATGTAAGAAATTTTTCTTAAGCCAGGAAAAGTCTTTCAAATATTGTTCTGTAGCTTTGTCACTTTGTGTCCTATTTGATAGTGCCTGTCACATGTTCTTTTTTTTTTGTTGTTGTTGTGGTGGTTTAGACAGACGTGGTGTACAACAGGTCGCACTGGTAGTCTGGGGGAATAGTTACAAAAACAAGGATATTATTGATTTCTTTGTAATTTGATATGAGACTGCTGGAGCGAGTCTGGCTTTTGTCACTTGAAACAGCAGCAGACAAAGAAACAAGAAGAAGAATAACAACTATGATGATAATGTCAACAACAATAACAACAACTCCCCATGATATGTCAGTGCTATTATTTGAGAGCAACATATTTTTTTTGAAGTCATGCAAATATCAAAACATTTCTGTTATTTATTTGTTTATTCAGTGTTAATTCAGAAAAAAATCTTTTGTTGTTTTGTGGTTTTGATTGATTGTGTTCAAAATTGTTTGTGGTTTGTTTGGTTATAGTTGATAGTGTTTCTAAACATACATAGATTCATACATAGACGCACATGCATGCTTAGATTTACATGTGAAGAGAAATGTCTTAATCATTACAGATAATATGTTGCACATGCCATGCTTCTCCAGATTTTTAAGAAATGAAAAATAGTCATGAAAAACCATTAATATACATGATGATTTAGCTCATAGTACACTCCAGACTGACACAACTGTTTATTTGGTTGCATATTGTGAGTGATCTTTTTTCATAGTTACACTTTTTTTCTTTTCCGTTATCCTATGTTGATTTTTCAAGCATATTATCAATGTTCTTTTGGAGTTTGGAAATCATCTGTTACTCTGAGTAGCTAACAGCAAGATTCTTAGTAACTGTAGGACTACTGGTCCATCATACAACCATGGTAGTACCTACCCATCATCAGTAAGTTATTGTTACTTAAAGGCATGGTTACACAACGTTCTAGAAAATAGGCATTAAATGATGTCCAGTTTAGCCTAACATTTCCAGGTACTTTCAAATGAAGCCCTTTTCTTTGTATTTGCCATAATCTTTCTTTTGTAATCCCCTGTAACTCGGTCAGCAAAAGTAAGTGTCACTGGTTATAAGAATTTCTAAGCCACTTTAAAAGTATTTGTTACAGGTCAGTTGATAAAAATTAAGGTTAAGAATTTTCTCGTGTTACACAGTTTGCAGGTGGTCTGTAATTTTGTAAGATCCCCTCATGGAAATACAGTTATTTCATGAGTGCTGTACAACATGACTTGAACTTGTGTATACAGACACCAGCACCCCGTTCAGACCAGGAGATCGCTGAAGAGGAAGAGCTTCAGCTTGCTTTGGCACTGTCCCGCTCAGAAGCAGAGTCCAAAGAAAAGGAAGTATGTGATTTGGTTTCATTCATTCAGTTTGGCTTGGTTTCATTAATTCAGTTATGTATTCATTAATTTTGTGCTGCGTTCAGACAGCATGCAGTGTGTGTGATCAGCTGCTCTGGTGATGCAAAAACTTACTCAAGAACAAGATAAGTGTTGAATTGAGTAACTATGCTTCTGTTGAATTCATTGATTGGTATGAAAATTGTGCTGTGCATTGGTCAGTAAAGCCTATAACTGATGGCTGAGTGAGACTGTAGCACATCTGTTCATGTTTTTTGTAGATTGTGTTTCTTGCCCGCTCTTGCTCAAATTGACTGGATTTCTTGTTAGTGGTATTTCTCGTAGCTTTGATTTATTTACTGAGTAGCTTTGATTATGCAGCTGCCAAATGAAAATCCACTTTTACTTTTTATTGAAAAAAGTGCTGTTATGGACTTACTTTGAGTCAGTATCTACCAACATTTTTTTTTCAGTGGGTTTTGTACTTATATTGAAGTGAACTGAAAGTTTATTAGCACTGTGTATAAGAACTGTATAGCTTATGGTGTGAGCCAGATATGAGAATGTAAACCATTTAGTGACAACAGACATGTCCCCTATTGGAATGAAATGTGAGAGATGTTTTTCGTTTTGCAGCTGGAGGCATAAATCAAAATGGCAGCATAATTCATGTTTGGTGACAAAAGAGTGACTGCCGAAAACACACACGCGCACACACGCACGCACAAGCACACACACACACACACACACACACACACACACACACACACACACACACGCACGCATGCACGCTTTCTCTCCCATTCTCTTGCTCGCTGGCTCACACACTTGCTGTCACAAACATAAGCTCATACTTTTACACACACTGCTACTGATTTTTTGAATGTGTATAGCCTGTTATTTAAACGCTTGTAATCTCTGTGTTTGTGAGTGTTTATATGTGGATAACAAGATCCCTCCCTGCTTTATCATTGCTGCTGTAATATGTAAATAAGTTAAAAAGAGCAGCTTGAAGTACAAGTAATTTGATGTGACTGTGTAGGATTTATTGTAAATATGTTATGTCTTTATTTACAGTACTGGCGCAAAGAGAGTGAGGTAGTGCATAACTCATTTCAAACAAACTTTTCATGTTGTTACATTGTCTGATTGTGCACTCTTAGTGTATATGTTCTTTTAAAATCAAAATGTGTGTGTGTGTGTGTGTGTGTGTGTGTGTGTGTGTGTGTGTGTGTGTGTGTGTGTGTGTGTGTGTGTGTTAGAGAGAGAGGGAGAGATTGTGTGCATGAATTATTTGTTCTGTGGACAAGTACTATGTTACAAATCAGTCAAATTGTGACAAGTGAATTCTGCAGTAAGTCATGTGATCATATTTAGCATTACATATGTTGGTGTTGAAAATGCTGACATATAGTTTAAAACCAATTTATTGTCAAGTCTTCAGAAGCACTTGATAAGGTTTTTGGTCTTTAAGAGTTACTAATTTGCAAACGGTGTATGGTGACATAAGACAGCTTCTTTAATGTATAATTGTCTGCACACCTGTTAAAAAGCTTGTGTGTGTGAGTGTGTGTGTTTGAGTGAGAGAGAGGTAGAGAGAGACACCAACTTGACTAATACATTGCAGTTGTTATGAGAAACCTCAAAGTATAAACACAGTATGGTAATGACGAATATTAAGACATTTCATAGTTTGTGCATCTATTTTGTGTGTGTGTGTGTGTGTGTGTGTGTGTGTGTGTGTGTGTAATGCCATTATGGTGTGTTTGTATGATTTGGTTGCTTATTGCTGCAGCGGTGTGTTTCTTTATATTGATTTAGTGTATAGCCTTGCCTGTCATTTGTAGCGAGTTTTTACTTTGGTTATTTCTGACATATGAACATTGAATACTTTTAACAAAAAGTTGTTGAGTTAAAATGAGATCCAAATGCAGACACAGGATCTGTGACAAGAACGCTCTTTTCATGGACTGCTTTCTGTTTAGGACTTACATTTCCATGCTGGCAAAAGCAGATAGATTCAGTACTTCCGGCTCAGTCTTTTACTTGATCATTAACAATGTAAATACAGACTTTACCAAGTCTCTGTACACCCATTTGTAGGCATGGGTTTGCTAGCTCCTTTTTCCCTTGCCCCATCCTTCAGTGCCCAAAGGCCCTCTTCTCCAGTGCCCCACTTCTTTGTTGAAGCCTGAAGGAGGACAAATACATTGCTTATCAACACAGTATGCACCTCTCCCCACATGGCATTTGCCCCTGGGTGCATATTGCCATGCTCATGAGGACAGGATAACTTTGAGTCTTTAAATGATGTCCACTGATCGTCCATTACAATTCTGTTACATCTAGCATACAGGCCTGCGTTGTATGCAATGGTGCAACAGCAATACTATTAACAGATTCTATTTCTAAAGTCTTCTTCAAATAAAACAGAAAAGAAGGAAGGACTGTAGGCATTTCTGTTTATAGCACATGCTGATGCTGCATTAACTTAGTGTCAAGCATTGAGTACTCATTTTAGCAATAGGTAAATCATGATTTTATTTTGTGTTCAGGGGAAGAAAAGAAAAGTCTTTTCAAGCAGTTCACACCACCATAGATTGTTCATTCTTGACTGAAAATGTGCAAAAATGACACTGTCTTTCTTCAAAACTTAGTTTTTACAATACTGAATCTGTCTTTCCACCTGCAACTGGTGCCATGTGAAACACCATTATCTTCATATACAACTATTTAATTAACATGAATTTTGATGTGACTGTCTCCCAAGTTTTGTCCTTATGAGTGCAGAGAAAGACACTTACTTAGTTTTCTTTAGAATCCATATGTTTCAGCCACAGCTATTGCTGAAGCACATTGTACAACCATGCTGACGTGAACTTTTAAGCATAGAAATGAAGAAGAAGTGAAGTTCTGCCAAATTTTAAACCCAATGATTTGATTTGTCTATTAATGGCGGGAACATAAGATACCCATCTACTATGCAGCCCGTATATCATAAACTCATCCTGAAGAGACTAAAATGCAGGAAGGCAGTTAGTTTTATTGAAATAACAAGACTGCTTGAACTTGATACAGTGTAGAATCAAATACATATGTGATTATTTGTTTTGTGATTAGTATTGAGAGGTTCAAATGCTGCCATCTTGGATGTCTTGGTGTGCACTGTTCCACATAGAATTGTTAGAGATACAATGGATGAATGAAAATGAGCATACCAAATACATAACCAATAGTAATAGGTTTCTTCCACAGTAGAAATAGGAAAGTGATCACATGTGCATGGCTCTTCCAAGGCCCTGCTGTGATTCAGGTATTTATCTTTGTTCTACAAGCCCGAAACAAACGCCGAGCTACATGTGCTGGCCATTGACTCTTGCAAGGCGCAACTAAGTTGAGTGTGATACATATCTGCCACACAAAAGTTTCAAAAGAGACTACTTGAATAGATCATATTGAGATAGATTAACAGAACAAATATACTGATGACTTAAAGGACTAACATACATTCATAAGGAGTATGCAAATACATTATACTTTTAGAATATGCTTGATTTGGAAATGTTTTATATTGAGAAAGATTAACAGAACAGATAAACTGATAATTAAAAGGACTAACACATTCATAAGGGAGTATACAAATACATTATACTTTTAGAATATGCTTGATTTGGAAATATTTTATTTGCCATTTCTTTATTTGTCACTGTGGTTTGCATGTTGTATCTGCATGCCTATGTGGGTGTACTTCAAAGAATTTGATCTTATTTGTTGATTTTGTGTCTTCATGTTGCTTTTTGAAAATTATTTAATATGATTTTTTTTTTTTTTACTACAAACAATTTTTTTTGCAAAGATTAATAACTTTCTGAGTTGTAAAGGCAAGAGTGGAATTCATGTGGCTTTTTTTTTTTTTTTTTTTCGGTGGTGTGTGTGTGTGTGTGTGTGTGGTGTGTGTGTGTGTGTGTGTGTGCGCGCGTGCACGTGCATGCGCGCGTGCTCACGCGTGTGTGAGTGTGCGTGTGTGTGTGTGTGTGTGTGTGTGAATTAGAATTATAATTTTATCATGTTTTTCTGTAATATGTGCTTTGGGCTCTCACGAGGTAAAGTGCCCTATAAATATCCTTTTACATTACATTACATTAAAGGACACTTATTTGTGAGAATTTTAGCACCAATCACTTATGCACATAGTAAAGGATAAGAATGACCTGCAGCTCCTCATCCAGTCATGAACATGGAAAGACACATTTACTATGATTTAGCATGTAAAGACAGATTTAGCATATCAGCAGGCATGCACATGTGTGCACAAAGTTCTTAGCTGCATACAGTAATTAATACAAAAAACGGAGAATAGAACAAAACAACAAAAACAGTGATGAAAAGACTATCCTTTAGCTGGATATTCATTTGGAAATCAGTTTGACCTAAAGAAAAGTGTAACTGAAATTGATTTTGTTACAAGTAAGAAAAGAAAAAATATCTTGTGAATCATATTCTTACCATCAGCTCAAAAACTTTATGTGTATTCAAATTTGTTACAACTTGTTAAGCTTTCTGAAAGACCATTATTCACTTGCCTTATAGGTGTTTCATGTCCATCTTTACTGTTCTACAGCGTGAACGACTGAGGAAAAAAAACTATGGTGTTTACGGAGGTGGCAGCAGCAATGTCCAATCTTCTGCTCTTAACGAGCCTATGTCACAACCCACGGTCAGTATAACAGTTTTGAAAAATTCTGTCCATTCATAATATGATGTCTCATGCTCATTGTGCTTTGTGACACTGCTGAATGGTGATATAAGCATTTTCACATACTCTGGTGAACATACTCATGCACAAATGCTGGCATTTCTGCTCAGCAGCTATCACCATAGAGTGATGTTTATAAGGTTGTGGATTTTAGAATTGTAAATATCACTGTTGGATTTTCTTGGCATACACCACTCTTGAGTGTGAGGTGAACTCAGATGTTTCCTCTGCTCTCTCGTTTCTTTGAATCCTGGTTTTGTTTTTTTGACATTATAACTCTTTTGGTGTAAAATTTGTGGTTTAAGAGGTAATCAAGTTGTTTGTTTTGTTCAGTTAATTACTGTCTTTGGTAGTGTGTTAATAACCCTGTTACTTAGTTTGAAAAGTTTTTGCTACTGTCTAATGTGTTAATCTATTATGTCATCAGCTTGCTATGTAGTTAGTTTGCCAGTTATTTTTTTAATTTTTTATTAGTCTTTTAGTCAGTGGGTTGTTCAGTCAGTCAGTTAGTCATTGTTTTGTCAGCCAGTCAGTCAGTCATTTAATTAGGGTACCGTTTTTACAGTTAGTCAGTAGTTAGTCAGTAGGTGATTGGTTTGCCCATGCCATTTTCTAAGGTAAATTAGTAGGTTAGAATAACTTAGATTTGTTGTTTATTGAACTTGAGCTTGATTAGGTGGATGTTCATTAGTTTTAAAATGGAAGGTGTGTGACTGTCAGTGTTTGTTTGGGTTATTTTCAGATTGTATAGGAGAGTGAGGAGGTATATCCCATAATTTCTTCACTTCTTTCCTGCCCCACTAGTACTGCTAGATACCTCTATTGCTGTTTGCAACTGACCTGATGGAAAATTGTAATAAATAAGAAAATATGTTATGTCTGCAGACAGGTTATTGAAGAGTGCGATTGGTGGGGGTTGAGACAGGTAGGAGCAAGGATGGATGGGAGAAGTGTAAGGGTGTCTCTTGATAATTTCTCTGTATATTTTGATAACAGAAACAGAAAAAAGAGCATCACTGACTGTTATAGTATCTTCATTGTATAATTTCAAAGCCAGGTGACTGAGGGCGCAAATTGGAGCAAATTTTTAAAAGAGAGGGTATTAGTTCCGCAAGACACAAACAAACAGATTACAGGACAATCATTGTATACGTCACTATGTGCACTGTGCTATCAATGATTTGACAGTTGTTGCATTCTGCTGAGCTTCATGACGGCTGTTTCGTCAAAATGCATCCTAAGTTTTTTTAGTTTCGTTGCAACAGGTGATGCCTGCCATTGATACGTCAGATATGGACCCAGAGCTGGCTCGTTACCTGAACCGTAACTATTGGCAGAAGCGATCAGAGGATGTAGTCAAGACAGCGACTACCACACCATCAGCCCCATCTGTCACAAGTGCGCCACAGAATTCTACAGGCAGAATCAGTGAGGTAATTTGTAGGTGAATTCTGTTATAGTCTGTTTCAAGGTGTAGGAATTGTTTATGCTAATCGATGAAAAGAAACACAGATGAGAGTTAATTAGCTCTGTTTAAAGTGCTAACTACTGTAGATTTTGGCAGCATTTTCTTAGTGGCTTAACATACTTGAATTAACCCTTGAATTCACAGAGAAACATAGGATCGCATAAAAACACCTCTTTATGCAGTTACCTTTGTGATGTAAAGTGTCACACCATTAGATTTCAGACCAGATGAGGATGGTCAGCCATTCCTTTGATCTCCGCTGAGTTATAACTGTGCACAGTGATCAAGTTCCCAGATCATATGGCTGCCCACTAGTGCACTGCAGCAAGAACTGACAACACCTATATGTGCATGTCAGCCAATTTCTGCTGAATTTGCATGTTGCTCATCTCTGTTCCATAACCTGCTCATTCTTGTATAATTTGTATTGAATAATGCATGGACATTACTAATGTCTCTATAATGTGTTCCACCTGTAAAAGAAAAATACTGTGACAACGACCATGGCAAATTTCTTAAACTGTTTGTAGAATAGTTTTGTGCTTCACCTGTTTCAGTTGCATCAATGTGTTTATGTGGTGCATGCACTTGTACGTGTGCATATGCATGTGCGTGTGCGTGTGTGTGTGTGTGTGTGTGTGTGTGTGTATTTATGTGTGTGTGTGTGTATGTGTGTGTGTATTTATGTGTGTGTGCGTGTGTGTGTGTGTGTGTGTATTTATGTGTGTGTGTGTGTGTGTGTGTGTGTGTGTGTGTGTGTGTGTGTGTGTGTGTGTACAGCTTTTTCACTACTGTCACCTGTCCATTAACTCTGTGTTTCATGGCACCAACAGGCTGTGGTGACATCTAATGAGCAACCTCTGCAAAATGGAGAACAAGCTGAATCGGACAAAGCTCAGTTCCTGGCAGCCCTGCAGAGCAGCTTGGAGATCTTTGTCAACCGCATGCGAAGCAATTCACAGCGAGGCCGCCCAATTGCTAATGACTCCTCTGTTCAGTCCCTGTTCACTGTCATTAGCAACATGCATCCACAGTTGCTGAAGTACCAGCAAGAAATGGAAGACAGCAGGGGTGAGTACACTTGTAATAGGCAATAAGTATTGTTTCCTATGAAAGTCTCATATTCGGTGATGTTAGTGTGCTTGAACTGGTTTGTGTCACAGGGCTTCCACTTCTCCACAAATTTTTGGATTTCAGGAAAATTTACCTTGGAAAGTCAGGTGAATTTTATCTCTGGGATGAAACAAGTTGGCAATCAAATTCCTTGGGTTCAGAATGCATGTTTGGTGTGCTGGCAAACCACACTAAAGTCACAAGTTCTCATGTTCTTCTTGAGAGCGGTGTTTTTTTTTTTTCCCATTTTGTAGTCTCACTTGCAGGCAGCAAAGATAGCATGCTGGGACATTGTGCGTTGGCACACTGCTAAGATGAAAGGGATGGCTAAAGATTATATGAACAAATGGTTGGTATCGTTGCTGGACCAAAAAGAGGATGATTTATCAATCAGCTGAGGGTGTTGCAAGCTGTGATTGGTGAGAGTGAGCCAGAGGAAGCAAGGAAGGCTTTCTGTCCACCTTGTCATGTGGAAGTAAGTTACAGTAAGGGAGGTGTATGCACATTACTGATGAAGGTGAAGAAAACACAAAGGGAGAAGGTGGGGCAGCAGCAGAAAGTAACTTCAGCTGACCAGGTCATTGGCCAGTGTATTTTATGACGTAGTTTCTTTCTTTCATTTGTCTTTTCTTCTTTATAGCAGGGAGGGTGGATGGATGAGAATGTGGGGGTGGGGGGGAAGACCTGAGGTGAGAGTGGGGGCGACTGGGGTCCCAATTGAATTTAAGGGATTTTTGCTTTTACCACAGTGGAAGCCCCAATTTCAGCAAAGGAGTTAATTCTCACAACATTGCTCTGAAGAAGGTAGGCCAAGATGACATGGTTCTCCTGTTGCTGAAATGGTCAAAATGTTATAGAAAGTTCAGACATTGGGAAAAATAGGTTTAGATAAATAAGACAGTGCTTTATTACAAAAGCAGTAAGCATAGTCATATTGATGCCCCATGAGAACCTCAGTGGTATAAGTAGGGATGGATGGTAAGCATAAGATGTGGACATGGTAAGTATACAAGCCAAACATGGACATCCATCAAACTCCCCATATTGACATCAAATACTGTACTATTTTAAACTGGTGCAGAATTTGACGGAGAGAGGATGTTGCCCTACTGGTGTTCACGGGGGAATCCTTATGACAGAAATCACTATGTTAGTCACCACAAAGGAAATCCCTTTTGCTGTGATTGGTGAGAGTGAGATGCCCTTGCTAGTGCACCCTTGCAGGAGAGCCTCTGACTGAAGGGAGAAGTTTATGCAGAGGTGAGCAACTTTGGTGTCCTAGGACTGCTTCAGCCTTGGAATTTTAAGTCAAGTCAAGTCAAGTCAAGTCAAGTAAACTTTATTATCTCAATTTGAGAAATTAATTTGTGGTCACACACATTCACAGCAAATAAACAATAATTTAGCCACATTACCCATTTTCTCACATATGACATACATTCATATAGAGGAATTTGGATTTCAATTAAACATCTTCTCGGTTTCAAGAAATCAATGGACAGGGGAATAAAACTTTGTTTAAATCTGACACTTCTGCATTTAACCGATCGATATCTTCGTCCTGACTGAAGAAGGTCATACTGATTTGCAAGGACGTGGGTCTGGTCACACGTAATCTTCTTCGCTTTACAACTAACACGGCACCTGTATAGCTCACTCAGACTTTTTTGTCTCTCACCAACGATTTTTTCCTCCCACGTTCACCACTTTCTCAAGCACATTTCTGCTCTTCACAGTCAACCCACCATACCAACACATAAATGAGAAAGTTAGAACAGATTCCAAGAAGCATGAATAAAATGTCCGAAGAATGTCAGTATTCACATGAAATGATCGCAGCTTGCGAAGACAATATAATCTGGTTTGACATTTTTTTTGGACATACTCAACATGGGATTTAAAATTCAGCTTATTATCTATAAAAGTTCCTAAATATTTGTATGATTCAACACGTTCTACTTCAGCACCTTTGATAAAAAGTGGTGGTACAGCTTTTGGATTCTTTCTAAAATCAATCAACATTTCTTTCGTTTTTGTTACATTCAGATCAAGATAGTTATGATCGCACCAGTCAACAAATCTTTGAACCTCCTTGAAGTAAACAGAATCAGAGTTGGAAAGATCCACAAGTGCTGAGTCATCTGATATTTTAATGTACAAAGTTGAATCACTTCCTGAACAATCATTTGTGTACAGAGTAAAAAGCACTGGTGATAAAACAGTACCCTGGGGTGCGCCAGTTGAAATGACTCTGGAAGACGAAACAACACTTTGATATCGAACAGACTGTGTCCTCTGTGTAAGAAAATCAATTATCCAAAGAATGAGCTTGTTACCCACATTTATTAAATGAGTTTCTTTGCCATCAGATGTGGTTGTATGGTGTTGAATGCTGATGAGAAATCAATAAAGAGAAATGCGTACAAAGGAGGCAGGTTTTTTTTTCGAGGTGTGAAAAAGCATGATGGAGAAGTGTGAGTGTGGCATCATCTGTGATCTGATCTGTTCTGTTGGTATGCGAACTGAAACGGGTCTTGGTACTGTGTAGTATCTTTTAAAAACATAACTGAGGACAATTCTTTCAAGACATTTCATTGCAACAGATGTGAGGGCAACTGGTCGGTAATCATTTAAACAGCTTGGGTTGCGTTTTTTGGGAACAGGACATACAGTGGCATTTTTCCATAAAACAGGAATTATACATTCTCTAAGTGACCAGGTAAACAAACGACTGTAAACATAGGAGAGCTGAGAAGCACACACACCTTCAACAATTTTCCACACAGATATTATCAGGGCCCATTGCCTTTCTCACATTTAAACGTTTTGAAAAAAAACTGAACATTTTTTTCCTCAATCACAACATAATCACTTCCATCAACATCGTTTTTAATATTGCTTTGGAGTTCTTCCTTAACTTCCTTTAATTCTTTACTAAAATCTTTATCATCAAATCTACAGTAAAATCGTTCAGCTTTTTCTGCAAATTGCTTCTGTTCTTTTGCTGTTTTTTTGTTACTAATGTTTTGGTTTGAACATTTACCTGAACCTGATAAAACCTTTATTCCTTTCCATGCATCTCGCATATTTCCATTCTGGAACATGTTTTTTTCAACTTTTCTCTTGTAAGCTCTCTTTGATTCTTCAATCTCCGTTTGCAGTTTCTTTTTTTGTACAACCTTACGATCGCTTTTATTGCCTGATTGAAAAGCTCTTTTTTTTCTCATTTAGAGTTATTTTCAGAGATTTTGTAACCCAAGGTTTGTTGTTGGGAAATATTTTGATAGTTTTAGTAGTAGGTACAATCATGTGTTCACAGAAAGAAATGTAGCTGGAAATAACATCATCGTGGCTTTCGTTAATGTCAAAACTAGAATTCAAAAACAAATTCCAATCTGTACATTCAAAACAAGCCTGTAAATTCATCAACACTTTCTTGTGTCCAACACTGCACTTGCTTTTTAGTAGTGATAGGTTGTGTTTTCACTTTTGGTCTGTAAGCTGGCAAGAGATGAATGGCATTGTGATCAGACTGACCAACAGGGGGGAGCTGAACACACTTGTATGCAGATGGTATATTACAGTAGCATAAATCAAGTATTTTATCCTTTCTTGTAAAACATGACACATACTGTTTAAAAGAAGGCAGGCTTGAATTGAGGTCACAGTCATTAAAGATCATCAGAGCACACACACTTCTTGGTTATAGCTTGTACCAGTTTGATGTCACAAGTATATTAGCTAAACAGGGAGCTAATTAAGCTTCCTTTATGGGTATGAAGTAACCTACTATATGAGCGGTCAGTTCTGAAAGTTTCTTTGTTTTGTACAGTAATACATAATTCCTGTTTGTCTAGTGATTCTATACCTTATCAGTTATGACCGTATTCCTTTTTTACCAAGGAAAGGTAATTGTTTCACATTTCCAAACTTACTACACATTTTACAAGTCAGGTGTTTGTTGCAGCATACTATGAGGGTCTTCAAGATAAGTTAACTCAGCTGCGTGATGCTCGTGAAGCCCTGGACTCCTTGCGTGAAGAGCACCGAGAAAAACGGCGTAGAGAGATGGAGGAGATGGAGCGACAGCGACAGATCCAGATGATGCAGAAACTGGAGGTCATGCGACAAAAAAAGCATGTAAGCAAACTGAAGTTGTTGACATCATAATGTTTTTTTCAGAATGAATCAAAATTTCCCTTGCTTTTACTTCAGATAAATCAAGATATTATAGGTGTCCTCATGCAGTTACGTTCACCTGTTAGATGCAGTTTTGAACCAGTTAAGATTATGACACTTATGTAAAGACAGTGATACAAATAGAGCTGCTTTCACCGATGTTTTCCATCCAAAAAATCATAGCTAAATAACATTCTAGCATCCTTTCTCATCTATCCAGTGTATTTGTTAACTGCTTGTAATATGATAAGGAGATGGAGTGTGAAGACAAAATAGTGTAAAAAGGAGTTGGAAATTTTTCACTCTGTCTCGGGGTTATATATTATCAAGGTACATGGTATATAAATCAGTCCATTTCTTGCAGTCTTGACTGAATTAACTGACATCTCAAGGGTGGGTTTGTTTTTGCTTCCTCTGCCTTTCAAGCACCAGAATCACACTCAAAAGGCTTTTCACTTTGTCACTAAATTCAAAAACATTTCTGTTCTTTAAGTAATTATGTAGGTGATGCCATACACTCTATGCCTGAATAGCTCCCACCCTTTTTTCTTGCCATGGATCGTTAGTGGACAAGACAGTCATGCACTCTTTCTTCTTTATCAGTTGTATCCTAACCATCTTGGAAATACATTTTAGGGGTTTGCGTTTGGTGTGTGCATGTGTGTGTGTGTGTTTTTGTGTGTGTGTGTGTGTGTGTGTGTGTGTGTGTGTGTGTGTGTGTGTATGTGTGTTTGCACATTGGTATGTGTTAATGGGTATGTGTGAGGGGAGAGAATACTGTCTTTACTAGTGTGTGTAGCCCTGATATCTCCACTTTCAGCTGGTGACTCGCTTTGGATTTTAATCTGATGGTTTTCATTTGTACATTTTTTCTGTTTTTTAGCTTCTGTTCAGCCCAGATATGGCTCAGGGGCTGTTAGCAACAGTGCTTGACTGGACTTATACAATCGTAGATTAGATTAATTTCACCATTTACTTTCCCGCTGTTGAGCACATTGACACATTTCTGGAGTGACTTGGTTGGTAAATGTTGTCACTTCAAAGGCAAACCAGATTGTTATGTGAATGATTGCTGAAGAAATATACTGATTTTTTTTTAAATGTATATTTATAACAAATAGAAAAGTAAGTGCTGAATGGGTAACAGTAGGCCATGTGTTTTACATTATGGCAAAGAATATAGAAAAACAGGAAAAGAAAAGGAACAAACATATATGTGCTCATGTCTATTCACACATGCAGATATAGGTGCTCAGAATGTCTTTATTTTAGAGAAAGGAAACTTGAGAGGATGTTCTGGTATATGCAGGAGTACCTGGAAATGCAGAGACAGCTGGCATTGCAAACGCCTGCAGGAACAGGAGAGAGAGAGATGGCTATGAGGCTGGAACAGCAGAAGCATCTCACTCACATGAGACAGATGCAGGCCTATGGATATCCTCAGGTCAGTCCTAGCACCTTTTCCCATAGAAAACTGTGGTGGTGTTACGTTGCAGAATGAATTATTATGTATGCAAGTACCTGCTTGCCCATTTTTTATTTTACAGTGAAGTATGAGTTATCTCCCCAGCTCAGCAGTATTAATAAGTTTACGTGCCAAATGTAGTTTAAGTGCTCAAGAAGTTATTGTGGAATGGCCGAAACTTACATTTTGATGAAAATGAATTTTGTTTGCTCCCTACATGTCACTGATTAAAATCTTCTGAATCGGTAGAATGGAGTTTGGTGTGCAAAAAAAAAAAAAAAAAAAAAAAAAAAACTAGATGAGCAATACAAATAAGTGGAAATGTGACCAGTAATTATCTTTGGTGGTTTACATTTATTTGGGCCATTCTGAGCCAATGAAAGGCATTGATGAGCTATGCATAGAAAATGAAATCTGATTCACTGACTGACAGTATTTGTATCATGAGAGGTATGAAAGAAGGAGAGAGAGAGAAGGGGGGAAGGGAAAGGATGAGATGAGACACAGGGTTTAGGGCAAAATAGGCTTTAAAAGGAGAAGCTATGTATATTTCCTACAAAGAAATTCAGTATAAACAAATACAAATGAAACTGGTCATGGTCAGAAGAACTACATTAGCAGAAACATGACATGAAAGGAAGAAATTTCATTGTTTTCAATAGCAGAAATGAAAAGAGAAAACTTTAGAAAATTGAAATAAACTGACTTAACTATATCAATCTCACACAAAAAAATTAGGCGGACTTGCCACGTTAGATAAAGTATCAGTCGTAACAGAAATTGAAGAGTTTCTGAAACTGATGGCATTGCTACTCGTTGAACATTTGTTTTTTTTTGAATGGTAAAGGCTGTTGTAATAAAAGTGAACCATTATGTAAAGAGATCACGAACTCACTATGAACTTTAAGGAAACATTTCTCATCTTCTGTGTTACCTCCTTGTTGGCATTACTCCCTGTCCTTTCATTCCAGTCACACCATACACAACCAAGCCTGGACACTGTCACATCCTCAGCTCTGGCAGCCTTAAGTTTTACTGATTTTTGCCCTGAATATACTACACACTTCAAATACCAGGATCATGCATACTAAATGAAAAATTTCCTTCCTGATTTACAATACAAGTTTTGGTTCAAGTTTAGCTTGTCCATGAAGGACGTGCACCACTGCAGGTGGTGAAATTGAACCAAGTTGTGTTTTTTTTAGTCTTTTGCCTTTTATGCCTAATCCTGAATGCCATACTATTTAACTGTGGTGAAATGTCAGTATTTCCATTTAGCTTCAGTCCTATTTGTGCCTTTATCTGTGAACCAGCTGTGACATTTTCACAACAGTTTTGAAAGCAACTGAAGTGAGCTGTATTATAAAGAGCAGTCACTATGGATGCTTAGCTCTGTACTTTACCAGGATTCTGGCTTCGTGTCAGTGTTCTTTAGTTGATGCTGTAAGTATTATTTTGGGATGACAGTACTGATGAGAGTCAGTTTGATGTTAACTGTGACTCAGGGAAGAACTTGAAGACCTTGTTGACTCTCCAATTCAACTCAAATGACGAAAATGACATGTTGATGTTGTTGTCGTACCCAGGCTAAAAGACTCCAGGGATCATCGTAACAGCCAAAGTACTTGAACACTATGGTACAAATGCATCAGCTGGGGATGAGAACATTACGTGTGTGTGACCGTTTTCAATTACCCCACCATGGGGGCAGCCACACTCTGACTTCGGGGGATTTTTTGGAGCCACAGCTGAGGACAATCCCCAAATAACTATGCAGAGCATAATGATGACTTCGAGGGAAAGATTTCATGGAGGACTGATAGAATTTTTTAGGGTTTATTTACTTCACACACATTTAGATTCTTGTACAAGAATGTGGATAACTCTGTTCTCTTTTTTTTTTTCAAATGTTCATGTTGGTGTATTTTCATATTTGTGTTGTTCTTTTTCATTTTGACACAAAAAACCTGAAATCAGTTAACAAATATAAATCCACAAAAATAGAATAAGCAATTGTCTTGTTTTCTCTGATGTAAAAACAAGATTGAGGGATAGTTCTGAAGATATAGCGAATCAAATACAGGAGCCTCTCTGTACATCTCAGTCAGCCTTTTGCACAGTATCAAGTTGTATACTGCCTAAGCTGACTTAGTTTAACTACTGCAGGGACTAATATACCAGGGTATATACGAGTTGAAGAGCAAGAGATACAGATGATCTAAGGGTTGATGAGTAACTATGTTACATATATTCTACTTTATTGATAAATGCCAGTACATTTCGAACAAACAAATATGTGTAAATATGAGAGCTTTTGTTCTGTGGCAGATGTATGGACCGCAGCAAATGGGCCCACAAAGTATGATGGCAGGAGGCCCTGGCATGATACCCCCCCAGGGTTTGCCCCCAACCATGGGAACTCAAGGCCCCCAGAGCATGGTACCAGGTTATCCTGGTGGCCCCCAGTCCACAGATGGTTCTCCAGTTCACCAGCTGGGTGGTTATAACCAGCCCATGGGCACACAGAGTCTTCCCCCTGGAATAGAGACCACCCAAGGAGGACCGGGTCCTCTCCAGGGACCCCAAACCCAGGGAGTGTACATGCAGCCAGGGGTTAGCCAAGGCACCTATTCACAGGTGAACAGTTTTATGTCATTTTGACATTCTGATTTCGTGTCCACTGTAAGAATTGATGTTGCATACCGATCAGTGTTCTCTTTTCTGTAAATTGGTCATGCCCTGGTTCAGGTGTGCATGTTTTAAGACCAATATAAGCTTCTCTACATCAAAGCAGTGTTGAATTATCAGATGGGTGTGTCTTCAGGCTTCAGCAGCTGTTGCTGGCCCGGGCAGTGCTGCTCCCTATACCCCTCAGATGACCAGCATTCCAAGTGGCTATCAACCCCCAAGCCAGGTTCCAGCCCAGCCCCAAATGGATGGAGGTCAGATGCCCGTGGTTGGTGGCACTGCCACTAACTACAATATCCCACCAGCCCCAATGGGATACACAGACCAGGGCCTTCCCAGCATGGGGCATCCTTCCATGGCCTACACCTCCATGCCTCCCACAATGGATTACAGCACTTTCAACATGCAAAGTGGGTTATTTACTTTTCTGATTCTTAGACATTTGGAAGGAACAGGAGCTAATACTTTTGATATTCTTACAAATGTCAGTATTTGACTGCTGCGTATACTTTTTGAATTGAGGTACAACTGGATGTACATAGTTCATTGTGTGTATGTGTGTTTTTTCTGCATTATGACTTGACAATCGTCCTGCCTGGCTGTGTCCACTAAATCTGTATCGCAGTGAACTTAGTAAACATTTTCACCATTCTTTTTGCCATATTAGAAATGAATACATTGAAACACTTTAGAGATGATAAAATAAACATGCCCCAAGAGCGAGCAATGATCTGAATTTCCATCTTTTGTGAAAAGGAAGTCTTAATTGGACACTGTTAAGAATCCTATACAGTTGAGGGTGGATCAGGTATAGAGATTGAGAAAAAGGGGGGGAATGAAAAAAAGAATAAAACCCAGAGTGAGTTCTATAAAAGGATATTATCATAGAGATTGTTAGTCCTGAACTGTGACATGGTGGACCTGTTAATAATCACCATGATAACAGTACAACGAATAAATGTTAAATTTGATTGTTAAATTCAACTGCTTTGTCATCGTGATTTTATTTCACATTTTAAATGAAAAGTGAAAACAACTGCTGGTTCACACAATAATCATAGAACCATATCCTAAAATTTGCACCTTTTAATCACACAGTCCTGAACTAATGAAAAATTTACTCACATTTTATTTTATCTCACACACACACACACACACACACACACACACACACACACACACACACACCTTTATCATGCGCATTACTTTAAACACATTTTGGTGGTGGTTGTAACAGTAATGAAATTGTTTTTGTGTGTTATTGATAACTATTGATTTAAAAATTTTACAATGATATTCATTCTTTTCTAGAGTTTGAAATCGTCAACATTGAGTAACAGACTATCTCTGTGGCAGGTATGGCCAACAGTTTACCCCAGGCCACCAACCAAACGGGCGGGGTGTACAGCACTCCCAGTCAGTCGGCCCCTGTACCACAGACAGCCCCGGGTCAGCAGTACGCCATGGGGATGGCCTATCCTTCAAACCTCACTAACAGCCAGATGACCCCTGCCCCCTCCCAGCAAGGCCAGCAGCCACCTCCACCACCGCCGCCCCAGATGCAGCAACAGATGCCACCTCAACAGCAGCATCAACCACAGCAGGAGTCTCTGCTGGATGCTCAGCTGATTTCTTTTGATTAGAAAGTGATGGTCTGATTTTTGCACTGAATATGATTCATAATGGGCCAGGGTTGAGAAAGGATCAGGAGCTTGTTTATTGCCCATTTAATCTTGATTACCCCCAACTTGAAATGTTACTGTAGTCCTCTTTTATGTTACTATGGTCATGTATTCAAATTATGAAGTGCTCCCTGAGAAAAAAGGAGAGTAGTATGTGTGCAAGCAGTTGTTGTTGGTTTTTTTTTTTTTTTTTTTTGAATACCTGGTCAGGGATACATAAGTGACATTTGTAGGAGACAGTCTTGCACAAAAAGGAAAGCCTCACTCTTTCTTTTAATTAACAGATGTGTACTGATGTTCAGATTGGAAGAAGCAGATAAGAAGTTGATTTGAAACTGATAAGTCTAGAAATTAATGAAGGTATCTTGCCACAAATAAAACAACTTACCTGTCCCTTATCCAAGCTTTGTCAGTTAACATTAATTTCCATTTGTCACACTTGCAATTGCATAACTCTGTGCTTCTACGTTTCTTCTAAACCAAAAAAACAGTTTTGAGGGAGGAAAGAAAGAGGTTAAAGTGAAATATGAGAAACATTGTTCAGCTAGGCTGCAAGCAGCATGAACTGAATTGAAAATTCTCTTTTCCTAGTTGTACACAAAACACATCTATCCATCCATCTACCCACTAATACAAATATGCTTGGACACATGCTCTACACACAGACACTATATTAAGACATCTGAAAGAAAAACATAAGGAGTTACGCATTGAAAAATGTTTCTAATATTGTTCAGTGGGCTGAACATAACCATATGAAACTGCAAAAAGTTCCAATTTCTTATTCAGGTCTGTTCTAAAATTTGATTGCTGTGTATGTTTGCAAGTTTATCATATTCAGTGTGCTGTTTATGCTTGACAATTGTGGGAAAAATAACACAGCAGATAATTTGTGCATTTCCATTTCTTCACAAATGAAATGAGATCAGACAAGAAAAACAGCTTTTTGCACCAGTGCATAATTTAGTTCTGTGTGTTTTTCAGTGCAATAAATACTTTATATTGATGTATGTGTCTGTGTACTCGAGATTATAAATAAAATTTTTCTCATCCTGTGTACGTTGGTTGTATTAGGTAATCTAGAAGAAAAAGAACAAAGCAACTGCCATTTCTCTCATGCATCCTCTCTTCCATACCCATTTAAAAGTCAGCCATAGAGAGTAATTTCCTGCATAACTTACGCCTTTAAACATTTTCAACTGTTTTATTTATCATCTAAGAATATGTAGGAATATGATTTGTAACCAACATATTGAGGGGCTCTTTTAGTGTAAATTATTTACCTGCCATTTGACATTCTTTTCGGTTTTTTTTTTTGTTTTGTTTTGTTTTGTTTTGTTCTTTAATCTTCTTTGACTGTCATCTGCAATTTTTTCCGTTTTTTGTGGCCAATTTAACTAACCTGCTATGGTAAGTTTTCATTTTGTTTTGTTTTTGTGCATTAGACATGTGCTGGATTGTTTGCTATCTGAAAGTGATGAATCAAATTGAGGGGCCGGTGCTTTCATCCTGCATCCTCTGTTCTGTCCACACAACATCCAAACCCCTCCCACCTCCACCCCTCTCTTCCTCCCACCCTTTTCTTTTTTTAGTAGTTAAGCTACTTCATTGTGAGTAAGTGTATAAATATTTGTTTTCCGTTTCAGGAGAGGACTGTGATTTTCTTTGTTCTTTGATATGGTGAGGGCTGGACTTTAAGCTGTATATGAGATTGGAATTGATAATGTAAATCTGTGTAATGGGTTTGAGCAGTTCCAGCACAGTAATTCATGGGCTTGTTCTATATATTGAGAATGTCTTTCTTTCCTTACCTTCTCATCCTTGTACCCTTTATTCTGCCTCACCCCCATCCTTTGTCTTGCTGCTGCTTCTTTGTGAATTGTTGTTTTAGTCTGTTTATAACTGGTTGCTGAATTCAAACATTCTTTGTTTAATCAGTTTAGAAATCATCATGTTTTAATAAACTGTATATAAAGAGAAAAGACTGTATGCAAGTTTTGTGCAAGTTTGAATCCCAAAGGTGTGTTTTTAGTGTAAACAGTATTTTCTTCAGTATGAAGTAACCATTGCCCTCCATTTTCAGCTTTTTTATACACATGTGAGCAAAGGAGAGATGACTTAGTTTCAGCATTTCTGTTTAAAGGATATCAGAAGCATCTACAAGTTCTCTTTTGTGTATGTGACCTCAAGTGCCATCTACTGTAGTCAGGACACAAAGTCACATTAAAGTTCACAAGTTCATCACCTATAAGCTAATAGCGAGAATATCTTGGGATAGCCGCCTTCTTCTGAAAGTCAGTACCATCAATTGAATAGTTAAGATGCTTCTACAGTCCATAAGGCAAAATAATTCCCTTTGCCAAACAATTTTCTTGATAATTACAATTTTTAACTTATTATAGTATCATGAATTACAAAACTTATCTTCACATGGTCCTGCAGTTTTACAAATCTACATAATGAAAAATGTGTATTAGTTTCCATGACACAAAGCATAATTAAAACAACTCCAATGCAGTCACTATTTGACAGTAATTTAAATTAACACAACCACAGTACTTATAAAGTCACAGCCCACAAATTCTTCAAAGGAAAAGGCAAAGAAAGGACACAATTCAATTTTGTTAGTTGGCTTTCCATAAATTTTACCTGACTTCTACTCCAGATTCCAGTCAGCAGCTCAGTCTTCTTCAGTACACATAGTGTGATGACTTACACCCCACCACAGAAACAATATTCTAATCCTCCACAGACCTAATGTTACACCCTGATTCACAATTGCAGGTTTCAAACCACCTACACGGCCTCTCAGACAGCTTCAGCCAACAATATAGGCCTGACAGCTCTCCCCTGACGGCATCACAGAAACACTGCTCAAAGTTTAACACTAAAGTCATTGATCTACTTGAACAACAATCAAGTGGCTTCAGTGCCCGTACTAGAATGAACTAGTCCAATTGTTGAATTATTTGCAGACTGCCATCACTGACTGCAGACCACACACCTAACTGAAACAGCAACACGTCGAGCAGAAGAGCAAAAGATATCTTACCTCTTTCCTGCCTTCTCCTGTGTGTTACTTCTGCAAGAGTCAGTATTTGACTGTTGTGTACTCACACACAATTGTCAAAATATGAATACATAAGTAAATTAAGAAACAAGAAAAGGTAACTAATACCTGTACCCCTTATTCACATTTTGACAAAAGGTGTTTCTATTAACCGTTTTATCAATCCTGTAACCTAGTTTTGAAACTCAAATGACCCAAACCAAAACTAGAGACTGAATGCCACATGCCAGTTTAAAAGGGTGAAAATGGGGGGGGGGGGGGGGGGGGGGGGGGGGGGGGGGAATATGTCACAGTCATGCCAGAATGTGTGACAAATACAAATATAAACAAGACAGACGCACTTCTGTGGGAAAAATTGAAATGATTCCCATTACAGAAACTTGATTCAGAATATAGATCTACAAAAACAGTCGTAAGAAAAGAGCCATTGTGCAGATGGGAAATAGCATACTAGAGCAGTAAAGTAGCCAAAAGTTATAAAAAGTAAAAACTAGTCGATACATATATTCATACACACATCAGTATGATGTGTATCAAACCTAGCTCTTATTAATCCCCATGATGATAAGGGTGTGGTGCTCTTAACTGGAAATTACCATTTTATTCCCAAATTTATTAGATGTAAAAATGAAAATGGCTTACAAGCTCTAATCATTATTTGCATTCTGGTGATATCTTGCATACGAAACTGTTTTTTGTTTGTTTGTTTGTTTTTAATTTTCCTCAAACTTTGCACAACATACATGTTAGGATTTTCATCCTATGTGTCTGTCTGTCTGTCCAGATGAAAATCCTAATATATTAACCACAGAGGTCAAAACATGCATAGCATAACAAAATGCCAATTATTTTAAGCTGTACACAGACTCTCCCACATCAACCCTTCAGCGCTCTATCCCCTAACCAAAAACAAGTTTAGACATACAAGCACACACATGCTTGTTCAAGTATTCACACACACACACACCACATACACATACAAAAACATGCATATACTTGCACACGCATAAACAGGCACACATGTAGAGGCGTACATGCATATTTGCTCAGGCAGACACTTACCACAGTGAGAGAACAAGAGAGAGAGAAGAAGGAAGAGGACAGAGATACTTTGTTGTTATTAGTTTTTTCTGCACTAATGCCAGTTAAGGTAGGTGAAACTGTATAACAGCAATGAATATAAATATAGCAGCATTTAGTATCTAATAGTTGTCAAGAGTTTGGAATTCAGTGAGAGAGGGGGGTGGGGGGGTTTGCAAACGTGTGGACTAAAAGGGGACAGATTCTTTCCCCTTATTATGGCCTAATACCCCCTGATTAGAATGGATGAAGAAAGAAAGGTAAAAGTGAGTGTATGCATGTGCGTGTTATGACTAAAGGAGAGACAGATTCTTTCCCTGATATTAGCCTTAATATTTTTCATCCTGATCAGAAGAGAAGTGGTGAACAGAAAGTGCGAGTGTATGCTACTGCTGCTGCTGCTGCTATGTGTGTGTGTGTGTGTGTGTGTGTGTGTGTGTGTGTGTTTGTGCGTAAGTGCGAGTGTGTGTGTTAGATCAAGTTTGTGTGTGTGTGTGTGTATGCATGCGTATGTACATGCGTGTATGTGTTTGTGTGTGTGTATGTGAGCACATGCACACACATGAATGTGTTTAAAAGGTGGAAAGTAGAAAGGTGGGAGAGGGTGAGGAGACATGTAGGGGGGAGGGAATGCACATTGACATTGTGGGGGTGTTCCCTTTTACATTTTCTGCAGCTTTGTTGTTTGGAGAGCTCTGAATTAAGTATCCACAGACCTTGGAATGATGTCTTGGGCTGGTACATCTGTCTTGTTAGACTGGGGTACCTTAAAATGCTTTCCCTTCAAAGGCTTTCACCCCCAGACTCCCACCAGGAGCTCAGATCTACACCCTGCCAGAGGTCTTTGCGACCTCCTGGGGGCCAGCATCAAATTCTGACCTGCATTCACAAGTACCTTGGTCCTGCCCTGATATGTACCCAAAAAGAGGGGTATTTTGTACACCAAGATTAAAAAGAAGTGCTGAACAGCTCTTTTTCTGTTTCATGATCAACATAGAGAGAGAGAGAAAGAGATCTCACTTTTGTTCTGAACTGTTGCACATCTGAAACAATGGAAGACAATTTTGGCAGGTCTTTGTCGGTTTTGTAGAGAAGTAAAGAAATGGCTCAATCCAAAGTTTTGCAGCTCATGTATGTTCCGTCTTCCTAAACTCTGATAAGGTTTGCAAACCACATTTGCACTCTCTGACGTGATTGCTAATCAACCATCAAAATCAAACAGTATTTTGCTAAAATTCTTAATGTGTTCACAAGATTTTTGAATGTATTTTAGTTCAGGTGACAGTGAGCATCAGAGTTTGTGTCTGGAAAGTAAGTGCCATTTCAATGAGAACAGATTTGTAGATTTGGCAAGTTAAGGAATTTTCCACAGTAAAAACATTGAAAAAATTATTCACTTTCAACCTTTCAGAAGGAATTAAACAGCAAATTATAGGTTTCCGTCATTTTCTATTAGTATGCTAATTGGTTTTGAACCTCTTATAAACATACTTCCAAAACTGTTCAGGATTACTCTTGCAATCAAATGCAATCTTTTGGCTTATCTTTTAGAATTTATTACATTTGTTTCTAATCTTTTCTTGTGAGGCCTTTCCAAGTCTTTTTAAATATCTTGTATGCCGTATATTTCTCATTTATTAGTCTCAATGCCTTTTTGTGGTTTAGTTTTGAGAGTATACTTCATTCTCACTATTCATAAGCTAATTCATTAAGAGAGATCAATGCTTTTGATGCTTTTAATTTGTTTCCAGGACTTGTTCAGGTCATCCGTAACTATTGACCAATTCATATTTTCCAGGGACTTTCTCATGCCTGGATAGAATCTCCTTTATTTAGATTGAATCTATATTGCCTTAAAAATTTGTACACCTGTCCTTCTCTTACAAATGGAATAACAAAACAGTGCAGTTATTTTCTCCAAGTGGGTTACAATAAAGACTTCCACATTCTCTCGTGCTCTTTTGGTTCGCAGGCTATTGTGTGCCATAACCTCAAGCACGTTCAGCTGCAGCATTTGTTTGAGCAGTACACCTCTTTGAAATCTGATGGTTACGACACTGTTTTGTCTGGGTTCCCAGTCATGTTGGCATTTGAGGCAATGAAGTGATTGATCAACTTGCAAAGAATGCTGTACAGATTGCTAAGATTCTCTATCTCCCACACAAATTTGAAACATAATGACAGACTGATGTCAAAGACCTCTGGCAAGAGGAATAGAATTGGCAGACAGGTTACAAGCTTTTCATTAGGATATATTTGGAAAGTAACTGTCCAGTACAGCCCTGTCATGCAGTCTCAGACCAGAACGGAAATCCACAGCATTTCTTCATCATTCTCATCCTCATGAATAGCATAAACCTTAAAGAGTTTTCAGCATGGGCCACTGGTGGCCATAAAGAAGAAAGAGCCCTTTTACATCCACTCATATCTTTTTGAAAAGGAAGAAGCTCCATGGCTCATTCGTGTGATGTACCACTAAAAAAAAATGTTCTTATAGTTAGTTGCCAAGGGAGGCGACTGCAGATGGAGATCTAAATAAATCTTCTTTTAAAAAATTTCTTGCACCGAATTCAATGAGATAAGTGATTGGTCATTCATCATTTTTGTTGTCCTGAGTGTTGTTTATCTGTTCTTGAGGTCATGTTTTGTCTTGTGATTGGTTTGTTCATGTTTGGCGGATACAGTACTTAAATTTTTTTTTTTTTTCAAAGAATGTTCTTATAGTGTGTTGACACTTGCATGTTGTCAGACCTAAACACTAAACAGCATA
>JADBJO010001792.1:335000-340000 GCA_016801955.1 Conus betulinus | reverse complement strand
CACATTCAGCCCTGTAAACATTGCAGGCAGCAGTGGTCTGGTTGAGCTGTTACACAAAATACAGGACACGCTCACATCAGGTAAATCAAGGGCATGATAAGACTGGTTGCCAGTGTTTATCAGGTCGTGTGAACCACCATCCTCATGTTTCACATCCAGTGTCATGGTCTGAGGCAAGCCCACAGTTCTGTCACAGTTTTGTCACAAGGGGCGAGAGATGAATCATGGTGGGGGCTGGGTGAATGTGCTGGCCAAAATGCACTTGGGGAAAAATGATTGTGATGAAAAAGGGTCCATCCAAGAAAAAAATCAGCAGCATGAGAACAGCGTTGAAGTGTATGAGTCAAAGACAATGTTAGCTCTTAAAGTAGTCATGTCTTGATGCGTAAGGGATTGAAAAGCTCCCATGGGTGCGGGGTTCAAAATTTAGTGCTCATACATCACGCATTAGAAATTAGAAAGAAAGATCTGCTGTGATATGAATAAAAGAATAATTCATGGGTAAATTAGATGAAAAAAAGTATTAATGATTTGGTTTTATTGATAGGTTATGTGTGTCCCGCATGGAATGGCAAACATCCCATTGAAAATCCTGGAAAGTAAACTGACAAGACAGGACTGATTGCAATGATCCATCATGACAGATACTCACAGTGAAAAGTTCTGAATACTGAAAGCTGTCAGCAAGGTGTGGCTTGAAAAGCATACGCTGTAAGCATGCTGAAAATTGATTGAATATTGGCATGCAAGAGTTTAAATACTTGTGAAGGTAAGCATAAAAAATGATAATGCAAATTAATGTGTACGGAAAAATGAGGACCTGCGTATCAGTGATAACTAAAAAGTAAGACCAAAATGAAACAGAAAAAAAAAGAAGAAAAAGAGTCATAACAACAACAACACAACAACTGAGCACTCTGTGAAGAATAATTCTTCTCCTCTTACTTTTCCCATTATGTGCAAGTCTCTTGTTTCAAGTTACAGGGTTTTTTTTTTTTTTTTTACTCCTGAATAGATTGTTGAACTTTGCTTACTTTTCTGAAAGGTAATGGCCTCAGCACCAGATTATTTTCCTCTCTTTTGTTTTGCATGCCTGCCCCAAACAGTGAGTCATTCTGCTTTACAGTGCACTGTTCAAGTTTTCAACCAGGGGGAAAAGTAGCCTTAACATGCTGATAGATTTTTATCCTCAGTGATTGGCTCCTTCAAGCCATTTTTTTTTTTTTTCTCCTGTTTCCAATATTCATGTTTCCAAGTCTGCTAGTTCATCTAAAAATCTTTTTATTTACCTCTTCATTCCTTAAATATGTTAGAAATGTATTATTTTCCAACTTTTGCTGAATAGCGGGAACCAATAGCAAGCCTAATGACCTGTGTTATTTATAACATTCCACTCATGCACCTACCTGTCTTCTGGCACACATACTTGTACCTCCAAAACATTACTCATATGAACAATAGAGAATAGTTTTTTAACTTCCCCTCCCCCCCCCCCCCCCCCCCCCCCCCCCCCCCCCCCCCCCCTGTTCTCTACCACAATGACCATTGCCAAACTTGTTGCCTAAGGTACTGATGTTCTTCTGCAAACAATGAAAGTTCACTGAACTTTGTTGAAAATGGATCGGTCTACAGATCAGTGGAAGAGTGGCTATTCTTTTGTGTTAGCCATAAAGATATAATTGCTTGACCATAGTAAATATTCTGGCCTGTGTAAAAAAGATATATATGGACATGACCAGCAGTTTGCCACAATTCACAGCAGGTCACAGTACAGACAGCGTTCCTTTCTCCCATGGACCATCAGGGATTGGAACTCCTTACCACCAGCAAGGTTCAACCAGTGCACTCTTGACACTTTCGTGTCAAGGGTCAACAAACATGTCATAGCAAAAGTAAATTAAAAGAAAAAATTAATGTGTCTATTTTTATTATCGGCTGGCCTGGTGCAGGTTGTGGACTTGACCTTCCCTAAGTACAGTAACAGAGCTACTTAATGGATGACAGAAAAAATCAGCTGATACGGTCATGCATTAGACACAGAGCAATGATGGTGCAAGTACTTTCCCTGTGGGTACCAGGAGAGTGACTTTGTCAGTCTCTGAAGTTCAAGTTCTCAGAGGCAGATGATTTTCCTGTATATTGATCTGAATTTCTAATATATAGTATGATGTATGAATTAATTTTACTTGTAAATGTTATGACATCATGCAGAAAAGTCAGCGTATTATGTGTGAATACATGAAACTCAGACCAATTAACATGCATGCAAGCATACAGTGGGAAAGAGAAAGAGAAAGGGTGGGGACTGTGAGGGGAATAGGAGGAGGGGGGATGGGGGTGGGTGGGAGGCATTTGAACGTCTTTCTTTATTTTTGAATAGGTTTTATAGGCTGTAAGTGTGCCTGTCGGTACATGGTACAAATAGTAGCCAGACATCTGGAAAGATGTAGAAGATAAAAGGGGAGGGGGCGGGGAAAAAAGAAAAGACTGTTGTGTGCTTTGTACTCTCGACAGGTGTGTGTTGTGTCTTATTTCCGCTCCACTGGTCATGTGCTGTAGACCATGTCGGTCTTGAGATTACAGAGCTTTTCACACGCTTCAGCTGTTGGTTTTGGCATCAGCAAGCTGAGATATTGTTTTGTCAAAGTCACAGGTGCAGATGTAATGGAACAGTTTTGTGAGGTAGATGGGGGGCGGAGGGGGGGGGGGGGGGAGGTGAAAGGAGTTGGGTGTGTATATGTGAGGACATGATTTGTTTAAGCCCTGCCCATCATCAACCCCAACTTCACTGATATTACAAACCACTGGAAAAATCAAAACTGCACAGTCATCTTGATGATGACAATGTTTAAAATGTATTAGGCAGCTCATCAAAGCCTGTGTTTAAGTGCTGCACTGAAGTAAGCAGCCCCCTCAAACCTAACCCCTTGAACAACCTGTCTTTTGGAAACTGCAAGATCACGTTGTCATCGTCACCCTGTGCCAAACTGCAAGAGCAGCATTGCTTGTTGTGTATTGAGATTACTCTTTTGTTAGGGATGCAACCTGCTGGAGTTAGTGTGGACAGGGTTGCAGAACCTCTAGAAAGGGAATGCCAGAACACTTTCTCATGAACGATTTCCCAAAGGCTTTAGCAAGGTGAGGCTGCCTGTCCACACAAAGTGCAACAGTAAAGCACCACTGGTCAGGTCTGTTAGTGAATTAATAACTTTCTTGTCAATGGAAAGCAGGACACAGTTGTGGGTGGGCAAGGTCATGGATCTTCCCTGTTGGCTCAGGAGTACTTCAGGCTGCATTTTGTGACCTGGTCTCTTCTTGGTTTATAGCAACAGTCTGCCTGCAAGCTTGCCTTCAACTGTTCAAGTTAAAAGTCCTCCAAAGGTGTATAAATGACACCTGAAATGTGTTGTACAAATGTTATCCACCAGAGATGTGTTGTACTTGTAACAGGCACCCCAGAGATTATTGTACAAGAGTGAATGATCCTTCAGAGATCCACATGCGAAAAGTCCCCCAAAGATGAATAAGTGAAAGATCCCCCAGAGATATACAAGTGAAAGATCCCCAACAGATGCATTATATGAGTGAAAAGTCCCGCAGAGATGTATGTGTGAAACATTCCCCTGAGGTGTATTAAGAAGCTGAAAAGTCCACCACAGATGTAATATGATAATGCACAAGTGAAAAACGAGTGAAAAGTCCACTAGAATGTGTGGAGGAAAAGTCCTGCAGAGATGTACTGTACAGCCCAAAAGTCCACCTGAGGTGAATTGCATATTGAAAATTGAGGGGAAAGTTCTTTAAAACATGTATGTTTGAAAAATTCCCAGATATACACAGCTGATAGATCCACCAGAGACATATTATACAATTGAAGTCTCCCAGAGATATTGTGTACAAGTCAAAAGTTCCCCATGGATGTATTGTATATATGTGAAAATTCCCCAGAGCTGTACTAGAGAAAACTTCCCCAGGAATGTGTTGTCCCCCCCCCCCCCCCCCCCCCTCCCTTCCCCCTGAAATTCCATCAGAGATGTATTGCACAAGTGAAAAATCCGCCGGAGATGTATTGTACAAGTGAAAGTCACCCAGAGATGTACATGTGAAAAGTCCCATATAGATGCACAAAGCAAAGTCGCCCCGAGGATGTATTGTACAGGTAAAATGTCCCCCAGATGTTTTTCACTAGTGAGCAGTCCCTAGGAAACAGACACTTGAAAGTTCCTCAAGGGCATCCATAGTGACATTTTCAAGTGGGAGACAGAAGTGGCATACTACACCTTACATACAACATCAGATACCACGTAAAAACACATACACTTTCATATGTACACACACACACACACACACACACACACACACACACACACACACACACACACACACACACACACACATATATATATACACAAAGACACACACACACACACACACACACACACACACACACACACACACACACACACACACACACACACACACGATTGTTATTTTTGAGAAAATAACATGTAATGAATGTTGAAAGTGGTCCAGAGGCACATTGACTCAGCTTTACCGAATTCTAAGAGCAGGGGCCAGGAGGGGCCAGTGGAAACACTCTGCAATGTTTGTACAAAGCTGAAAGAATAATTATATAACTAACAGAGAAAGAGAGAGAGGCAGAGCAAGATTACACAACCCAGAGACAAAGACTAGTCTGTAGGTTGCCATTGGAAGTGACATGGTGTCATGATAGTAGTTTTATCAGCAATAATGTTGAATGTCTTTAAAAACAGATAGATGAAAAATGACAGATTTTGGAAGATTTGAATTTGATTTGCTGTCATATGTTTGGTTTTCAGGGCGCTTGATCTACTTCGTGGATGAATGGAAAAGTTGAGCTGTTTTATTTGATTCTGAAAAGAGAATTTTGATGGGACAAAGGGAAGACACATATACAACAAAATGACATTTAACGTTTTAACTTAAGCTATTTAGACACATATTGGGCAGTGTTGGTC
>JADBJO010001792.1:325000-330000 GCA_016801955.1 Conus betulinus | reverse complement strand
TGTGTGTGTGTGCGCGTGTGTGTGTGTGCACGCGCCAGTAAGAAAAATGTCCGCAAGTGTTCCCACCTCCTGTTGGGCCATCAGTAACCAAGCAACAGGGACCGTGGGTGGTGTGTGGCCTTTGTTATGAGATTTGTCAGCTTTATCACGTTTTAGAAATACTGTCATACACAGTGGCCACATTTGTCAAACTGGAGACCAGTCTCCAATGTTGTAGGGTTTGAAGTGCTATGGCTCTGAGACAAATTTTCATTATTTTGTGATAGATAGGGAAGATCCTGAAAGGGATTGCAGAATTGTCCTCTGTACTTCCTTTTAGTAGCACATGCGCACATACACACACACACACACACACACACACACACACACACACACACACACTCATGCATGCATGCATGTGCACACACACACACACACACACACACACACACACACACACACACACACACACACACACACACACACACACACTCTCTCTCTCTCTCTCTCTCTCTCTCTCTCTCACACACACACACACACACACACACACACACACACACACACACACACACACACAGAACAAATATATAGTGGGAGGAAACAAGTGCAGGGTTGACAATTCCGCAGTTATGAAATTGAAAAAAGTGCTTGGCAAAATCTGTAGAGGGAAGAAAAAGGTTTGGGGGAGAAAAAAAAAGGAAATGAAAAGGAAGATATCAAACATGAATCTTAAACTCTTCGCTAGCACCATGTAGGGACCATGAACATAAATCCAATAGTTTCCCAAAGCAGGCAGTGAAGGGCAGGGAAGGAAATGAGCAGAAAGCACTGTAGAAAAAGAAATTGCACTCTCACTTACAAAGCTAACAAGTAAAGAATAATCATAGAAGAGAGGGATATGTCAGAGAGAGAGACAGACAGACAGACAGAGAGAGAGAGAGAGAGAGTACACCAACATCAACCAGACCCAAAAGTTGCAGTTCTACATATGTAGTGTTGATTAGGACATTGGGAGCGGCACTTTTCAAAATCACATTAGTGAAATGGTGATACTCACTTTGCAGTCCAAATCTTCCCATTGGAGACCTTGGCTCACACAAACCTGGATGGGAACCACCTGAGGCTGAAAAATAAGACATTGGATTTGATAATGCTTTTGGTGGGGTTGGAATCCCCTTCCAATGATGAATTTATGCCAACAGCTGTGCCATGGCATGTGCTGGTTTTCTTTATTCACCTGTGATGTATCTTTTAAAGCTAAGTTGTTGTAGTAACTGAATGTTGATGGTTGCAAACTGAGGCGACTGCAGGCGGAGATCTAAAAAAATTGATGAGTAATTATTATTAATCCACCGAAGAACATGGACAAATGAATCGCAAAACAAAACAGGACGCGTTTTGACCTCTTAGGTCTTCTTCTGGCAATAGAAACAACACTCATGCTGACGAAGATGAAGAACAACCTATCATTTATCTTTTTTTGAATTTGGTACTAGATAAATGAGAGCTCATTCGTCATTCAATGTCCATCTTGTGCCACATTCAACAAAGATGAGTGATTGCTTGTTCTTCATTTTTGTTGTCCTGAGTGCTGTTTTAACTTGCCTGAAGAAGACCTAACAGGATGAAACACATTGTGTTTTGCTTTGTGATTCATTTGTCCATGTGATTGGGTGGAATCATAATAATTACTTTTACAATTTGAATATTGATGGTCAACTCATGCTGTGTGAATCTCATGTTTTCAGTTGACACTGATGATGGAGGATCTGATGGCGGAACTGACTGGACTGAAAGCGGAAAACGAAGCACTGCGCAACTCAATGAAGGGTATTGCCGATGTGAGTATAGTTTGCCTGTACATGCTGTTATTTATGCATTACACCAGAATCTTACACGGGATAGGTGTTTAGGCTGGAATGTAAAGGATGGTGAACATACACCCAGACAATGAGAGGAGATTGGAGGGGGTGGGAATATGGAAAGAGAAGTAGACAACAACAAAAAAAAAAGGGAGGGGGGTATGGATGGGTAGGGGAAGGGCATTTACTTAGGATAGGGATGAAAAGGGGCACAGAGAGAGGAAGAAAACTGCAGGGGAAAGTTAGTCCGAGGGGAGAGGGTAGTAAGAGAAAAGAACATTCCAAGACGTGAAGAGTGACTTATAAAAGAGAGAAAAAAAAATGTACCCAGCTTAACAAAACACAGACCTTTGAATAGCTTTGGAACGTGTTCTTAAGCCTTTTTATTTGTTTTATAGCCCAGTTGACTGGTGGCCATGTCAGGGCTGTTCTGTTCTTCAGTCAAGGTGTTTTTAGTCATTCCTGTTGTAACTGAATTAAAAAAAACAAAAAAAACAGCCATTCATGCAGGGCCTTCTGAGGGTTGGGTTGATGAATCAACAGAGATCAAAGAAATCTAGAGATGATGATGATATGCAAAATTCATTGTGTTGGGGGTTGTTAACAGAATTTTAAAGGATTCGTTCTGGGGTTTTTTTCTTTCTTTTTTTTTTTTTTTTTAAAATTTTTTGATTATTTGAGATTGATAATTTTTCTACAGATGATTGTTATGGTGTTTACTTTTGTTTGTTATTTTCATTGCATTCTGTGTAGCTGGATTTCGAGGGTCTGCTGAAACGATTGAGTGAACTGGAAAAACTGGCTGTAAGTATTCAGCTTTGTTGCACATGATTTTGCCTGGTTAATGATTTTGCATTTTGTGAAGTAATTTAAAGGTTTAAGTGCCATATCTTCAGAAAAATGGTTCTCTTTGTTTTTAGAAAAGAAACAAGAAAAATCCCACCAATCATGTTGATGATGTGATGTAAGATTGTACACTTGGATGAAGCATTAGTGCTTCTTCTGAATGGTTTAATTATGAATATGATTTTGACTGCATGTGGAGATGTTGGAATGATAGAAACCCAGAAACTGTTCATGTTACTGACACATTCCCATTGAATTCCAAATGGAGTCTTTCGTTTTGGGCAAAGTTCACCAAGAGAAGCCCACAGTACATTGAGGAAGCAAAGAAACAAAATTCCCTTATACCTCAATCGTTATTGGTTAAACTGTTTAAATACACAAAAACATAGCCATTCTTGTAACAAATCTTCACAATTTCAACCATATTTCATTATGATATTTTTTAGGACAGACAGATTTCTGAGCATTTTGCACAGCCAGCTGAAGAAAAGCAAGATCTTTGTACTGGACAAACCACCAAACACAAAAATGATGTTTCACAACATAATCTGTTGTTGTAGAATGTCTTGTTTTTTGTGTTCAGTCGATCTGAAGAGAAAGAGGATGTGTGTGTTTATATATGTGTGAATATACTTGCTACATGCTGTGTGTGTGTGTGTGTGTGTGTGTGTGTGTGTGTGTGTGTGTGTGTGTGTGAATATACATGCTGCATGCTTGTGCATGTGTGTATGTGTGTGTGTGTTTGTGTGTGTGTGTGTGTGTGTGTGTGTGTGTGTGTGTGTGTGTGTGTGTGTTGCGTGAACAAGATTTTTAACTTGAACCACATTATTGTGTAAAATATCATGAAAATATATCTGGAGGAGATTGAGAAAATTGTCACAAAAGCTGTGTTGGTGTGTGATATGTAGACAGTATTTATTGTTTGAAAGCTGTATCTTCTCAGCTTTGTTTCTTTTAAACTTTTCATGTACACAAAAATAAAGAGAGAAAGGGAGGGGAAGGGGGGAGAGAGAACTTGGGAGGACATGGGGGAAGGAGAGGGGCTTTACTTAAAAACTGAGAAGGTAACTGTGTTTGTGAGATACGAAAAGAAAAAATGAATATAACACTTCTTTCAGGAAGCTCTGCGAAAGGACCTGGATGATGGTTTGGTATGTTGTGAACGATTTCTTAACAGTGTAATCTGTGTCGCGTGTCGTTTGGCACAGTACTTTCATATTTGTCTTCATATGTCCTAGCACAGCAACGTACCTGTCGTTTCTGCCCGCATTCTCACGATGTTTCATGAACCTTTTAGATCTTAACTTTTTCGTTGCTGTATGTTGTGATTTGATGTTGGGAAATCCACACTCACACATACATTGGAACAGGTGTTTGCACATGTACACAAGCAAACATCTGTGCTCACACACACAGGCACTCACAGGCATATACACACATGCACAAACAGGCAGACATGCACACACAGACACTCACAAGCAAGTGGGTGTGCATAAATCTATCAACCCACCCAATCACATACCCGCCCCTCTACCCCAACCCACACAAATACGCACACAAGCACATATGCATGCACACTTTCATGTGTGTGTGTGCGTGCATGCACGCACATACACGCATGAAAGTGTGCACACAACAAGAACAAGAATATTTATTCCTTTCACCCCTTTTGGGGTATGGAGGAAGAGTGAGTTTAGAGCAATAACAGGAAAAGGAAAACAAACAAGCCAAATGAAATATAAATTGCCTGTCATTTCTGACATGGACCAACAATTTACAACACTTGGGATTGTCTAATATACTTTGACAAGAGAAGCATTTGTTTTTGGTTAGTAGAAGACATCATTTGACAAAAATTGTAGAGAGATTTTGGGGAGAGAAATCTTTTTGGTAAATACATGTGCAAATCAACGTATGATGAACATTCCATGACGAAATGAAATTCATCACCTATTGCAGACGTTGTCACATTTAAAACATAACCTTTCTTCTTTCGGAATAGCAAATCGACGATCTGCTTCAATTGGTAATTTATTATTATAACCCGCGCGCGCGCATGCACACACACACACACACACACACACTACACACACACACACACACACACACACACACACACACACACACACACAGAGGGATTAATACAGAGAAAAGGAGTCCATGATCTGTATGAAACTACTAAAAAACCCAAATGTGGAGAATGCTAATTGCAGTTGGTGAAGATGTTTACTGTAGGAGTTTATTCTCATCTAAACATGACTGGAGTTTTATGTGTGACTTATTTACAACGGCTGAGTGTATTATCAACACCAG
>JADBJO010001792.1:287500-320000 GCA_016801955.1 Conus betulinus | reverse complement strand
TAAAATAGTCGAGTGAGCATTTAGAGTGATTTTGACAAACAAGTGCACATGTCAGTAGTTTAAATAGAGTTTGAAAGACAAACAGAAACTGTTTTAAAAACAATAGTAATGATAATGACATCTTTCAGTCCTTCAAAGAAAAAAAAAAAAAAAGGAAAAGGGTGACATTGCATTGCCATGGCATGTTCTTTGTGTAAAAAATTGCGAAAATGTCACAAGTAAAATTATTCGTGATCAAAATGAAATGCTTGGTTGTTTCAGACTTGTATCTGATCATGGGGAAAAAATATAGACAGTAACAAATAATTTTTAAACTTGTTTGAAACAACACTTTGCTGTGTTTGATTACAGTTTCACTTTGATTTTTCCCGGTGGAGATTGCCTCTGGCCAAGTGAACCCTGTTTTGAATATTTATAGTGTCAGGGTTCGACTTTCCTTCATTTCAAACTTTAGTATGAATTGATTAGAAATTACAGTAGTGGTAATTGTATTGAAAAAAAAAAAGTTCTTTAAATCAGAAAGAGTATAGAAAAAAAAAATGGTCCAGATTTCAAGCATTTTGATTGTGGAAAAGTACATCTTTGTTGATTTCTCAAAGGGACATTAAAGGGTTGTGTTTGTTTTTTTTAAATGTAGTCACCTTGTAGTCTGTTGTCTTTTCACGTTTTCCATCCTCCTTTCCATGGAGTATGTGTTGTCCCTCCTGCCTCAGGTTGTATGTGTTGTCCCTCCTGCTTTAGGTTGTATGTATTGTTCTTCCTGCTTTGGGTTGTATGTATTGTTCTTCCTGTCTTGGTGACATGTGGTTTTCCTCCTACTGTACGTTATATGTGTTCTTTCCTACCTCAGGTGGTGTGTTGTCACTTCTGCCACCTGTCTTGGATTTGTTGTTGTCGAGAGAAAGAGAGAGAGAGAGAGAGAGTGTGTGTGTTTATTATGAATGAGTTGGAGGGGGGGGGGGGGGGGGGGTGGAAGCAAGAGAGAGAGAGGGGGGGGGGGGGGGGGGGGGGGGGAGAAAGAGAGAGGGAGATTTTTTTTTACATATATATACTACTTACTTTTTGTTGTTTTATTTATTTTTTTTTTTTTTTAACTGTTTCCTGAATAAAATCATGTTGAGCAATTGAAAAATAGGCTTGACTTATACTTCTGTGCATATGTAACTTTCAGTCAATTCAATTTTTTTTTAATTGCTTAAAACCTGTGAATTTTTACACAACAAATATGTTTGTACATTGTATGCTTGTGTATGATAATTTTGGTGGTAAGATATAGCTTATAAAGAGAGCCTTAGTCAGACACTTTTTTTTTGTTGCTGTCCCAACCTCTGCGCCACCTCAGAGGCTGTGCACCCACGCTGCTCATTCGACACCCCCGCTGCAGCCCTGTCACTGGCAATCCACAGGGAGCAGTCAGTGTCAAGTAGTCAAGAGGCAACCCACCGGAGGAGACACTGCACAGCTGCCGAGTCACTTCGGTGGTGTTCAGTTGCGCCTGTTCTGATCTAACATAAGCAGGACACCACCTACTAAGCCACCTACTGACGACAATAATTGCTTAGTCACAGAGCCGGCGTGAGTGAGCTCTCCCCCCGTAGGGCGCCACCACGTCCATCCAGCGACAGCCCCCATGGACTTGCCAATACTGGTGAGCTTGACGGAACCAAACCAAGGCACAGATGTGGAGAGGACATTGAAATTGAGGTCACCATGAAGGCAGGGCATGAAGGGCCACACAATTTGAGACTTTTTTTTATGCTGATCAATGAGAATGAGGATGATTAAGATGATGCTACGGATTTCCATGTCGGTCTGAGGCTACATGACAGGGCTGTACTGTACACTTCCTTTCATAATATATCCCGGCGTCAACCAGGCCCGAGAGATACAGGCACCTGCAGTATTGGTCAGGAAATTTGAGCAACACTCTCAGAAACACATCCATTAAGTGGATGAAACTCAACTGTGTGGTCCCAGTCTTCCCAACTGAGTCCGCAGCAAACTCAACTCTGGTAGGAGCTGGTCAGGGCAGAAAAACCCACATGACTCTGATGGGATTTGAACCCACGACCTCCTAGCCGGGAGCCCGCGATGCTAACCCCTTCACCATGGCAGCTGGTCTTAGTCAGACACTTTGTTTCATGTTGTTCCTGCATGGTATTTTTCAGTCTTCTATCTGTTTGATTTCCAAAGGAATCAAGTGTGCATTTTATTGTAATGATGTTTCAGGCATTAGATATAGAAAGGAAATGTTATCCAGCTAAATCACAAGGAGCTTTCGACATTGCGGATTTTGCAGACAGTGTATGTTGAGAGTGAGGATTCTGAACATTTCATGTACTAATCAGAGGAGATGACTCTAAATAGTGCATGGAAAAAAAATATTAGCGGTACATAGTAAGTGTAGAATTTTATTACCTGTAGTCCTGTTAAAGGCAACATTTATTATCATTGTATTAATGATTATGTAGATTTAAAGGGGGAAGAAAAAAGAACCAGAGACTAAAACTACTAAACTTTGGTTCTCATCTCTGTGTCACTTTTATCTATAGGTTTTGATATAAATGTTGGACTTTTCAGTTTGCCGAATTCTGTAAACTTTCTGGCAGGTAGAAACTGACAAGGCAGTAGTTCACCGGTAGGTTCACATGAACACTCGCTGATATATGTTTGTAACTTACATGTAATCACTTGTATTTGGTTGTCGACTATTGTTTTTTTTTTTGTTTATTTACTTGTCATATGATCAAATCTTAAATAAATGTCAGCGAACCGCCCCGAGAAACGTGGACAAACGAGTCACAAGACAAACCACAACACACGTTTCAACCTCTTAGGTCTTCTTCAGGTGCAACAAACATGAAACAAATAACGAAAATGCACTTAGCTTTGATCGCTTCTGTGTTCAACGCCTTCTTTCTTGCGCTGAACACAGAAGCGATCAAAGCTAAGTGCATTTTCGTTATTGTTTTCATGTTTGTTGCACCTGAAGAAGACCTAAGAGGTTGAAACGCGTTGTGGTTTGTCTTGTGACTCGTTTGTCCACGTTTCTCTGGGCGGTTCGCTGACATTTATTTAAGATTTGTTTAGATTTCCGCCTGCAGTCGTTTCACTTTGCAACTAGATCTGTCATATGATGTTTTGTTTTTGGAATATGTCATCATTGGAATATGTCATATAGATCTTCATGAAATGAATTATGTCTAGATACTTTTCTTTCTTTTGAACTTGCTTTTTCAGATAATTGAAGTTGACCAGTGGAGATCTTGGTTCTGTGGTGCATTACATGCTTTCATATCCATTTTCTTGAAGATTAGCAATTGTTCTGTGACTGGATATGTTATGAGCTTTTTTAAGCTTGTTTTCTAAGATTATTCTCAAGCTGATAGAGAACAAGAAAAAATAGAAAGACCGAAGTCAGTGTGAATGTAAGAGCATTTATCAAAATTCCTGTAATATTTTATTAACAGTCAATTTGTAAGTGGAGATCAAAAATGTTTTTTCTTCACTGAAAGTATGCGTGCCCATACACACACACACACACACACACACACACACACACACACACACACACACACAAAGTGACAAAAAGCATAATAAGAGTCGCAGGACAGTTGAAACTGCTGAACAGTGGCAAGAACTTCGCCTGTGATTGCCAAGTGTTGTTTAGAAGAAAACTAAATGTCCAGAGCAATTTTAGATATAAAACTGGCATCTTGGGTTAGATGTTGGCCTTTTGATATTGTATGACTGGAATCTAAGTAGCACAACTATTTGTATCACATTTGAGTGATCACAGGTTGTTTAAAACATGAAGAAAGTGTGTGTGTGTGTGTGTGTGTGTGTGTGTGTGTGTGTGTGTGTGTGTGTGTGTGCCCGCGTGACTGTCTGCCTGGCTGGTTGGTTGTCTGTCTGTCTGTGTGTGTGTGTGTTGCACTGTTGTAGATACTGCAGCTGTCACTACCACCGTCACCACTAACACAGAGTCCTTTACATGTTCCCTTGTCGCTAGTGTCCTGGTTTTGGTGAAGATACTTGCTTGCTGCCTGTTTTCCTTTGTAAGAGTGACTATCAGTCAGTTCAGTCAGTGCATTATTCCGGATCCTGCATAAGCAAGCGCAGTGTCTGTTTTTTCTCCACATTGTATGTTCCAACAGTGTTCTGCACCTTGCGGGCTCTGGGTGGTAGAAGGTGCAGTATGCATTTCATCAGCTCCAAACAGTCCAAGAGCTAAAAGTGTGTACTTTTTTTCTTTACACCTGTATTTCCTGACAGAGCTCTACACCATCCGGGTCCAGTACAATATAAGGTCGATATATTGATTCCAGAGCGGTGAAGTGTAGTGATGAAACACTACGTTCTGCTTTTATCAGTTGTGCATTGCAGAGGTAAATTTGATAGCTGCAGAGAGAACCCCCTCTTTAAGGGAGGACCCACCTCTCTCTGCTGTTTACTGCCAGGGGGACACAGGATTCCCGCTTTACATGATACAGTGTGTATGTTCACCACGCCTATGAAATTTTGAGGGAAATTTCGCAAGGAATATGGTTGTGCCGACCCCTTGAATGCACAGATAACTTCATGTCCAGCCGCAACCTGTTCATAGTCTTTTTTATATAGGCTTCACATACACTGACAACACAGTCACGTTTGTACCAAAGGGCATTAACTCTGTGAGCAGCACCCTGGCCACAGGTGGTATATTGAATGGCTGGACTGGTATCTGTTGGCAAGGGCAGTAATTCAAGGCCAGTATCTTTTGCAGTAATTGCAGCCTGCTGACAGACCTGGTAATCTGCAGACCAGTCTAACTTGGGTGCCAAGTCAGACTGGAGCAGTGGGGGACATAAGATGGGGCAGGGGAGGATAGGAGGGCTGCCATACATGTCTGGACAAAAAAACATGTGTATCTTCAGAATGCTGACAGTGTTTTAAGGAGGCTTCACATTCAGGTGTTTGTTGTTTGGTTGCAAGGGTGTAGGAGGAAACTGGAAGTGAATGTTACAAAACTTCACACATTACAAATATCCTGAAATCCAAAGCAAAATCCAGGAAATATGCCAAATACTTTGAGGGAAAAAGTATACATTCTAGGGTTTACAAAATCTAGGTACCAGGTATTCAGGTGATAACATGACGAAGGCAAACGAGTCACAGTGAAAGAAGTTTAAAGGTCAGTGACTGAAATATTATTTTCTGTCATGACTGGATGCTCCTGTTGATGTTAGATCAAAACAAAGAGAAGCAAGAGTCATTCAGTGGTCATGCAGAACTTTTTGTTTTTTAGCTGTGGACTGGTAGCTTCTGCAGTTTACATTGTTGCTTGACTGAGAACACCATCTGTGTTATGGCAGTTCTTTAGAAATCAGGAATGGCAACAGAAAGCAACTGAGAGTCTATATATTTACCTGTACGGACCAGCTGTGGATCAGAGTGCAGGATACAGAACAAATTAAAGCAACTGAGCTGCTACTGAGCTCTTACATTATGTGTGCTGTTACATAATGTGACGTAAAGCCCAAGCTTTTTGTGTGGGGTCTCACTGACCAGCACAGTTTAGTAGTTAGTTGTATTTGCAGTCTTTCTATTATTGTGATGTTAGATTTACATAAAAACAAACATAAACAAACAGCAAAGTAAAGGAGAAAAAAAAAGAGAATGGAACTTGAAACCGAAGTCTTTTTCTAGTTTGTCGCTGATCTTCTGATCTCAACTCAGTAAATCAGAGAAAGAAAGCTGGTGATCACTTAGTTACTTTATGTATGAATATTTTTTGTTGCTTTTGGTGACATTAGATTTTCATAGAAATGAACAAGTGAAAAGCAAACAAAAATGGATAAGTAGAGAGAAAGAAGAAGAGAGAGGATGCAAACAAATGGAAAAGTAGAGAAAAAGAAAGAAGAGAGGAAAAAAAAGGGAAAGAAAGACAGATTGAAAGGTTTTGGTAGTAATAGGATCCCTTCTTGCTGAAATTTGTAATGTTGAACACAAATTCTATCGATTTGATGAGTTTGTATGTAAAAAGACTAGACTTAAGAAGATGAGGATTACGGTTGTGTGTGTGTGTGTGTGTGTGTGTGTGTGTGTGTGTGTGTGTGTGTGTGTGTGTGTGCTCCTCACTTTCATAATTTTGTTTATTAGTGTGTTGATAAAAAGGTTTGCTATAGAGCGGACACCAGTTTTATTCATGAGAATACCTCAAGCAACCTCAACAACATTCAGCAACTAGTTGCATTGTTGAAAAAAAAAATCAAATAAAAGTAAATAACAAAAATTAAAGGGACACTACATCTTCATGTAGAATATTAGATTCTGGCCACCAAAAATGATATTATCACTAAAAAAAAAATATCAGGGAGAGCTAAAAAGAAACATCAGGGATGTGCAGTTCATCACTGAAAGAAAGTCATTACCGTACATAAATGGTATATGTGAAGTACCTGACCATTTTTTTTTTAAACCAGGTCACAGTTTTCGACAAAAGGAGAACAAGTGGCCCAAACAGAATGATCTAAAGACAAGAATAGAACCTGGAACCAATGAATTTCTGCAGGCTGCAGGTTCCACAAGAAGTATAGTTTCAAATATATTGAAAAAGGCATTTTATTGATTTCATTGCTAGTAAGATAATCAAGTCTAATATTTCATTTTTCCCACACTAACCTGACTACTGAGTGTTTTTTTTTTCCAAATTGGGTACAGCTGACTTGAAAGATGGGACTGTGGAATATTGACTCTCTTAAAGTCATTAGTGTGTGTGTGTGTGTGTGTGTGTGTGTGTGTGTGTGTGTGTGTGTGTGTGTGTGTGCATGCACGTGCGTGCATGTGTGCATGTGTGCAAGCTGTGTACATGCCTGAATGCATGCATTTATGCCTGTGTGCATGCGTGCGTGCGTGCGTGCGTGTGTGTGTTTCAGAATTGAATAACACAGTTTCTACTTCCAATGAAAGTCTTTCATAGTGAATTTTTTTTTTCTCAGGAAAATGTTGTCTTATTCATCTGTAGGAAAGGAAAGGGAAACATCCCACCAATACTGATGAATCATTTTCATCATTGTAGATTTTGCATTTGCCATGTAATTTTTTAAATGCTGTGTGTTGCTTATATTCTGTGACACATTTTTAGCTGTAAACATCTGAATTTCTTTAGTTTATTCGTTTTGTATTCATTTTGTACTCTGTTCACATAGTACTTCTTCCAGTTTACAGAGGGGAAAGGTCAGAAACTTGATCTGTCTTTTTTTTTTTTTAATATAAGATCATAACAAATGTATTATTCTTTCTTAGCATGTTAGACTTTTTTTTGGTCGCACTTTTGTCCTATTGTCAACTGTGTAATTTTCTCACTTTATCATTCTTTTTCTCATGTATTTTTGTTGTTGATTGTAGCTTATTCAGAATTCTCAGCTTTTTTTTTTTTTTTAATCTTGTGACATATGGCAACATTCAAACAAATGTAACTGCCATTTAGTAAGAGTTTAACAAGAAATGTATTTTGCTCTGGTTCAGTTTGTACTTACTATACTGGAGGATTTGTTTGCCAGACAAAAAATGACTTTAGAACTTTGATTTTAGTTTAATCCACTTGTTTGCAGTTTCTTTTACGTATATTCATAAAATTCCCAAATTCATTTACTCTTTCATCTGAAAACATGCACGGTGAAAGTATGGAAAAAAAAAGAGCACCTGTGTGCATTTCAGGGTACAATGAATGCAAATCATTCAGAGTGTTCAGTTTATTTATATGTGTTTTGGATCCATGTTATTTTCAAAGATTATACACAAAATTTTAATTTTCTATGAATTTTATTAGTTAATAAATGCCTGTCCTCAACAGTTAGAATATTTTGGTTTTCTACAGGTTTGTTGCAAGTTAGTCGGCACGCTGGAAATGCTTCATCAGTTTTTAGACATGTATGAAGTCAGTCTTTAATATATAACAATGTATGTATCATAGATAATACCATTGTCTTTAATGTTGTTCTCACAGGAATAATAAGGGAATGATGTAGCTTCACTCTGAATATGTGTGTGTGTGTGTGTGTGTGTGTGTGTGTGTGTGTGTGTGTGTGTGTGTGTGTGTGTTTGCTTGTGTATGTGTGTGTGTGTGTGTTTGCATACATGTGTGTGTGTGTGTGTGTGTGTGTGTGTGTGTGTGTGTGTGTGTGTGTGTGTGTGCGCGCGCGAGTGCGCGCATGCGCACACTCATGTGCATGTGTGCATGCACGCACATATACGTGCTTGTACGAGAGAGCGTTTGAGTTACTGTTTATTGTTTTTTTTTTAGAACATGAGTAAATATGTTAGTAAAACATGACATTGGCCGTCTGCACATGTTTTTTTGCTTTGTGTTTTTCAGAAAGCTTGAGCAACCGGCTGGACCTTTTGCCGTCCCCTGATGATTTCTTACAGTTTGTTCGATGGGGAGACTTGGAAAATGCTCTCCATGGAATCCGCGAGGAGCTGGAAAAAATGGCTCAGCCTCAGGAACGCGTTGTGATTGCAACCAGTGTTCAGACAGAGGTATGCTGATTGCTTTAAAACAAAATTAAAAGACTTCTTGAGAATGTACATTCATGCACCATACGTATTGGTATGATGATGTATGTTAGGCATACAGATCTGTATATGTTCTCATGCAAGCTTGGAAATAGATGTACACTTGCTCTCTCTCTCTCTCTCTCTCTCTCTCTCTCTCTCTCTCTCTCTCTCTCACACACACACACACACAAACACACATACACATACACTCTCTCTCTGTCTCACTCACACACACACACACACACACACACACACACACACACACACACACACACACACACACAAATGCACACACACATGCTCCCAGCTTGCAATGCATACTTAAATGGACATTTTGAAATGCCACAAATTCAACAGCATTCAAGATAAAGTGTTGGCATATTCACTAAATTTTCTGAAAGTTTTCTATTTTGAAGTAAGGTATATATTATTTTCACATGAACTTATCTTAGTAATTGAAACTGTCTGAATAGATTAATGAAAATGGAGCAGAACATGTTAAAACATTTTGTTATAGTTTGTGCAGATGTTTGTATCTGTGTGTGTGTGTGTGTGTGTGTGTGTGTGTGTGTGTGTGTGTGTGTGTGTGTGTGTATGCACATGCGAGTGCATATGTACACACACACACACACACACACACACACACACACACACACACACACACACACACACACACACATCTATATATGTACATACTTTTTTCCCCTCTTTTATCCAGAAAGTCGAGTCACGCCCTACCTCTGCTTCCTCACGACCGGGCAGTTCCAGGTCGGGGCCTTCCTCAGAACTTCTGGACATTCTGGAAACTCTTGGAAACATAAGCACACAGCACATGACTCTTGAAAAACGTGTTACCAAACTGGAGGTATGCTGTCTGAAGTTAGGTACAGGTATTGGTCTATATCATACAAATTATTTTGTATATGCTGTCTCAAGTTTGGTGTAGATATTGTCCCAAAATCATACAAGTTATTTTTCAATGCTTCAGTAATTTTTCTTCCTTTGAAAACCTTAAAACACATGGACAGCTAGACTCTCTCACACACACACACACACACACACACACACACACACACACACACACACACACACACACACACACACACACACACACACACACACACACACACACACACACACACGCACGCATGCACGCACGCACGCACACACACATGCATGCACGCACGCACGCACGCACGCACACTGTCATACAAAAATAGGCAGGCATTTATTTTTGCACTTATATACAGAATGATGAAGCAACTGAATAAAATAGGATTGGAAATAACACACAAATGTGGATACATATACATAAACGGTTAGGACAGATGGTGCTTCTGAATACAGCAGTAGGCAGCCGTTGATTAGTCATACATAGGAAGAAGGAAATAATGTCTCCACTTGCAACAGACATATACAGGCTTGCAAAATTCAACCATGTTTGAATCGATCCATTAACTGACCATCTAAATATCTTTATGAGCTCTCCCCTCTCTCTCTCCCCTCTCTCTCCCTCTCTTTCCCTTTCTTTCTCTCTCTCCTCTCTCCTCTTCTCTCTTCTCTCTCCCTCTCTCTCCCTTCTTCTCCCTCTCTCTCCCTTACCATTCTCCTTTCCTTCTCCAGTGCGAGGAGTATTACCCATATCTTGTGCAGCATTTCAGGCTTTGAGATGATGCTAGTGATCTTTTATATTGATATAATAAACTCCTGCCCTTGGGGTGAGGACAGTCTGGAGTTCTTCATGGGGTCTTGTTTCCTCACCACACACACCCTTATATATATATATATATGTATATGTGCGTGTGTGTGTGTGTGTGTGTGTGTGTGTATGTGTGTGTGTGTGTGTGTGTGTGTGTGTGTGTGTGTGTGTGTGTGTGTGTGTGAAGAGAGCATGGCTAAGCTTGCTCAAAGAAAGAGGAATGGTGAAAGCTGTTTTACTGTGTTGTTTACAGTGTAGTAGAAGATCAGAGACAGCTGTAAGCCCCAGTTGTCTGTCCCTGAATACGGGATCTCTGATAACACCAGCCATCACCCTCAGCCTTATCAGGACATATGCTAACTTGTCCTTTTCTGAAAGGAAAAGGGAAAGTAGTCCTTATGGCCATATTAATGGTAACCCAAACAGATCTTTTCTAGAAAACAGATGGGAGGGGACAAAGAGCTATTTCTGATCTTTAATTCAAGAGAAGGTTACTCAAACACATGTAAGCATGTGTGTGTGTCCCAACTTCTGCGCCACCTCAGAGGCAGTGCACCCACGCCGCTCATTCCGACACCCCGTCCACAGCACAGCCCAGCTGGTCCTGCCGCAGCCCCGGCACTGGCAATCCACAGGGAGCAGTCAATGTCAAGTCGTCAAGAGGCAACCCACCGGAGGAGACACTGCACTGCTGCCGAGTCACTTCGGTGGTGTTCAGTGGCGCCTGTTCTGATCTAACATATGCAGGACACCACCTATTAAGCCCCCTACTGACGACAATAATTGCTTAGTCGCGGAGCCGGCGTGAGTGAGCTCTCCCCCCGGAGGGCGCCACCACGTCCGTCCAACAACAGCCCCCATGGACCCGCCGATGCCGGTGACCCCGACGGAACCAAACCAAGGCCACAGACGTGGAGAAGACATTGAAACTGAGGTCACCATGAGAGCAGGGCATGAAGGGCAACAGAATTTGAGACCTTTTTTTTCAATGCTGATCGATGAGAGTGAGGATGATGAAGATGATGCTACGGATTTCCATTTCGGTCTGAGACTACATGACAGGGCTGTACTCTACGCTTCCTTTCATAATATATCCCGGCATCAACCAGGCCCGAGAGATACAGGCACCTGCAGTGTTGGTCAGGAAATTTGAGCAACACTGTCAGAAACGCATCCATTAAGTGGATGAAACTCGACTGTGTGGTCCCAGTCTTCCCAACTGAGTCCGCAGCAAACTCAACTCTGGGTAGGAGCCGGTCGGGGCAGAAAAACCCACATGACTCTGATGGGATTCGAACCCACGACTTCCCAGCCGGGAGTCCGCGACGCTAACCACTTCGCCACGGCAGCTGGTGTGTGTGTGACTGACTTACCCTTCATGGCTTTATCAGACCTAGTGTCTGAACTGAGAATATTTTTTTTTTTTTTTTTAATTGGCAGTTGGTACAGAGGAAATGAGGCGATGACACTGAATTAGAAATAGCACAGTGGTCAGTGCTTATCGACACTTTCACACAAATGCACACATACATGCACACAGACACACATGCAAGTGCGTGTATGCGCACATGCACACACACACACACACACACACACACACACACACACACACACACACTCTCTCTCTCTCTCTCTCTCTCTCTCTCTCTCTCTCTCTCTCTCTCTCACACACACACACACACACACACACACACACAAGTCAGGTCTGGCAACCCTGATAAGTCTATGACAGACATCGTATGAAACATGAGCAGTGCTCACATTGAGTGTTGGTGTGTTTTGTGCAGAATTTACATAACCAGCAGTTTATAGGTCCCCTCTGTCACAGTTGTTTCCAAACATGGCCCATTAGCTGTGAAGGGGAGGATGCAGGCTGTGGCTTGTACCATAAAGAAAACTGCTTCAAAGGGGTTTAACATTGGAATCCCTCTGATGGCAGTCCACAGAGTATTGTTGGCATTGAAACTGCTTCTCTTCGTCCACATGGTAGTGTGGATGATCTGGATCCAGACCATACAGTGCTTCTGTCTCCTTTTGGTGTGAGAAAACTGCAAGAACAGCAGACCAAAAAAAATCAAGAAAGGGTCTAAAGAAGTGAATCCACACCCTCCAAGGGAAACTGGGTGGCCTGTTTCAGATAAGAGTCTTCCCCTGAAATAATTTGGATTTCTATCTTTAACAGTGTACCTCAGTTTGGGTAGGGTGCACCATATTGTTAGAATAAGTGAAGAGAAATACCATTTTGACACATGGTTGGTGTTTAAGAAATATCACATTGATATGTAAAGATTTTAAATTCTTTTCAATTTTGCTTTTTCAGGAGGATATGGAGAACAAGATGGACAAGGGGGCATTGGACAACCTCAGTAAGTAAATCTTGCATACAGATATCATTTCTAGCCCTGTTTATGTCTTTCATGTTTATTGCTGTGTACAATCGACCTCCAAAGTTTCGCAGGAAAGACCTTGTGAAGAAAGGCTGTCCTGTGTTATTGTTTTCCTGGAACATTCTTTTTGTCTTTGTATTAGAGTCACCTTCCAGTTAGGACTTTAGAAGGACTTCCAGAGGTTGCAATCAAAAGGTTTCATTGTCTTTTGATTTGTAAATGACAGGCTGTGTACTGAGGGCAAAAAGCTTCTCATACATAGTTTTCTTTTTACTCATGCTTTCTTATTCCCATAACCAGTAGATCATAGCATTGCTGCAACAGACCTAGACATATAAACCATGATGCTGTTGCTGTTTGAGTGTTCACAGAATATTTGTCGTACATGGCTATCCTGGTGCATGCTGGGTATTGTATGGTGCATCTGTAACCCTCTGAGTGCTGACACAAATTGCAGGATCTTTAACGTGTATTACTGATGGTCTGCATTTGTACACACCTGAAGAGTGACAGCCCTGATATGGCCCTTTGTGGTCAGCTGGTATATAAGCAACTTTACCTTACCTTACACATGCAGAGGGGTAAGCCATGAGTGGGTCTGCACTGTCACGGGATCTTTAATAGGTATGTCAGATCTTCTGTATTCACATACACATGTAGGAGGTAAGCTACAAGCAGTTCTGTATTATCATAAGATCTTTAACATGTGTATCTAACTTTCTGTATTCATACTGGCATGAAGAGGGTTAACCCACGAGCAGGTGTACATTTATGTTAACATATAGGATATAGGAAAATCACCCCCTGCCTGGAATGGCGACTGCCTTTACCACAGTCTTGATTCTACTGATGCAGAAGAAGACTTCAACATGGACTCACCAGAGACATGGATGCCGGGGGCCATTACAGCTGAGGTCTTCAGGGGAACAGGGTATCAGGGGTCACAGAACTTCAGATTGTTGTTCCACGTTCTTATGTGATCAGTATGGATGAGGAAAATATAGGCCATGTAATATGGTTTTTATCTCAGACTGCGTAACACAGCTGTTCCTTTCAGACAATATCTGAGGATCACCCAGGCATGGGAGATGCAATGACGGTAGGAAATATGAATAGCACCTTATTAGCCACATCTGCTCAGAGAATGAGACTTGACTGTCTGGTCCCAGTCTTTAGCTCATACTACACACAGCAAAAATGGGTAAGAGTTTTGTCTGGGTGTCAAAAACAACAATGATAAGTGATCTGGTGTATGAACCTCTGACGCCCATCCCTCCCACAGCCATCTGTCTCAGGCACTGACCATTGCAGATGGAGAGCAGACGTGTTGTTCCAAGGAAAATGGGAGTGTTTGATACGTTTATACCATAACTTTTTTTTTTTTTTGCCCTTCTTTCTTTCTTCTCTTCTCTCTTTTTTTTTTTTCTGATCTTTAAAAAGACTGTTTGAAAACTGCATGTTCTAAAAAACCGAATTCCCTCTGTTAAGGTGCCACAGATGAGTTGCTGAATGAGCTGAACAAGATGAAGAAAGACATTGAGGATTTGCAGAATGAACTCGGAAAGGTTTGTATGGTTTGCAAGGTCTTTTATGCAGCGTATGGTGTTTATTCTGGCACTGTAACATACAATGTATATTATCATATCATGTAAATATCGTTGCAGTTCTCTGTGTAGTTAGGGATGATAGCTTCCTTAGCATGTATCAGACTGGTTACCATAACTTGTCAGGTGTGATTTATGGTGTTGTGATCCTTTTAAGACAAAGGCAGCTAGCAGCTGTTTAGCATTTTCTGCCTCCAACCCCTCCCCCTCAAACCCTCTGACAGAAAGTAGAAAGAGAAGAAGAAAATCCTTCAAGCTCAAACAATAGATCAAAGGGAGTTATTTGTAATAAGAACAGGAAATGAAAGATGTGCCACAGTGTCATTGTGTGCTTAAACTACAGTCACATGAAAGCAATGGAAATTATGGGAAACATGTGTCTGGGTTTGTCATGAAGCTCTGTTTTTCTTGAAGGTAATTAGAAGAAATAAATGTACAGAGAACAAAGTGTATTTACTTTTCGGCATTATGATGTTGGATGTTACATTTGTACGTATGTGTTCTGTCAGTTTGAAGCATGCAATTCATAACGGTTCTGTCGAATTCTTCCTCATGCTGCCAGATGGACTCAGGGACATTTTCTCCAGGTCCATGCAACAGTAAAACACATTCTGCATCCACCGTGTCTTCTTCTCACTCTAATCTAAATGAAGACAACAAAATGTCTCAGCAGCAGCAAAGCAGGTCTCCTGCCACTCTCAAAGACAAACCTAAATCTGCAGAGAATTTGGAGATGACTCACAATCAAGCAGAAGCTTCTCGCTTTCAGTTTAAAGGTGAATTTTGATAATGCCAAGATTGAATCTGACCTGAATTCTGCTGAACATGGTATTGAGCAAGGAGATGCAGACTGTGCTGGAATTCAAACAGAGGTACTAAACGCAGTTTTGCTTCTTTTTTTTTTTACCCCCCCCCCCCCCAAGACTTATATGTCAGGGATGCCAATTCTCCACTTTTAAACCAATTTGCATGTTGTTTTGTATTTCCACTGAAAAGAAAAATTTTCAAGTAAAGAAACAAACCACAACTTTATGAAAGCGTGAGAAACAGCTGTGTTAACAATGGAAAAAGAAAAAGAAAAAGAAACGGAAGAACGGAAGTAACTGTTGGGGCACATTGATGAGGAATGGAGCGCTGGTAGGATGGGTGATGTAGCCATCCACCCTCTTCCCAGTCCATTTGTTTGCAGATGCTCAGTGGGTTTGTCATTTTGCCTATGTTTGAAGCTTTGGCAGATGACTCTATCATGTATTATCAAAACTGATTTTAACTTGTTTCTTGTAAAGAGTTGGCATGCCTGAAAAATCGTGTTTTTTTGAATCAGTAGAATTATGGTGCACTAGAGAGAGAGAGACAGAGGTAATCAGACATGCACCTAATCAAAGGAAAAAGAAAGAACTTAGTAATACAGCAGAGAGTTGAAGCTAGATGTCTGGTTCCTTTTTTTCTTGGGAAAAATGCTAAAAGGTTCCAAGGGCACTTACGTTTATTTCGTCTCCAATTTTGTGGCATGTTATCATTTTTTTTATGTAGTTTTTATTCATTTGCATTATTTTGTTCTGATTATGTTTGATATTAATATCTTGAAGGAATGACTGAATGAACAGTCTCACATTATGTACACTTGGTGCGGGATAAGTGTGTCATGCTATAAATGTAAGCAGAACAAAATAATTAAATCATGAACATGCACTGAAGTTCCAGCAGGGAATTTCACTACGTGAACCGGTTTGAAATTGAAAGTAAAGCTAGTGACTGCAGGCAGGAATCAAAGCAAGAAAATAAAGTTGGGTTCCCAGGCTGCAAAACAAACAAACAACAAACAGAAAACAAAAACAAGGGAAAAAAAAGGAAAAAGAATACAGTACAGGAGCAATGCATTTTGACCTTGAAGGTCCAGTACTAATTTTTACTTCCTAAAATGACATTAAATGTGGTCTTGGTCCAGCTAACTGACCACCGACCTTCTTTCGTTTGTTTGTTTTTGTTTGTCTTGCCTACCGTTTCTTCCTTTCTTTTGTCTTCCCTGTAGAAGACCTTAAGGCTGAAATGTGTTGCTCTGTATTTTTATTTGTTCCATTTGTTTGGTGGTTGCATAATCCAACATTTACATTCTGTAATGGAGTTTAGTTGAAGGCAGGCAGTGTACTGCCGTAGGTGATACAAACTGCATGATTTGACTTTCTTTTGGTGTGCAATATGAGTAGACTGCTTTTACACAGATTTGTTCACGTCTTCAGTGTCGGGAATGATGCTTTCATTCATCTAGTTGGCATCTGACTTGCTGGAAATGTTGAGCTGATTTGTGGAATGCTTAATTTGTACATTACTGCATAATTTTTTCCATTTTGACATAAATGACAATTGTTAGATTGGTAACCCATCCAGACTGGGGCTTAGAGGTGTGAAAAAAAAACTGTGATGAAGAAAAATCCTATATTCAGTTTGATCATAAGATACAAATAAATGAAATAACATTCATGATTTAGGTGTGCCTAAAAGTAATTTTCATCATATGGTCAAAAGAGTGGTCATTTTGTGTTTGGGTATATATGCGTGTGTGTGTGTGTGTGTGTGTGTGTGTGTGTGTGTTCTTTTAACATTATTTTATGATGCATTTATGCATAGAGCATTTATGATTTGTGTGTGAGAGAGAGAGTGTGTGTTGTGTGTGTGTGTGTTTGCAGGTGTATGTGTGAGTGTATATGTTCGCCATTTAACGTGATTATTTGTTATCTGTTAGACAAAGTTTTTTTTTTTCAATACTCTGTGTGTGTGTGTGTGTGTGTGTGTGTGTGTGTGTGTGTGTGCGCGCGCGCGTGCGCACATTTGTGTATGCATGAGCACATTTGCGCTTGTGTGTGTGAGTGTTATGTCATTACATGAGGGTGAGGTGACATAAAAATAAGTGTGTGTGTGTGTGTGTGTGTGTGTGTGTGTGTGTGTGTGAGATTTCCTTGTTAGTGCGCTAGAGAAATTGCATGGAAGAGTTTGATATTCAAACTCACGATAGATAACAAGAAGAAAAGCAAACATCAGAGGTGTAGATATATTATTGTGTGTGTATGCATGTGCGCGCGTGCGTGTGTGCTCAACTGTACCCAATTTATATGCCAAGTTGTGTGTTGCTGCTGTTACATTGTGCAGTTTGAAAATGGCTGTTGTCATGTGCATGCTGTTTTGTATCCACACCAGCTTAAGGGTCTGTCAGGGGTTGACGCAGAGCTTAGAGCGCAAGTGGACGACCTTCTGAAGAAGATCGGAGAGGTGTCAATATGTATTTATGATTTTCAACTTGGTCTAACAGCAACTAATGTTTTTTTTTGCGTTCATTCTGATGGTGTTCTTTCATTGGTCTCTTTGATAGATCTTAATAAAAATGCCATTTCTATATATATTGTTGTGGTAGGACTTCATGTACAGTTAGAAATCATGCAATTTTTCCTTATTGGATTTACATAGGAAAAGCAAATAAAGACTAACTGACATATGATAGTAATAGTATTTGTTTATTTTTACTCTAAATTAACAGCAAGAGGTCCTTGATAGTTCTTTAGGCTTAACAACAGAAGGAATTGAGAAGAATTTTCATTTTTAAACTGACATTTGATATTTCATTAATCAGCCTGAAAAATGTTTTTATGTGCTTATGATCGCTTTGTGCTTATGATTATACATGTCTGTTGTAGTAATAGTAGTTCAGTCTTCAGTGAATTTTACATAACTGTTTGAAAGTAACATTTTCTAGACTGAGCGTTATACCCTGTACCATCAAAACCAAATTCAGTCAGTGGTGATTCATGTTTATTTATTTACTTTTTTTTTTTTTACATGTCTTCCCTCATAGGAGTAATTCTAACATGGTCAGTCTCATCGATCTAGTAGTATATCAAATTATGTTATATATTACCACATTTTATTACATTTTCTTTGCATCTTACATAAGTTTTTGCAGTAATTTACCTATACCAGGATATCTTCTGTTTGTCTTTGATACTGAACATAGTAGTCACAGCATTACTTATACCAAGATACCATTATATTATGCTTGTAGTGGTCACATCATCATTCATACCAAGATCCTATGACTGTTACGTATGTAGTGGTCACATCATCATTCATACCAAGATACCATGACTATTATGTATATAGTGGTCACATCATCATTCATACCAAGATCCTATGACTATTATGTATATAGTGGTCACATCATCATTCATACCAAGATACCGTGACTATTATGTATATAGTGGTCACATCATCATTCATACCAAGATACCGTGACTATTATGTATATAGTGGTCACATCATCATTCATACCAAGATACCGTGACTATTAATTATGTATGTAGCGGTCACATCATCATTCATACCAAGATACCATGACTATTATGTATATAGTGGTCACATCATCATTCATACCAAGATCCTATGACTATTATGTATATAGTGGTCACATCATCATTCATACCAAGATACCATGACTATTATGTATGTGGCGGTCACATCATCATTCATACCAAGATACCGTGACTATTATGTATATAGTGGTCACATCATCATTCATACCAAGATACCGTGACTATTATGTATATAGTGGTCACATCATCATTCATACCAAGATACCGTGACTATTAATTATGTATGTAGCGGTCACATCATCATTCATACCAAGATACCATGACTATTATGTATATAGTGGTCACATCATCATTCATACCAAGATCCTATGACTATTATGTATATAGTGGTCACATCATCATTCATACCAAGATACCGTGACTATTATGTATGTGGCGGTCACATCATCATTCATACCAAGATACCGTGACTATTATGTATATAGTGGTCACATCATCATTCATACCAAGATACCGTGACTATTATGTATATAGTGGTCACATCATCATTCATACCAAGATGCCGTGACTATTATGTATATAGTGGTCACATCATCATTCATACCAAGATACCGTGACTATTATGTATGTAGTGGTCACATTATCATTCATACCAAGATCCCATGACTGTTACGTAGTGATCACAACATCATTTTCAAGTGCTCACATCATCATTTATGCCAAGATACCACAAGTGTTACATATGTAGTGATCACATCATCATTCATACCAAGATCCCACGACTATTATGTATGTAGTGGTCACATCATCACATATGCGAGAGTATCAAAAGTACCGTGTGCATAGTGGAAACGATGTCACCAATACCAAGATACTGTGACTACTATGTATACAGTGATCACTGTATCACCTACACCAAGATACTGTGACTTCCACCATGTGTATAGCAGTCACTACATCATCCATACCAAGATGTCACAACTACCGTAGTCACTACATCATCCATATCAAGATGTCACAACTACCGTAGTCACTACATCATCCATACCAAGATGTCACAACTACTCTAGTCACGTCATCCATACCAAGATGTCACAACTACTGTAGTCACTACATCATCCATACCAAGATGTCACAACTACCGTAGTCACTACATCATCCATATCAAGATGTCACAACTACCGTAGTCACTACATCATCCATACCAAGATGTCACAACTACCGTAGTCACTACTTCATCCATATCAAGATGTCACAACTACCGTGGTCACTATCATCCATACCAAGATGTCACAACTACCGTAGTCACTACATCATCCATACCAAGATGTCACAACTACCGTGGTCACTACTTCATCCATACCAAGATGTCACAACTACCGTAGTCACTACATCATCCATACCAAGATGTCACAACTACTCTAGTCACGTCATCCATACCAAGATGTCACAACTACCGTAGTCACTACATCATCCATACCAAGATGTCACAACTACCGTAGTCACTACATCATCCATACCAAGATGTCACAACTACTGTAGTCACTACATCATCCATACCAAGATGTCACAACTACCGTGTGTGTAGTGATCACAGTATCACCCATACCAAAATATCATGACTACCATGTTTGTAGTTGTCCTTGTGTCACCCATATGAAGGTACTATGTCTACCATGAATGTGGTGGTCACAAAATCATGCACAAAAGATACTACAACTCTTGTATATAGTAATCACTGCATCACACATGCCACAATACCTTGACTACCATATATATAGTAATCACTGCATCATGTATATCAAGATGCCATAACTACCATGTGAATAGTGATCACCATGATTACCATGTATCATCACCGTGACTGCCATATGTACAGTGGTCATACCAACGAGCTGGTGTTGGGTGTTGAAGTTGATTGTGCCAACTCGCTCTCTTCCCCATCTCCTACTCCTCTTCCTTTCTCTCCAATCCACCACCCTTACACCAAGATACTAAAACTATTAGGTACATATGATCACAGCATTGCCCATACCAAGATACAGCTACAGTGTGTATAGTCACAGCATGGCTCATACCAAAATAACTTGATTACCATGCAAAGAGTGGACGCAATATAGCTCATACCAAGACACCCTGACAGACATGTAAATGGTGGTCACAACATCAATTACATCAAGATCATGACTAGCATGTACATAGTGATTACAATATCACCTATACCAAGATCTCTGACTGCCATGTATACTGCAGTCAGTGCATCACCCATGCCAAGATATGACAACCACCATGTTTGTAGTGATCACATTATTACCCATACCCAGATCCATGATTACTATGCATATAGTGGTCACGGCATCAGCCATGCCATGGTATCATGACTGCCATGTAACTAATGATCACAACATCATCCATATCAATTTATCATGACCATAGTCTTCACTACATCACCCATACTAGATATACCATATTTATGTATGTACGTGGTCACAGCATTGCCTAAACCAAGATACCATGACTACCATGTATATAGCTGTCACTACATCACCCATACCTAAATATACTCTCTCTCTCTCTCTCTCTCTCTCTCTCTCTCTCTCTCTCTCTCTCTCTCTCTCTCTGTAGTCGTGACAGCAATACCATGACTACCATGCATGTACTGGTCATTGTGTCGCTCACACCAGAATACCATGACTGCTTGTAGCAAGTGACTCCGCACCACACTATGCAAACAAGGATAGAAACCCCACCAGTCCAGCCAACCTGAATTTTCCAATATCACCTCACCTGCTTACCATCCACCAAGGATTCCAACATCAGTTGATGTACCAGATCATCTAGAATATTCTCCACTTTGAATTAATGAACCACCTTATCTACCAAATCTTCCCAAATCAGTTTACTAATCACTTCATCCCCTATGTCATCCAGCATTAAATTACCAACAGCCTCATCTGCCAAATCTTCCAAAATTAGTCCACCACTCACTTCATTCCCCAAATCTCCCAACATCAAATCATCAACCACCTCATCCACCAAATCTCTCAAAATTAGTACATTCATTTTATCCACCAAATAAATCACCAACCACCTCATCCACCAGATCTCTCAAAATTAGTTCACCATTCATTTTATCCACCAAATCTCCCAGCATCAAGTCACCAGCCACTTTATCCATCAAATTTGTCATCAATTTTCATTTCCCTCTATTTCCATGATCCACCCTTTTCAAGAAATCAGTTCTGTCTAGAGTGGCAAAAGTGATGACACACACGTGTACCCCCAAACTCATGCATGCATGCATCAAACAAACAATGGTAGTGATACTGCAGCGAGGGTGTAGTAGGAGAGACCACAAACATATATAGCAATGGATGTTATTCTTAGAATCTCCTCACAATGAAAGATCAAAGAGGATGATTGTCAAAGGAAACTTATATGTTAGTATTTTGATTAGCAGTAATGTTGAATAAGTTATCATTATGTGCATTATCACGCATTGTCGGCACTTTTGGATTGACTTTGTCACTGTCATCTGTTCTGTTATATCAAATGGCACCCTTGAACTGCAGTGCGACACCGTCATGTCTGAGTGGAAGCCATTTCAAGGTTGTGTGATTAACAAATACAAATGGTTTCACAGGAAGATTTTTGTTTTAACTCGTGTGAGTCTCACTGTGTATTTTGAAGACATCTGGTTTGGTGCCATCATCATATTTTTCTTCATAAAAAGATCATGAATACTTGGTTTCTGTCGATGGAATGATGCTGGTTTATTGAAAGCAGGATGCAGGGTAACGAGATTCATGTTTATTTTTATCCTTGCTCATACCTCCCTCCTCCTCAAAAACAAAACAAAACAAATTTACGGGAAGCATTGTTCTAATCTATACTGTACAGTACAATATAATGGGCGGACATAGTTGCCTCCTCTCATGGTGGCCTGCCCTGATTCCTAGGGTTGGGTTATTTACGTCTACTCTTGCACGAGTTATGGCGTACAGGTTTGTGTTGGCCCTGTAGTCTTTCCAACCACAGGAGTGTTACAGCCAGTGAAAAAGAGGCCAAATCGTCCACTGTCACTATCATGTTTCGTTTTCCAGAGTGTACCGGCAAGATAGTAGTTTCTGTGAGCAGATTTGGGCCTTGTCACAGATGACATCACTTGACAAGATCAACCATGGTTGTTTACAACTGTGTTCTTGACAAGGGTTAGGTTTATGTGTACAAACCCCCAGCCAAGTTGCCAATGGTGCCATTCAACAGGATCACTGTGTGTATGGCATCTACTGACCGGGGATGACAATCCATGGTTGGTACTTCTGTAATGATTATGTCTGTACCAACAGAAATGGCAGCTTGGGCTTCTGATTTTGGGAAACAGACAGTTGGAAATGTAACGGGAACAGAATAATTGCCTACCTGTCTGGCACATGCAAGCAGTCATGAACTTGGTTTGATTTTGTAACTGAAATGCAAGCTAGACCAATGGGATGCTGTCTACATTTTATTCTACAGTTGCTGTCAGATCTCATCTGTCTACAGATTGTGTCAGTGTGGTTTGAAAACACTTACTCATGTAACATTTCTTTGTCTTCTAAATTATTTCAGTCCTTCCCAGGTGCTAAACAAACCTCAAATCTTAAGAGTGATTCCTGTCCGTCTGTGATTAATATGATGTACTCACAGAAAGACAGATGCAGTGAACTGGTATGAAATGTAAGAAAAAGAAAAGTGTAAAGAATAGCAGATCCTCTCTCTCTCTCTCTCTCTCTCTCTCTCTCTCTCTCTCTCACTCTCTCTCTCTCTCTCTCACTCTCTCTCTCTCTCTCTCTCTCACTGTGTGTGTGTGTGTGTGTGTGTGTGTGTGTGTGTGTGTGTGTGTGTCTGTCCATGCATGAGCATGTATCTATTATAATTAACAAACTTGAATTAAATATTACTCATCTCTGTACTTTTAATGAGAATGAATACAGTTTATTATTATGGTATTTTGATTCAGTATTTAGACTTTCATGATGTGTCCATCTTTTTGCTCTTAGGAAAAAAAAAAAATATTGCGTAATCAAGGATAGGAATAAATATTGTGGAAAGTGATAATTATTGCCACCTTTATGTGTATTGTTTTCATTTTGATATTTCAGTGATAAGTAATGATTTATTGCTTAATGCTCGTGTGTACTCTTTATTCTATTCTTCCAGTAATCTATAGTACTGTACTAAGCAAATGATCAGCAGGCACAACAACTGGTTATGAAATTGTTAATACAAATTAGAACAGTTATGTCCATATATTTTTCAAAAATAATGTATTTGTGCAGAGAAAGTGAAATTCATTTAATATCAAGCTGGTTATATGTCTCTGAAAACAGAAAGTGGCTGTCTTAATGATAGGATGAAAATAGTCTCATGTGCAAAAATATCACCATTGGTAAAGTTCAGATTTCTAGCAGAGCAACAGAGACAAAAAAGAAACAGAAGACCAAAGAGCTGAAACTGGGAATTGAAACTGGATGTGTTTAACCCAATGGAATAAAATGAAAAATGTTTGCAGTATTTCAAACAGATTAGTGAGTATTTCTTAACTAACAAGATGACATAAAAAGAACTACTTCATTAATCTTTCAGAGAGAAAGACAAAGTACCTCATCTGCAAAGGGTTTGCATATGTATTAGCACATTTGCTGTCATTTCTTGTGATTTGGTATCACCCACTACATAGCTTGTTCAGTGACATGTAGACAGTGATGCCATTGGTACACTGTATGGGAAGTATCTCTTATAACTGTATAGGTCTTTTAAGTGACATTGATGATTGTCTTCAGGACAGTGATTCCGTCACCTGAGTATAGAAGATGTAATCTCTTACTGCATGGACTTGTTTGCCTTACACCTTTGGTCTTGGGACAGTGATGCCATTGATAGATTATACAAGATGTTATCTCTTACTCCATAAGTTTGTTTGTCTGACATATTTTGATGGTCTTCAGGACAGTGATGCCATTGCCAGACTACAGAAAGATGTTTGTCCTGCTGGAAGCCTCCGTTGAGAAGCTGACCAACACCACGCACGACTTGTCAGAAGACAGCCTTTCCAAAGGAAAGCAGATTGAGGTGGGGCAAGTGGCATGAGCAGCTAGGCTCATTGAAACAAAGACACACAGCCTAGAATAGGATGCTTTAACTAGATCATTAATTCTGTTGATGAATGGTGTGATGTAACATCTTTGTTGGACTGTCAGAGAGCATATAGGCTCTCAGTGAGCATAACGCCATCATTGTTTATCACTGTAATCTGATTAAAAGAACATGGAATGTGTTGATATACTTTTTAACATATATTTTCCAATCATTTATCAAGTGGAAAATTGATCAGTTGCTTATTACCACATTGCCTTCATTCTCTGAGCCAAGAGCCATCTGCAGTCTAGATTTCAGTGTGGAGCAAAATGTGAGCCTGCAGAAAATAATTCAATATAGATCTAGAACTTTTACTGCAACAAAGAAGGAAAAAAGGTGGCTAGAAAAGAACATCCCATTCAAGTCCAACATCCCATGTGTTCTCTTAGAAGGTGTCTTGTTTTTTTTTAGATGTTGTTTTTTTTCCTCATGTAAACTAGTTAAGTAAGTTTTTTTTTTCCCTTTTCTTTTTAGATGATCATATATGTTGGGTGTTGGTGTCTGTTTTTGAAACTTTATCTCAAAGGGGATAGAACACGACAGACTAAGACTAAATATTTTCATTTCAGATAAACTTTCAGAGGGGTATTTGAAATTGAAAGGTTATATATCACATTGAACTGATACCATTCGCAGTATGTTTTTCTCAACAGGTCCACAGAAAGTGTTTGTGTGACAAGGCTTGGATTAAGCAGTTCAGCTCTTTCTTCCCTCTAGATTACTCGCTGCCCCTTCCTATTCCATGCAGCTAAAACAACCTTCACTTTTGCAGTTTTGCCCTTATGAGTATCATTGTGCAGCTGCCCTCACCCTCTCTGTTGATGTTTTTGTTATGTTTAGCATCAGCTGCCACTCGGGTCAAAAAGCTAATGTACCTTTCTCGAGACTCAGGGTCCCACTGAGCACTCCCCCTGTTTTGCCTATGGGTTTAAGGGTGTATGAGTCGTTCCTTCCTTTACTGCATGCTTATTGTCTATTTGCTGTAAATCTTCACCCCTCTAGTGAGGCTGCAGAATTGCCGCATATGCATCTGTGTCTTCTCTCTCACTTGAATTTAGCAGTTGGTAAGTGTTGGTGATTAAGAAGCGTATTCCTCCTCACACCAGTTGCTGGGCTCTTTTCCCCAAATTTCATGTCAGGTTAGTCACTTCATTTTTCTAGTTTATTTCTGGAGGGCTGACAAAAGATTTATGCATGGCATGTGGGTTGTGTGGGAGCATTAAATCTTTCTTTTTAGACTCAACACAGATTTTGCAGCAATCAAAGGAATAGTCAGTAATGTTAAAGTCAGTGATCCAGAATGTGACTGCCTCAGTAAGTTTTTCTCAAAACCTTGATTTCTCACTGGAGCACTGCTGTCAGAGTCCATCTGTGTCAAGGAAGATAGAGGTCACCTGGTACTTTATAGACCTTGTTTTCCAGATGACTTATAGTACTGTCGTGGGTCCTCTGTTGAGGTGCCTTCTTTTCTCATAATGTACTCTAAGTTACTTGAAATACCTCACCTGTTCCAGTGTTTGTCTGTTCAGGGTGATGGTGAATGCTGAGTGTTTCTTGGAACTTTTGATTAGGATTTTACTTTTCTTTGAGCTGACTTCCATTTGGTATCAGTTTAATACTTACTCTAGTCTGGTGTGGAATTTCTGAGTTTTTGTTTGCTGCCTTCCTTTAAACTGACATTAGCTGCAAAACACAAATTGGAAAGGGTATCTTTTGCTGCCTCATAAAGTCTTCTTTGATATTGTCAGTGAAATTGTTATCACCCTATTGCAAGTTCACTTGAGTAAACCTGTCACCTACGTTTGCTTCAAAGATGGCAGCAATCTCAAGATCCTTCAGCATTTCTAGGTTGAATCGTCTATATGGGGTAATTAATGTGTGGCTGTTCAGCTTGAGCCTGGTTGTCATCAGTGCCAAGTCATGATGACTTGTAGTGTCCAGATCAAGGAAAGGTCTGGTTTTGGCTTTGTTAAAACAGATGTTAACCTTGGGTGTGAAAAGGCTGAGGTCAGTTCATTGGCAAATGTGTTTGCAGTGTGCTTATTCCTATATAGCCAGCAGCTCTCTGGACAGCCAGTCAGAATACACACAGAGATGTTTTACTTGCTTGCCACTGCAAAGGGAGAAAAAGTTTTCCATACGTAATCTAGCCTGCTACGATCAGCAGAAATCTTTTGTTATGAGAAATGATGTAATTTATCACATTGATTTCCCGTGATATTTTAACAGGAGCTGTACGGCCTGTGTAAGGATCTGGACAGAAAGAAAGCTGACAAAGAATATGTTGCAATGGAGGTGGATGTGGTAAGTCAGCGAGGGAGTATTGAATGAGGTGTTTCGTTGGGAATTATTGTTGGTCTTGTTATAATGTTTTGGAACATCGCCTTAATGCATACAAGGTTATTTGATTATCATTTTGTCTAATTATGAAATAAGCATGTTAAACCTTTTAGAATGATAGAAAGGCAAGAGTCGTTATTCTTTCATGAATTCTTGAATGTAATTTTGAAAAATTCTGTGAATTTGAAACTTTGAAAGTTTGTTCAAACATTTAAGATTGTAATATTTTGAATGGTGCACAAAATTTACATCTGACCTTAACCTCCAGTGGGGTTCATGTATTAACCATAATCAATTACTGTGCTGAGCTTTATGAAAACTGGATGTAAAAGATTTAAGCTCTAACATGCATTTGTTCTACCTCTATTTTTATTGTGACCATGACCTTGACTTCTGTTTTGATTGTAGCTGTTACCTTGAATAACTTTTGCTTTAAGTTTTCCCTTCAAATTTTCATGATGACTGGGTGCAAGACCAACATGGATTCAAGATCCATGATCTATCATGCATACGAATGATTTCTTGCATGTGGTGACCAGACCTTGACTTGTTACTTCCTGTTGACTTTTTTCTTTTTTTCACAAACTTGTGCTGCTGAAAATGTTAGTGTCGAAATTTACCACAGATTCAGAGGCAGACAGGACCTCCACCCCCTCTCCACTTCCATCTCTTCCCTAGCTCTCTGTTTCCCCCTTCACAAACTCCACCCTTGCCCACTCCCACCCGCATGGAAATAACACAACAACTAATTTCATAGACACTGCTTTGTATATACATTTATTCAAAATACACATGTGCTCAGAATCAGAATGTACAGAATTCATGAAACAGTTCATGACTGCCACTGTCATAGAGACATGACACTGCATTGATTTTTCTCCTACCTCTTGTTTATTAATTCCTGTAGAAGACATCATCTGCTCTCCTCCCATTGTGACAGCCCTTGTTTACACCATACACTTCAATGTTATTTGTCCAAACTACAGTATTTCATGCTGTTTGTTTGCTGTATGTTGTAGAAAGCTGACAAAAAGCAGTTGGAGGGCAAGGTGAACCACCACCTGTTTGACAACACCACAGCTGAGATCAACAAAGCCATCAAAGACATTCTGGACCAGCTGTCAGGCAACGTAGGTGTCATTATTCAAGGGGTATTGGTAAACTGAATAGGCTATCTTAACATGGAGATTTTTACATGAGAAACAGAAGTCATTTTGAATAAAGGTGATATGTTGCAAAATCTTCTTATCATTTTTTCTGCATGTTATATGTTTTTGAACACAAACATGTATGTGTGCTCTGTTTGTGTGTGTCTGTGTGTGCACACACACACAAACATGCTTGTGAAAGTTTGTCAGTTATAGAAATGTTTTATAAGGACAGGAATTTGGGGAGGGGGAGGGGGGAGGAATAGGGTGTGGGAATGGGGAAGTTCATAACCTCTTGCAAGCATATTATTATTTTTTTGTTTTTTGTGCTGTGCATGCTTCTCGCCTCCTCTAAAACATTTCTCAGGCCACACTGATGAATGCATTTTTTACATCAAGATGTGTGACTTCTATCACTGTAAGAGTTGGATAAATCATATGATGTCCATCACATCCTCACTTCAAGACTGGTTTTTGTGCATAATCTTGCAATAGATTTCTTTGAGTTGTAGGTTTCTGTGACCAAGTTCTTGACATCTTGTGTCCAGTGTGTGTACAGTGTTTTCCCATGACTGATGTGCTGGCTCTGTGGGTGAAGAGACATTCTTTTCTTCTGACTCTGTTAGCATTCTCAGAACTTAATCGTGTAGCTACTGTTAGATTCATCATCACAGATTGTGTACAAGAGTTTTGGGGACCAGGGTGAAGAACATTGTGACAGTCAGGGCTGGAGAGAACAAGAGGGCAGACAAGAGTTTGGGTGGCTGATAGTGCTTATTGTTCGTAGCTCCGGATGCATAATCCTACAGACATTTCAAATATGCGTTCTTTGATAGGCATGCGGAAACACTTCTGATGTAGAATGTTATGGGCTGGGTTTGATCCCTTGAAATTGTGTGTAAGACAGGAACTTTTTATTGTGTGTAACAGAGGAACTTTTTTATCCTTGAAATTTTTGCTGCTGTGTTAATCCCTGATGAAATAATCATTCTGATTTAAATGGGCTTGTTATGTGTGGGGATTTCTTTACCTATTTTGACTTTTTTTTTAGTTTATAGTTTTTTGAAAAATAGGAAATGATCTTTTTATGTTTTTTGTTGCATTCATTTGTTTTTATTACTTTTATAACATATTTCTTTATGTAAGAACTGAGGATAATAAATTAAAAAGAATGTTTGATGCCCTTAGCGCAGCATACATTTATCATTCTGAAGGAAATCAGTCGATTAGTTATTATCTTATGAATTTCATAAATAATTTACATAGTTATTTACTGTTGTGATTTTTTTTGCATTTCAAGACTTTGTACTGTTTTCTCTGAGCTGAGACAGCCCTGTAGAAAAAGCGTGGTCAGTGTGGTCGGTTGGGCTATAACAGTAAAAAGTGCAAAAAAATTGTTTTGTTGAAACATTGCAGTCGGATGAGTGGAAGAACATGCTGGCCAAGCTGATGAATGACCTGGACGGCAAGCTGGACCGCATGGAACTGAACCCCTTGAAGGACTGGCTGGAGCAGAAGCTGAAGGCGCTGAGCAAGAAGATCCAGGATGGAAACCTCCAGTGGAGTGAGGATGAGGCTGCTGGCCTGAAGAGGTGGGAGCCATGAGGGTATTTTTAGATCCACATTGCTTTGCTTGCTTGTTTTCTCTTTAATAATGTGTAGACATGCTTAAAAGTAAAGTTTGCACATGATTGAAGACGGTGAGTGTGAAGCCAAGCCTTTGTCATGGATCTCATGATCTAGGGTCATAAGAGAGTGATGATGAGGTTACTTGTGATTACATATTGAAAAAAATAAGTTGATAATGATGATATCCTGCCATCAGCTTTGACTCATTCTCAGTACTTGAATCCTGTGTAATTAACTGTTTTGTAAATCCTGTTTCTCGATGTTTTTTTTTTTTCAGTTTATATGTGTGGTACATAGTTTACATGCATGGTACAAAAGTTTTAGAGAACCACCATTGTTTTGTCAAAAATCAGATTACCATGTTTGTGCTTACACAGTATAATTTTCTCATGTTCATGATTTGTTTTATTTTATTTTTTTCATAAGGAAGAAAACTGGAATTTACAGTTGCTATTTTTTTTTATACATTAAATACATAAACATAAAGTAGCAGATAGGAAATGTGAAGCTGGTGATCTTATTATGTTGAACCTGTGTCAGACCTCTCCATTTGTCTCTCTGTGTCTGTGTGTTTTTTTTACCTTTCTCTGTCAGTCTGTATGTCTGTCTATCTCTTTCTCTCTCTCTGTCTCCCCACTCCCTCCCCTCTCTCAGTCACATTATTTGCTTTCTTACTTCTTTTGGCCACGGTTGATCCCTCCGTCTTTTGCTACTTGTAATTGATGGATTCTTTCTTTCCTGTCAACAGACAGTTGATTCAGCACTACCACTGCCTCTCCTGTGACAAGCCTTTGGAAATCATGCCAACAGGGTGAGTGCTGAAGTCTTGAAGCTCTGGCAGATGGGAGCGATGTCCAAATAGTCATAACACTTGACTTTTGATCTGAAGATCATAGGTTTGAGGAGTGAAAAAAGAATAGAACCAGATTTTTATGGTGTCCCAGATCAGCATATACCACTGACTGTTTCATTATAAACTGATTAATGTGGACAATATGACATGAATATTAGCTACACTGATGTGTTACAAGTGGTGTACACCATTCAGAAAGCAGGGGTAAATCAGCGTGTCTGGAATTGCACCGGTAGTCTTGAATCTGTTTCCATAGCAGTGAAAGCTCTTTTCTGTAGATCATGCCACTGTGATGCCACAAGAATCAGATGAATTAACTAGACCTATCATTTTTTCCTTTTGACTAGGCGCTAAACAGGATAAATGGAAGGGATCAGTTAGGGATGTCACTGTCTTGGAAAACATAGATGAATTAAAGCTTACTGTCCATCTTCCTTAATGGAGATTTAGTAAAAATACATCATCATCATCATCTCATGATTTAACATTTTGGCCATATTTCTAGGTTTCAACAGATGTTCTTAAGATAAACTTTAGATACAATATATGCATGATATGAAAAAATGTTCTTGTTTAGTTTCGTAGTATTTAAATGGGTTTTTCTATTAGTGTTACTTGTATATATCTGAATTTCTCACATTTATGTCACAAATGCTAAATGAGAAAAAGTGTGAAAGATATGTATGTTTGCCTGTAAATGTTTGTACTGTCTAGCAGGAAATGCACAGGAAAAAAACCCTGGAATATACATCAATCAAAATATAATGTTCCCTTTGTCACATCCAATCTCAGATCCATTACATATAACAAGTTTGATTGCAATTGAAATGAAAGTTTCCTTTTTTCTGTCGTCATGTTAAGGGAAAGAGCAACTTTTAACCAGTATTAAAACAATGCTGTTAGAGAGAAGACTACCTTGTTTTGGGGGTCATCTGGAAAGAACTGCTTACATTAAATCACATAACTGATGGCATTGGCATTGGTAGTTCCTCTTTCATTGAACCTTGTTTGTGCATAAATCTGTTTGCCACATTACATTTTGTGAGTAAAGCAAGGAATGAATCAGTGTGGCACAAACAATGTCTTTCAGTTAATGAAGAAAAAATGAAAAAGTTTTTAAAAAAAGAAGAAGAAGAGGAAAGAAGAAGAAAAAAAACCCCAAAAAACAGAATTTCAGTCCTAGACCATCATCAGAATGATTTGTAAAAGACAAACAAAATAATAGATGAGGTACATAAAAGCAAACAATTTCTGAAAGTTCAAAGCCTTAGTTGTTTGTTGTGGTTTCCAGAGGGATATTAACAACCTTTATGATTAGACTAATACAGCTAGTTCTGTTAGGGCACATAGCCTTCAAAGACATGAAAAGGCTAGGAAGGAAGAAAAAGAGAGTGGGATTATTGTGCTGTAGTAGTTGATACTGGTCCTCGCACTCATCAGATTCAGAGAGAAGATCGGCTAGAAATAGGAGAGTTATGCAAAATGGTAAGAGAGACAAAATGAAAATCACATTTAGAGATGTAAGAGAGACAAAAGGAAAATCACATTTAGAGATAATTATTACAATAGTTGTAAGACTGCTGAATAGATATTTATGTAAGGAAATATCTCTGACTAGATAGTTATAAAAGAAGTAGAGAAATGATGTTTAACCTAACGAATGCATAATTAGTTAGATGAGTATATAATGACTTACATGACAGTTATATTTTCTCTCTATTAAGGATCAAGGGGGTTTTGTTTGTTGTTTTTTAATGG
>JADBJO010001792.1:240000-282500 GCA_016801955.1 Conus betulinus | reverse complement strand
ATGTAACATTCCATTTTTGCATACAAAACTTGCCCTCTCATGGATTTCTTCCTTTCTACTAAAAATTTTGTACCAGGTTGAAAGCTTGATCATTGATATGTACTAATTTTCATCCTGTAAGGAACAAATGTTTCCCATCAACATTGACTGACAATTATGTCAGATACAGTTGGAATGTTTTAGTGAAGAATGATTTTGTTGTGCCCCAAACCACCCTTTAACATTCTTGTTTAAATACAACAGTTCTCTAGCATTGTTCAAGAACAACTTACTTCTTAGTAAATCGCCGTCAATTTCTTTTTTTTTTTTTTTTTTTTTTTTGATTCTTGATCACATCAACAGATCAGTTCTGTTTATGTTTTAGTGTGATTGAATTCCACTTCTTACATTTATGATGACTGGAAATTTCTGTTTGACCAATGTAGTATTCAAAAAAACAAAGAACACCAAAAATCTTTTACTTACTAATCTGTCATGTACTCTCATCAGTGCATGATAAGAGGAAAAGTACCAGAGACAGAAGAAGAGGACAAATGCTCTGTTTAATGGGTAACTGCATCCAGACCTTGCATAGAGACCACATGTGAGACTGAATTCAGACCATGCATATAGCGACTACCAGGTGTGTCTCATGCGGGATTGAATTCTGACCTTGTATGAAGACCAGAGGATGTGTCTCATTTTGGAATTGATCAAACCTTGACGGAGATCACACAGTGTACCTCAAGTGGGACTGAAATCAAACCCTGCGTGCAGACTGGAGGGTGTTTTCATGTAGGACTGATTAAGTACCTTGATAGAGATTAAGAAGTGTGGCTCGTGTGGGACTAAACTTAAACTTTGTACAGATTTCACAGGGTGTGCCTCACTGGGCACTGAATTCAGAATCAGCACAAAGAAAACAGAGATGCAGGTTGTAAAGAAAATACAATACCTTTTTGAAAGTCGACATTGAATTTGGTTTATATATGATTGAACTAATGCTTATTGGCACTCTGACAGAAGACAGACAGGATACTGGTGGATGCACAGATCTTGTGGAAATGATATTGCGTAAAACATCTGGAGGCATCAGAGGTAAATAGGATCAAATGTCTGAGTAGGACAGCACGTGAATGGGTTGTTTTCTTTAACTTGCACACGCGCTTCACCTGTCACCTTCATTATGTCCCAGGATTTATCAGTGTTTGTCATAACTGCTTTAACAAACCACGCTAGATCATCCTTACTTCAGTCTCATCAGTCTTCAGTATTAACAGAGATTAATCTGTGCAATGAGTTCAAAATAGTGATTCAAGACTTACCTTGAGAAAGATAAAACGCTTGACACCATTTTTGAAGGAAATTCACAGATTTCTGGTGACATTTTGGTGCCAGAATAGGATTGCAGCTCTTTCCTGCAACCGTTTTCGTAGATGACTTTTGTCACAGATATCCCCCTTGCACAGCATTTGCTATTCTTTGCTTTCACTTTTTGAAAAGCTTGGGGGACCTCCATGATGTGAAATGAAGTTTGTGGGGTATTGGTTTTTGTTAAATTATACCAAACATTTCTTAGAACATTTCTTAATTTGTTGTCATCCAGTGTGTGCGAAATCCCATCTGTCTCTGAGTTTAAGAAAACTGTCAAAATGTATAGTTCGGTGAGCATTTCCTGAGCTGTTATAAGCTTGGGCATAGTATGGTAAGATTGGACTGGTGGGGAAGGAAGGCTCTGTGTGTGGGTATGTTGGACGGTGAGGTGAAGGAGGGAGTGGATGCATATGTTGGACATGGATGGAAGGGGGGCATGGCCTAGTGAATTGGTGGTAAAGGATAGTGCACATCAGAAAAGAATCAGTTATTGTTATTACCTTGGAGAAGGTATGGTTTATGTTGGGTGTGTGCTAGTGTACACAGAGCACAAAAGTATACCTTGTACAAGTGATTTCAGATACTTTGAAGCTGGTACACGGTTTGTGATGTGGAAGAATGAAATTCAGATCTTTTATAGAGAATCTTAAATAAATGTTAGTGAACTGCCAAGAGAAACGTGGACAAACAAATCACAAGACAAAACACGACATGTTTTGACCTCTTAGGTCTCTTCAGGCAAGACACAAACATATAGGACTATGAAAATGAACAAATTATCATGCACATCATGTTTTGTCTTGTGGCTCGTTTGTCCATGTTTCTGTTGACAGTTTGCTAACATTTATTTAAGATTTGTTTAGATTTCTGTCTGCAGTCGTCTCACTTTGCAATTAGATCATGTATAGAGAAGACAATACACAGCTTTCTGCCAAACAAAGAAGACATTTGACTTTTGTGATTAACTGAGGTCATATAAATTCATACCTGTCTTTTTTGTCTTTTCTTTTTCTCCTTTTTTTTTCTTTTTTTATTAATTGTTTTGTTGCTGTGTGGGTAACTGGTCGTGATATTACCATTTTGTATATATATGTTACTTTGTATCATGTGTGAAGTTTATCTTTGTAGATTATGCCATAACACAAAATATCTGTGTACATGTATGCATAAATCAGTCTGCATACACACATGCATGCGATCACCTGCATGTTCACTCACATATGCATGCATGCTTGCATGCGTGCATATACAAACATACACACAGACAAATGCTCACATATACACCACACACACACATGCGCGTGCACATACACAGACACACACGCGCGCACGCACGCATGAGAGAGAGAGAAAGAGAGAGAGAGAGAGAGAGAACAAACAACCAAACTGGCATACGCACATATCTAACATGACACAAGGCTGATTGCAGTTGGTGATTAGTTACCCCAGAAGAGGCAATAGCCAACAGAATCTGAGCTATTCCTGTCCAAGGAGTCCTCCACTAGTGATGAAGTCACCCAGAGAGGCAGTAACCAAAGGAATTCTATCTACTCTGGCTTTGAGAGCCATCCATTAGTGATCTAGTCATCCCAAAAGAGGCAGTAATCAAAGAACTATGAGCTACTCTGCATTATTAACTGAAAACGCAAACTTCTGGATTCAGAGGAGAGTGAAACAAACGGGAGAATGACACGTGGTTGAAAAGCAGAAGGAAACACGTTATAGAGACAGTGATCTTCACCGCAATGAGATTATCTCCTCTGACAAAGGGATGTCACTGTGGTGGGTAGAGTTCAAAGTAGACTTGTACATCACTTGCTTGATGGTTCATGTACATGGTAATACAACCAACCTGTTCATTTGAGATGGGACTGCTGGATGTCATGGTTGTTATGGATTTGGGGGATTGAGTTTGATAATAACTGCTAGTAAACCTTTGCTTCTAAGTGGGATACATACGTGTGGAGAATTAACAATCAAATTGAGGATTCTTTGATACTGAACGAACTGTCTCACTATATCCCAAGGTTGTGAGGTGATGTTAAGCTCTCTGTGTCTTGTGTCTTTCAGCTTTGGAACGCCCGAGCAGGCAGACTTCTATGCCACAACCCGACAGTGTGGTGGCTCACACACCACCACTCTCCACACCAACGATTCTCTCGCTTCACACCAACCCTTTCGTAAGAACAGATTATTTTATTTTTTTTTTTTTTCATTCTTTCTAAAAAAATCATTTTGTTTGTTTGTTAAAAAGTTCTGGTAATGTTTTTTTTTTAAAACATGATTGCATTCATGAAAATCACAAAAGTCTTTTTTCTTTTATTTCAAGAACTTTTGGTTAATTGCATGTCTTATTCCAATCCTTTCATTACATTGAATGCATTGTCTCCTATTCCCATGGATGCTTTTTGTAAACACAGTTCAGAGTGCCATAATCATCATTCATTGTTCACAGATGTGCTGTGACTTGTTTTATTTGCAGTAAAAGAAAATTGTTGATAAAGTATCTCTCAAAGATTAACACTGAAATTATATATTTGTTGCTGTAAGAAAAATAAGTATAGCAGTTGCTTGATTTCTGTCTTTCTTTTTTGTCAGCTGACTATGGCCTTCATTCAGAGTCTGAAATGTGTGCACACGCAACTCATAAAACCTAGTGATCATGTTGCATAGAATTGTGCTTTAGAATTCAGAACAACCAAATTTGAATACAGAATACAAAACAGAAGTGGGGAGCTCAAAGTTGTATGCTTTTGCTTTTTTAGTTTTCCCGCGTAAATTGTTTGCTTTCATAAATCATAACATTAAGATGTGCTGTAATCTGATTAAGCATTTCATTTATTTTTTGAGAAGTATTCTGTTTGCAAAGTCTGTTCATGCATTTGAAAGCCAAATCTGCACTTATCACGTGGGTGATTTGGTTGTTATTAAACAATTGTTGGGGCACAGATTAAATATTGAGTCAGTGAATGAGAGCTGTTTTTATTTGTCTGCAACTCTGAAGGACTTTCATAAGTATGGAAAGGTAGGGAATCAAAGCATAACTTGTGGCAATGTGTAGGGAAAAATATTTAGATGTTTTACGGTAAAAGCAATAGGCCTTTTCTTTTTGAAAGAATAGGTTTCAAAGTGGGTGTTACAAATCAGACATAATGTGTTTTGACCTGTTGATGTTTTTCAGGCAGGAGAAATAACATTTAAAACATTGAAAACAAAGGAGGAAGAGAAAATTCACTGTTTGTTTGTCTTTATTTTCTTTGTTTTGAATGTTTTTGTCCTGTGTGAAGAAGACCAATAGATGGAAATATGCTGTGTTGATTTTGTAACATATATGTTCCATTCGTTTGACGTCCCTACTTTTGTTTTTACAAAAAGAAACAGTTTTACTTGAGAAAATGTACCTTAAATGATTTGGTTAGAATAACAACAAAAAAATAACGAAAGGGAACCATGTTTCTGCCAAGTCTGTGTACCAGTTGTTGACTCCATCTAGAGCCTTTAAGCAAGCCCAGATCAGAGGTGACACTGCGTATATTGGTGTTCCACTCTTCAATGCAAGCCTTATGAATTTTCCCAAGGCGAAAAGGCCATCCCTTGCTTTAGAGTATTCACACACTGCAGCTTCCTTGTAAAGGATTAAAGAGGATATCACAGTGCTATTTTAGCTGAAGAGAATATCTCAGAGCTATTTGGCGAGAGAGGATGCCTGAGAGGTGTTTAAGCAGTAGAGGATATGACTGTTAGACCAAAACTGAGTGCTATTTGGGGCTGAAGAGATTCGGAATGCTGTTTGGACTGGGGAGATTTCTAAGCGCTGTTTGGATGGTGTTGTTTTTTGTTTATTTTCAATTGTCCCCCTAAGAGAGCAAAGCTGCATAGTCCACCCAGTACGAAGCCACTTGCTCTGTTTCAGTCCCTTTTTGTCCTCATCTTATGTATGGCTAGGGAGCCAAAGAAGAAGCTAACTCTGTCAGAATTACCTGATTTTTTGTTTAACTTTTTTTCAATAAGTATGAAATCAAATAGTTATCTTTTCACTTTCACTCACTGATTTCTAACAGGCAGGAAAAGAAAATAGTGAAGTGAAGCTGACAGATGATGATTATGACAACAAACTGTAAAATGGAACTGAAGGGTGGTAAGAATCATGACAACAGATTTCTTGGATGGAGTTGGCGGCTGGTGATAAGAATTGCAGTAGATTGCAGAATATTTGAATGTTCTTTTGCGGGGGGGGTGGCACAATCAGAGTACATGTTTCTTGGTTTTCTGCTTTTAGTAGATTAGATATCAAAATGGATAGATAATTGCATGTCTGCACGCGATGTGCCAGTAAGTCTTGCATCACCTGTTTTTGTCATGGCTGTTCACTGAAAAACAAATATTTGCTGCTTTACCTATATACAACTGCTGAGAATTTATTTGATTTAATGCTGCACTAAAGTGAACAAGGGTGACAAAAATATTTATAACAAAATATGCAGTATAAGATATTATTAATTTGACATGAATTTTAGATAAAAGAAGTAATGTTTTATTTTTTTGCCTAGTTGCATCACACATTAGCATGCAGTATTTATAGCCTATTGAATTTGTGTTTTAAGAAATGCATGTGTTTGTGCATGTTTATCATGAATGGAAATCTTGATGCATGAGGATTTTCTTGTGTTTCAGTTATCTTCACAATTCATGTTTTTGTTTTCATATTTGTAGTAGCCTGTTTAGAGATGAGGAACCTCAGGAAATCATTCCTCTTCACAAGTAAGTGTGCAAGATAATGCAGAGGTTGCACAGTTCTTGACAGTTTGTCTGTTAGTGTTGAGGTTATCACTTTGCCAGTGTGTGTGTGTGTGTGTGTGTGTGTGTGTGTGTGTGTGTGTGTGTGTGTGTGTGTGTGTGTGTGTGTGTGTGTGTGTGTGTGTCTGCGTGCATGCATGTGTAGTATAATTGTGTTTTAAGCACAGTTGAATTTTATTATGAACTAGAATTTGTTTGTGTTGAGAAAGAAATACATTTACATTAGAAAACTGCAGAAGTTGTGTATGTATGTGTGTGTGTGCATACATGTGTGCACATGTGCGCGAGAGTACCTGACCAACTTGCCTAGGAACTATGATAAATCTGACCCATGCAGCAATGTCATTTAAAAGAACCATCTCTTTTCTTTGATCTGAATGTGTGAATCTCTGTTATGTTGTGTAAAACAGAATGAAGAAAAATAGTCAGAGGAAATAACAGCTTTAATATCAAACATTTCTGATCTTGTGTCTGCATCAATGATGTGTCTGCAAATGAAATAATTCAGCACCATTTATTTGCCAAGGACGGCACTGATGTGGACATACAAACACAATCACATAACATGCACACACATGTGGACTTGCTGAGACCTGCATACACACTTGCACACAGATGTCAGCACATATGTTCACACAATATTTAAATAAACAAAGTGGAGAAGACAACAAGATGGGTTTGGTGATACAGGGAGGAGGTGGATGTGATGGGGGCAGATGGCCACATCTACAGGGGAAGGGTCCCACGACTGGAAGCAAAGATGCCGCCACGAATGGCATATAGTTCTGGTGGCCGACAGCTCCCTCCAGAGGTAATATTCGAATATATAGAATGTGTTCTGTGTGTCTGTGTGCTCGTTTCCATAGATAGATTCACAGTCATTGTCTGATCTTCTCCAAATTTTGCATGGCGTCTTTAGCGTACTAATCAAATTTGAATCATTATGCTAAACAGTTTCATTTTTAATGAAACAATGTTGCACGTTGCACAGCGGTGGTGGTTTCAGGATTTGAAGCTGGTCTAAGGGAAATAACTGTGATCTGTGATCACACACCTGTGACAAAGGTAATCTAAGTCCTCTGACTTCCCAAACGTTTATAGTTTAATTTTGTGGTGGGATGGGGTAGCAGGATGGAATGGGGGACATAAAAGAACAAAATAAAGATGAGGAGAATGAAGGGAGGGCAGGAGAGGAGGGTGATGGGGGGAGAGGTCAGAGACATTGATGGGAAGATGGAAGGGGAAGCTGAAACAGGAGGGAGAGAGGGACAGGTACAGAGACAAGAGTGGGATGGGGGTGAGATGGAACAGGTGAAACAGACAGTATTGATGATCATGTAAGGTGACAATGATGTAATTTCCAACATGACCTTCAGGAGCTTGCAGGAAAATGAATCTGTGAAGTGTAACTGCTGTTGAACTCTGAACTCATTCACTTGAAAGTGTTGTATTCTGCATTGTACTTCTTCCAATAATATGATCAAGTTTGTCAGCTTAGAATTGTGTAATGAACTATGAAATTGATTTGATCTCTTCCTTAATGGGTATTTGAGTGTACTGTAGGTTTTTAGATAGAGGGATAACAAATGTTTCTGTTGCTTTTGTGTCTTATTCTTGTCTAGTTTCTGGTCCAGTATCTCCTCTGACTATGTTGACAGAGGCTCCATTACTTTGATGGAATGCTATTTTCTTAAATATTTATAGGTGTATACAGCCAAAATACTGACTGGTTTGACCACAGTGTGGAAGGGTTTGATGCCCCTAGTAAGATGTCCAATAGGAGACATGCTGAGAGTGAAGATCCAGACTAAAAGTGACACACTCAATTTTAACATCAACTCATCTTTTTTTTTCCACACCTTATTTCAGTTTTCAGCTTCCCATCAAATCGTTTAAAAAAAAAAAAATTTTTCTTTGCCCTGTGGCCTTCTTTAGATGTACTGTGTCAGCTGTGTGGTGCAACCTGTGATGGAGGAGGAAGTCTTGGAACCACTGTCCTCCCAGCACTTCATGGGTCCCTGGTACAGTTCAGGGAAGGGTAAAATGGCTTTCAGAAGAAGGATGGGCTCTTTTTTTCTGAAGTGTCTTGCCACAGCAGTGTACCACCCCAGGGCCAATAGATGTGGGGACTTAAATTTATCCGGTTCATTGTACTTGTTGAATTTGTTCGTTCATACCCACACATTTTTTAAATAGAAAAAAAAAATCATGTGGAATGTGAGTGCTATGGTTTTTTTTTTTGTTTTTTTTTTTTGCCTCTCCCCCAAGAATCAAACCAAAGTGTGATGTCTGAACTACCCTCAACACTTCTTTGGTTCATCCAGACTTTCCTGGGAAAGTTTCATCGTTCATGTATGTCTCAGGCTGACGATGATGCGCCTACAACCAGCTTTACTCAGAGTCAATACCGAGAGGTGATTTATGGCTTGGCTAGCTGAGGCTGGAGTAAATCAGAGATCGTATACCTACATACGTCACTGATTTGAATTTACATAGACAATAACCAGATTATATCCTTTGCTGTGTGCGTGTCAAATCGGCTCGTTGGCAAACTCTGGCAACATCGTGGGAGTGGTTTTGCTCAACAGACTGTTGGCTTCCACAGTCAGGTGTGATTATCTGATTTGTTTGTATTGAATTTGTGTTGACAGCAGTGAGAACATATAGCAGCTTCCATTCCAACCCTTTTTTCACATGACAGCGTTATTGAAGTTTGTCTATGTAATTTATTGATAATAGACATAATTCTTAAGAAGCAAGCTGCTTATTTCTAAAGGAATTATTTTAGATTTGGACTGAAAAATTCTCTGTCAGTATTGAGTAGGGGTTGTGTTTTTTGTTAATGTGTTCTACACAAGGCATGTGACTGTCTTTCCACACAGTGTATAGGTGTAGTTTTTGTTGAATTCCACTTGAAATATGGATGGCATCATCAATGGAACCAAAGAAACAGTGATCAATGAAGAGAGAGAGAGAAAGTGAAAGAGAGCAAAAGGGATGGAAGGAAGGAGAGAATTCCACTTTTTTTCAAATCTTCAATGAAAAATTGATAACTTTTGATCCATAGAAGTTTCATTTCACACAGAAATTGGTGAAACTTCATTATCAAACTTGGAAGTGAGATGAAGGGTAAAGATATGTAGCAGTATTGCAGTAGCAGCAGCAGTAGGAGTAAAATCAGTCATGTTTCTATCAGACTGTCAGAAACGAAATGGTTTCTGCAATTTAGACAATGGGTTAAAAGAAAAATGAAGAAAAAAAAAAAAAGCATACAATGACAGATTTTACATGAATGAATTTAGCAGTTCTTCATTTGATATTCAATCCTCAAAATAAAACCATCCCTTCACAGGAAGTCGATACAGTTTGGGTTTAGGATACAGAACACTGTTGGAACAGCATCCCAGATCAGACTGTTTTTTCCCCTGTAGGTTGGAGAAACTGGTCTTCACAGAATGTGCACTGTGTAACATGTAGCTCCCTTGATAAATTACTTTGCTGTCTTTTACATAATATTCACATGCCTGCAGAATGACTTCTGCAGAGCCTACCAGCAAAAAATATATATCAAATCATTGAATAACAGGAGCATTTATGTCATCTGTTGTGTGTGTTTTGGAGCAAATCTAATTGCTTACTTACTTGCTTACTTATTTAATCATTTAAATTCCATGAAGAACGTCATCTCATTCCAATACTCACTGTTGACTTACATGACTTAACCTTTCAAATTCCCTGAATTACTGTTAGCTCAGCACATTTTCTCATTCCCCATACTCCCCTCTGTTCGCACTTGTGCACTACTGTGAATTAAAAACACAACATTTATCGGGTATTTTGAACAATTATGTGATTGTCCTTACTACCCTCATCACAATATTGCCATCTCTGCCATCTCCATATCATTCTGTGCTTTAGTGGACAAAAGAATTTTTGAAATCTCCATATCATTCTGTGCTTTAGTGGACAAAAGAATTTTTGAAATCTACTTTTTACTAATCTGAACTTATTATTTAATACACTGTCAATGGAAACTTGCTGGCAATCTACAGTTAAAAGAACTTCAAATGTGATATACCCATTTTATTCATGTCTAAGAGTTTAAAAGTTAGAGATTTTCAAAGCAGATACAATAAATTGATCCATTTGAGAATCTGTGCAAGACATCCTCTACCAAGCATTAAAACAAATATTTTATTCTTTAGGGCTTTCTGCTTGTTCTTTCTCTCACTTTTGGGGCAGCATGTTATTGCATGTGTCAAGCAATGGACCTAACTCAAGCAGAAGACAAGCATCTTTGCATTCAGTTACTCATCTTGGTATGTAAAAATCCTTGAGTTAATGCAAAAGGGTTGTCCAGTGGAATGATGTAGCAGTAAAGTTCCCTGATGCCTGCGTGAAACCTTAAAGTCTCAGCTGATTCCAAGCATTGAAACCAGTGTAATATGTTAGGTAGTATTAGTAAATGGTTTATGCTGACAGCATGGTTTGTGGTAACTGGATAGAATCACCAACAAATAGCATTAACAGTCATAAATCAACATTATTATTTGTGGATAAAGTACATGGCTGGTGAATAATAATTTTCCTTAGAATACCAGCCAGTCATAAATTTGAGGAAAACACTGATTACGGATAAAAAAAAAATGTAGTTGTAGCCTTGATTTTACAGTGTTATACTCCAACATTTTGTGTATTCTGGACTTAATTTTAACTCTGTCAGTGGACCTGTGGTGTAATCCTGTGGACACAGTATCAGCTAAAGGACTGCGCCCAAGTTTTGGAAATGCCCTACCTATGGAATGAAATAGACTGCATCTTAAGGGCTGTGCCATTTACTTCAGAATTTCCTTGTTAAAGAAAAAAAAGAAGTTTATTATGCAGACAGATCACAAAGACAGACAGTCAGTTCTGTCTACTGCTGGATTTGCTGTCATTTGCAAAATATCAAGAATGACAGGCACATCTGTAGCGTTCAGTTGAATCTAAGTTGAGTTTACCCGTTCAGGTGTTTAAGGAAATTGATTTTTAATGGATGCATAATAGTAAACATTTGTTATCTATTGAGCTTATCCAATAAGTACAGAGGTCAGAAAAGTGACAGAAGCGACAAATCAAGTGATGTTATGATAAGAGTGAGTAAATGATTAATCATCACATCCCAAGAATACAGTCCATCTGGTATGTGCAAAATGATTGTGCTAACACATCATTTTTGTGTTCCAGTAATGAAGAGTTGCTCTGAACTAATCAAATACTTTATCTATTCATGTTGGGGCTTTGTAAACACTTGATACAACAAACCTGTAGCTGGAACTAACAGATTTTGCTGTGACTGTATTTACAGAGGAAAACCAAACCTGAGGCTCTGGTACTCAGTTTTGTATGTAACATCATTAACAGAATGTATTCTGGGGATTGGATCACATAGTGATTATGGTCTCAAAATAGATTATGGGACATTTCTTGCACTGGAGACCAAACTCAAATTTTGAAAGGTGTCCACACCCATCTTTGTCTTTTATAACTAGGTTTGCTCCACAGTTCCCTGTGGCATCTGCTTAAAGCTGTGTTTCTCTCAGATAAACAGCAGGTCATCAGCTTTCTGTGGTGATATCACCAGCTTTCTGCATAGGTGCAGTGTGTCATATGCAAGATCCATTGTATGCATTTTAACTGTTCCATTAGGTTATGCTCTGACCTTCAGCTTGTACCTTGGCCCTTTATTTTCATTCTGAATGTAGCTCTCACACTGATAAGTCACTGTACCAAGGTAGATGAAGAACAGATACAAGATCCATTGTCACAAACTCAAGGTATTCCTTTTTCTGATCATGACCTTTGACTTCTGATTTTGAGTGCTAATAGCGTTTGTCCCTGTCACCACAAATAGTCACTCATTATACCCTGTTTAATATAGAATGGTGGCAAGATGGAATCTTTGTTCTTCATACAATTTTTTTTAGTTTAGATTTTAGCCATGATGAGACCTAAATCTTTCACACACAACTTCATAAAGGTCATGGACTGAAAGGTCCTATGAATATGTTCAATCCTGCCAAATTTGTTTTTTTCTACCACGAGCACTTGCTGAAAAGATGACTGTGTGTACCACAAACATACGTACTCACACACACATACACACTCACACACACACACACACACACACACACACACACACACACACACACACACACACACACACACTCTCAAACACAAACACACACACACTCTCAAACACACACACACACACACACACACACACACACACACACACACACACACACACACACACACACACACACACACACACACACACACACACACACACACACACACACACACACACACACGCATGCCTTTAAAATGGCACAAGTGGGGTGATGTGAAAATGGGGCAAAATGTCACAGCTATGAGGTGGCACTTTGGGTGCCTCTCTGAGCCATACTATGGAGTGTATCCACCCCCCCAAGTCAGTATGAGTTTGTAAAAGGCAAAACAGTGAGGTGGCCAGGGCATCACAAGTTTGTAAAAGACAAACAGTTAGATGATACCGGAAGTGGCATTTGAACAGAATGGGGAATGGAGTGTAAATGTGTGTGTGTGTGAATTTGGACGATGTTGGCAAAACTGAGGTGAGCAAGATTTTGAATGCAGCACTTCAATATTGCATTCTTGAACACCATTCAACATGTAAAAAATACGTTAGGCGACGAAAAAATATCGCCCCATTTTTCAAATCGCCCCATTTTATTGAGAAGTGGATTACCTGATCGCGCCTCACTGTTTACCTTTTACAAACACACACGCACACACACACACACACACACACACACACTCTCTCTCTCTCTCTCTTTCATTCACACACATGCACACACACAGAGGCATGCATGCACGCACACATGCAAGCAGGCATGCACAGGCACATATATAGACACACACATTCTGTCTCTCTGTCTCTCTTTTTCATTCACACACATGCGCATGTGTGTGTGTGAGCGCATGCACGCACGCACGCATGCATGCACACACTCACACACACGACGATGATTGCACAGGCTGGCTTTGCTTACACACAGAAGCAAATTTGAAAATTAGAGATGTCAGCAGGGAGAATGTGATTAGAGTAGTACATTTATCAAGCTATTAAGTAAAAGAGTGAGACTTTAGTAACTCTGTGTGTGTGTTTGTATGTGTGTGTGTGTGTGTGCGCGCATGTGTGTGTGTGTGTGTGTGTGTGTGTGTGTGTGTGTGTTGTGTGTGTGTGTACTACAGACACACCCCAGAATGGTCGTCCAGTGTCGGCCAGAAACCAAGGGTCGGCTTCTCCTCTGCCCCGTCAGCAGGTTTTGCGCATGACCCGCCCTCAGTCTGCCCGCCGCATCCAGAAACGGATTGACCGTGCAGACGTTCAGTCAGGGGTCAGCACGTCAACCCAAGAAAGAGCAGACAGCAGGTGAAGATGGTGGACGGGAGATGAACGTGGAGGTGCCTGGGGACGTGACCTCGATGCATGGCGAGTGAACACCTAGCTAGGCCTGTCTTCTGCGCAACATTCCGTCCACCTGTGATTGATTTGGAACCCTTTGTTTTTTTTTTTCTTCTTTCTCTACTCTCTGTCATTGTGAAATAGAGTTCTCTTTAAAGCTCATAGTAGAAAATCTGTGTATGAAAAGAAAATATTTTGGGGTTTGTTTTTTATCCAAAGCCAGCAATAAGAAGCATACAATGTGAGGGATTATTATGGTTTTGCTGTTTCAGATGTTAAAATGAAAAAAAAAGAAGCATTGAGGAAACAACGTTTATCCAGCATTATTTAGGGTCCAAGAATCTGTAAATGAATATTGGAGTGGATCATTTGTAACATGAATGTTTCATAGAACCAAGCCAAATGTCTTTTTCATTCTGGAAGCAGAAGTAGCTTCCACTTTGAATTTGTGAGCTATGCAGCAGGAATATTTTGTAATATTGCTTACATGTGATGTTATTCTTAATGCTATTTCAATTGCAACTATTAAGAGTAACAGTATAGAAGTAATATCTACTTGATATCATTCTTTATCTTTCAGCTGTATGTTATTTGTGACTTATAGGTTATTCAAACTCAGCATCTTTTATCGAAGAAATTTGACTATTTAGCTACCAACTAGCATATTTTTCTCTTGCTTAATCTTTTTTCCTTGTGTATTTTCCTTCAATGAATCTTGCACAGATAGCTAAAGGGAATTATCTTAAGGGTCAGTTTCTTTTCCATTGTGCATGTCAGTTAATGGTAGTGTCAGTAATTGTTAAGCCATGAAATCGGTTTGCAGGATGCAAACTGATAGTGTTTGAAATAGAAATTAATTCAGGTTGATAGGTCCTGAGCAAGATGTTGTTTGATGGATGATATTTGATGAAAGACAACACATTACATACCATGTTTAGTATTTACCTCACATGATTTTCTGAAGAAAGAACGTAATTTCTGCTAGATGTGTGTTTAAAGAAAGTGACCTCTATGTGATTATGTTTTAGAATTAAGGAAAAACTAGCTGATCAGAACAGAAGAATTTATGTTATTTTTTCAGTGGTTTATATATATAAAAAAATGCATTTGTACTTAAAGGCATTGCTTGAAAAATGTCATGCGATATGTAACAGGCACTGTGATCGGTTATATGTGAATACTAGTTCTATAATGATGGCCGCATTGTGCTGTCATGTATAATGCAAAAGTTCTAGTTACATGCTCATTCAGTTGTCATTTGGAGACATTCTGCAAAAAAACAACATGGGTATTGTTTAAGTCCTTTTAAAAGCAGTGAGGTCCACTGTGAGGCTTGGGGACACAATCTGCCCATCCGCACATGTACAACAGGCAAGACTCATCTGTAGAATGAAACCAGATTAACCAAGTGGTTTTCAAACTCTGATCATTATTGTTTCGCTTTTGGTTCACATCCTTTGTTTTCCTTTCCTTGTGCCTTTTGGAAGATGATTCCTTGATCCTCAGATGTAAGAAAGCAAGACTCTTCATCACAGATTTTCTTTCACTTTATTAGAAGATCATGTTTTTGTCACTTGTAAAAAAAAAAAAGAATGTTAGTATGTCTCCTCTGTGATACAAACAGCATGCAAATGGATGCTTTGCTGGCTTATTAGTTTTCACACACATGCATCTGTCTGTGCCTTTATCATTCATTTTGTTATAGATGGTTGTCTTGTATAAAAACTGTCAAAAGTGAAGAACAAGGGTGAAGAACAAAAGTGGTCATATTTTTGTCATTTTTTTTCATTTCTCTGGTGGGTGCTGTTGTAAAAAGATTACAAGTGTCAAGTTTTTTTGTTGTTGTTTTTTTTTTATATCCAAGTTCTTCTTAGCAAGATGGGCTCAACAACTGTCATACGCATGCCAACAGGCTCAACATAATATTGAGGGGATGAAGAATTTATAGTGTGCATACATTCTGTGTCAACTGTAGTGACCAAAACTGGAGCATATATTGTTGTATCAAAGCTGAAACATTCAGATATTCTTTCAGTGAGTCCTCTTTCACTTGTTGAAGTAAAGCTGTGCCTGCCTGTCTCGGTGAGCTACACAGGTGTTGTATGAATAGATCTGTACTTGACATGTAAATGTGAAACCAGTGCATTAATCTAAACTCACATTTGTTCTTAACATTTTGTGGAACATGAGATTTGTACAGCCATTCCCTCGTCCTATGACGTGCAACAGAGCAGTGGTCTTGTAACTTGTCTGGTCCCATATACTGTCCAAACTTGACTTTTTAGGTCTGTTTCTATCCGCAGTACTCTGCAGTATGGTCTTTGACAGAGAGTTATAGTAGAGGATATGCCTTTGTCGGGGAGTTTTTACGGTGCTGTTTAATTGCACAGAGGAGTTTTTGTCTGCCAGCATATACAACAGCTTCCTGCCTGATGTAGTATTTAGCTGAAGTTGCTCGTACAGGATATGGAAAAGCCGTCAGAAACATTTATTCTCAAACACCCGGATGTGTCATTCGACTTCTGCTGTCAGTGTTCCACTCTTGCAGTTACTCAGAAGAATAAATACCACCAGTGATCTGGAGAGTTGTGTCTTCCCTGAGAAGCTGACAGACCTGGTTGATGTAGTCTCTCAGTACATTAATATCAACAGCAAAATGCTGCATCAGTTGCAAAGAGGACACTGCCCCCTTGGAAGTATCTGTTTCTGTTTTTGAGCAGATGGTGGACAGAAGGACAAAGGAAGTACAGCTTTGCTTGTCTTCCCATGGTTGTATAGAAGAAGTCTGGAGGGTGGTGAGGGGAACTGCATGGTGTCTATCATTTTGGAGAGCTGCTTTGGCTCACTTAAAGTTGTAAGAGTTACTGTTCCTCAAGGGATCCCACAACTTTCATGGAAGACAGGGTCAACAGCTTTCTGAAAAAAAAATGAATTTGCAGTTGAGATTGTAGTGGTGTTGAAGCTGCTTTTCAATGGGCAGTCTAATGGTGAAAATCTGTTCACTTGTTCTCTTGTATGGCCTGAACTCTGCATGTTCATTAGCAAAAATGGCTAGTTTTTTTTTTTCTTTGAGTCCTTTCTACAGAATCATCAGCATTACCTTACAGGAGTGGCTAATTAAACTGACCTTCTTTTGTATGTTGATCTGTAGACTTCGTTATTTTCTTTGATCTTTTCTACAGGATCATCAGCATTACTGTACAGGAGTGGCTATTTAAACTGACCTTCTTTTGTTTGTTGATCTGTAGACTTTGTTTTTTTTTTTTGATCTTTTCTACAGAATCATCAGCATTACCTGACTGGAGTGGCTGATTAAACTGATTATCTTGCAGTTCTGACAGAGATGCAAATTTCTCTATTAGGCAGAAGTATTATTAGGGATTGTGCTCTGTCTTTTGGTCACTGCTTTGTTTCACTGGTTCTCTAAGTAATAGTTCTCAGTGCCTTGAAGCGTTCTGGCCCTCCCTACTTCAGTAGTTCTGCTGGCACATTATGCGCACATAGTGATTGTCTGTTTTTTTTTTGGGGACAGTTTTCTCTGCTTCTGAACATCCTTTGGTTCGCTGCTGGTTTGGATGGCCAGGTGCAGAATACTGATATGGGGTGTAGTTCTTTGCAATATCATTGTTGACTTTTCTGTTACTCATGCTTATACTGTGGGAGCCAACCATTTTTGTCTCATGTAAACTGTAGCCTTGAATTGCTGTGACTTATTATTATCTTCTGCAGTGCATACAAGACCGCCTTTTTGCTGCCTTCTTTCATTGTTGCTTCAATATTTTGCAAGGTTTGATTATTCATTTTTCATTGGCCTCTGCCATTTCCTATTCATGATCATCTTCACCATCGTGTGTTGGGGCACAGTTTCCATATTAATTTTCTTTTTCGTTTTTAGGATCCCCTCTTGAGTTGCATAGGTTCAGAGTATCATTGATGACTCATGGCTTGTCTTTGCTGTGTGTCACGACTCCTTTATCTGCCTGACAAAATTCGTCTTAAGATTGTTTGTGAGATTGTTGATATCATTCTGTAACAGGTAGGGTGTAACAGTCCTGCTGCCTGTATTTGCTTTGAAAATGTCCCATGCTTTTCCAAGCTGAATTTTATATATGACTTGTTTTGCTTGTGACTGTTCTTTCACTTTAAATGTGACTGTCAACAGCCGTAAAGGTTCTGGGTTTTGCTTTAAACCTGGACTTGAATCCAAGGGGAGTGAGGATGAAGATGGCCTGAGTGAGTGTTTAGCTGCTGGCAGACTCTTGAAGCTCATTTCATTGGTCTTTCCAGTCATAAAGCATCCATTCTTCCCACTCTTCATCTCGGCTAATTTTGGCATGTCAGTCTCATAGAACAAGAGGGAAGCTTTCTTCGGATATCTCCTGACAGCTCTCTGAGTTTTCGTAGAATTCTTCAATGGCTTCATTGTCATAGTCTTAAGTGAGAGTGTTTACTTGAATGGTGGTGATGTTTTGTTGACATGCTGAGCTGCACATAGCTATGACCCTGCTGGATGTTGCCGTGTGGTGGTAATGGGGTTCATTGTTTTTATATTCTACATGAACTGTATCCTGTCATGGTGTTCTGGTCGTTTGTACTAAACCAGATCTTCTGACGTTCGTTTGCGGTGGTCTCTGTAAATCCTGTCCATCTTACTTGAGCCAGGCATTGAATATAGTATCCATACCTGGAACATTTGTGGGTCAAGTCCTGCTCTTTTTGCTTGGAAAATGTGTTGTGAATGTTCCATTCTAAAGACAGTGTTCTCCTTTGGAAGTCTTAACACCCAAGTACCATGTGTTTCACTTTTACCCTGCAGCACAGCAGTGGAAAGGGTGTACCTTGGTAATGTTAGCTTTGTCTGAAAGGCAAGTTGCTGTCTGAGGGAATGACCTTCAGGGCAGTTCAGTGGACAGTGGAATCAATGCTTGGTCCTGCCTGCCACCTCTCCACGTTTTCGGCAGTGGAGGGTGTGGAAAGAATATGCTCCATGCAGGATTCAAACACTGGACTTTGGATCTCTCGGTTGCTTGGGCAGTAGCTTTCTGGACAAGGGTTTGAATGCTGGCCCAAGCATGAATTGGGTCTATGTCAGTAATATGAAAAAGAAATCTTGTGTGTCCACAGCACTGTGAAGGGAACTTTACCCTGCAGCACAGCAGTGGAAAGGGTGTGTACCTTGGTAATGTTAGCTTTGTCTGAAAGGCAAGTTGCTGTCTGAGGGAATGACCTTCAGGGCAGTTCAGTGGACAGTGGAATCAATGCTTGGTCCTGCCTGCCACCTCTCCACGTTTTCGGCAGTGGAGGGTGTGGAAAGAATATGCTCCATGCAGGATTCAAACACTGGACTTTGGATCTCTCGGTTGCTTGGGCAGTAGCTTTCTGGACAAGGGTTTGAATGCTGGCCCAAGCATGAATTGGGGTCTATGTCAGTAATATGAAAAAAAAATCTTGTGTGTCCACAGCACTGTGAAGGGATCGCTTAGTGTGTAATCTGACTTTGTTTCCCCACAGACCCAAATTTTTGCCTTAATTAAAAGGAAATGATGATAGTAGTTATTTGTGAAGGTACAGCAACTTGAAAAGTATTTTGTTGTGATATTCAGAGTTATGAAGTGAAAGATTTTAGAATTGGGGGCAAAGTGAAGAATATGATAAAGGTAAAGAAGGTTGCTTTTGCAGTTTAAAAAACAAGACTCTTTTTTGATATGTTGTAATGAGTCAGTAGATGTTGCCATGTAACCATCCTGAACAGAAAATGTTCCAGCTCCAGCACATAAAAATGTCTTTGCTAAATATGTTGCGGTATTAGATATATTCTCATTTGCCCAATTCATTCAATCTTTTTTTACGTGCATCATACTTTTTCCCTCATACTGGAACACTTTTTCTTTCTAAACAATTATAGTGGTGTGAAGACTTGTTTCAGAGGGTATCTGTCATGTTAGCAATTAATCAATCATTCATTTTTTCCTGATCCGTCCCTTTATTGCTATGTACATATGCAAATACGTATTATTTTGTTGCAGGACTGTCAAGTTCTGTTTGCTCGGTTCCAGTGTAGATATATTAGAAGTCACAAAAAATGGGTAGATAAAGAAAAGTGCTTGATCAGTGCAGTGTATTGCTGTGTGTTTTACAGAATTTCATATTATCTAACAAGGCAAAGCAATGTCAGTTTGACAAAAATCAGGGAAAAGGAAATCTTGGACCAAAATTGCAGTTGTTGAATTGTGGATTACTTTATCGTCACGGGCTGACAGAAAATAGAGGAAATCAGCACGAATATTCAACCCTCTGGAAATGTGCAATGATCTATGTCATTCTTGTTTTTACATTATTACTACTATTACTACTATTATTATTGTTGTTATTACTAGTTGATAAAAGTTTTTTTGTGTGTTCTCCAAAGAAAAAGAAAAGAGGATTTGGGCAAGGCATGTATGCAAAATAATATGAAAATAATTCTGTGCTGTATTTGAAATAAACACATTTTAGAACCCCCTCTCTCCCATTTATACACACACAGAAAAATTCCAAAGATATGCATGCTCTCTCTCTCTCTCTCTCTCTCTCTCTCTCTCTCTCTCTCTCTCTCTCTCAACAAAGATACGCATTTGTATGGAGTTTTTTTCAGTTTATAAAAACAGAAAAGCCATGAACGTCTCCTTGGCCAATTCAAACCTCCCATTCATGTATAAAAAAAGTGCTGGAAGATGATAATATAAGAATTTTTATTTTATTAATTAACTTAGCAGTAGAGAAATAAAAAGGACTTGTAAAGTGAATGTCTATACAGCATTACAAGAAGAAAAATTACCAGTATTCTCCTTGCACATTAGATAATTTATTGAGAATGACACCAGGAAGCACTTTTGTTATACATCCTTTCAGCATTTGTAATGTTAGTGATAGAGTAGGTGAATGTTGTATGTCTACTAGCCTGTGTGTCCTCCATTTGTCTGTAACTATTCTGCAGAAGAAATGTGGAAGTCCAAGCTTGTCTGAATATCTTTACTGAATGTAAATCTGTGTACTGTTAGAATTTTTCTACTCTTATTTGTTATATCTGTCTTTCCATGTGCACTTGATCTTTTCTTTGAAACTGGGACACCTTTTTTTATCTACAATATGTACAGCAGAGGGTAGACTTTTTTTCCAGAGGTTACAAATTGTTTCAGCGGTTACTCATTATTTTTCCCCTAATCCTTCTTCCAATCTGTGCTGACGTTTGACTGTTATGTACATAGAACATTATCTTTTTGCTTAGTTATATGATTGTCCTGATTCATTTGCAATATTCCCAAGGCCTGTGATAGTGTGAAACAATGCCTCTAGCAGTATTAAACTTTGGTCATTGTTTTCAATTTTTCTGTCATTGTCTTTAAAGTCTGGTGATTGTTGATAGAAAATGATGCAGGTTACTCCTTTACATGTATGCATGTATTTGTTTAGGATATTCTAGCTATCTTCAGTACCTGTCCAGTATGCTTTAGGTGTTGTTTAATATTTGTTTTGCATTTCTGTCACAGTGTGAAATTTGCCTGGATGTGAAATTTTCCTCGTTATGAGTCTACGGTAAACATTTTGTTACTGTTTGCATTTTGAAGAAACAAAGGAAGAAGGAAACAAACAAATGGGAGTGATCATCAGATTTTACTAACAGTCAAGGATATGCATGCATCGTTGATTGTTCCATTTGCTTCAGTTCATTATCATTCTACCCATTATTCTGTCTGCAGACCTCATATAGAACGAAAAGGAAGATGATTGTGGAAATATAATTGGTAGAGTTTGAAAAGAGAAGAATGTCAAACACTGAAAGAGTTGATTTGTGATAGAGAAAAGCAAATCTTATGTTTTGTGAAAATAGGTTTCATTTGGTGTGCAAATGCAAGTGATTTTGCCTGGTGTACCATCTGGGGTGGGGGTAGGGGTGTTGCTTGGTGCATATTGTAATGACATGCAACATATTTACACCCACATGTACATCAGCTTCCGCAAACTGCAAATTCTAATTTGTCTGCACTTTTATATAATTATATGACTGACATACGTATGTCATAGGTATTAGACTTGATTTTGAAAGTTTTATGACAGAACACATTCATTCAATTTTAAGATGATGTTAAGTGCCTAGTATATTTAAGATTGTTAATAGATTATAGGAATGGTTTTGTTTCTACTTTATTTTTAGCATGAGTTTTCAACTTTTTGAGATCTTTACCTTTTTGTTCTTGTTCAGTATTTCATCAACATAGATTATATGAGCAACATGTAGAGTAAAAATGCTTTTTGACATTAGTCATATGTAATGTCATGAAGTAGGATTCATACAAGTTAAAGTTGACTCAGCTTCAAATATTGGGAATCTTATATGTGGTAATATCTTTTGTTATTGCTTTTGTTTTGTCGTATATAAAAAAAAGTGACAGATCCAGATCAGTGCAACCATCGTTGTGTGTATATGTATATGTGTGTGTGTGTGTGTGTGTGTGTGTGTGTGTGTGTGTGTTGTTCACACCAAATTCTCAGCTTTTAATGCATATAAAATTTTGCCATAATTTTTTATTCCATTTCAATCCAGAGAATCGTTGTAAATAAAAGATAAACTGTTGATCTTTACTTGTATCAGTGAATTTTGCCCACAATCTAAACTTGATTAGATTTGATGCAGATAGGTATAGTCCAGTTTCAGTATAACTGGAAATATCCTTAATCACTGCACTCATCACTGCACTCTTTCCCAAGCATCTCTTTCCTGATCCCCACTACAAGATTAACCGAATCAGTTATTCTGTACGAATTCACCAATGAATATTGATATAACATTTCACTTTTTTTTTGCCCCCCCCAGTCACAGTAGTGGGTGTACATTCGTAAATCAAGAAATGCACAATAGATATGTTTCTTCCTTTCTTTAAAAAAAGGTGCATTTTTGTGCCCTCATGCCTGATGATGAAGAGGATGAAAATATTCTGCTACGGTGAATGTAATGTCACTGGTTGTAACTTCAGAGTCCTAGGACACAAGACCACCTTCTTCCCCTTCATGAACAGTATGCCTGCGTGTAGGATGGGCCATGGACCACAACTCCAGCAGAAACTGCTCTCTGTGATTTGTTGGAGTGGTGAATGTAGGGGCAGAGTCATCCCGTAGTGATGTAGTAGGCCCTTTATGGTTGTATAACATACATTGGTGAAACAATAATCGTGGATTTTCTTAAGTCCACAAAATGGTCAGATATTTGAATGAAAAATATTTCGTTCTCATATTTTAGCATGGCGTCTCTAGTAGCGTTTTGTGTTGATTGTGTTAGCCTCCATTGAAAGTTTTATCACATTTAAACAATTAAATCCTGGAATTTTTCCATTGAGAAACATTTTCTATGATAAAAGATAGTCTCCTACAGTAGAGCTGTTGTTAGTTCTAAAAAAAAAAAAAGAACACGTAAATAATGGCAGTCTCAAAAGTAGCAATTGATGTTATACTTTTCCTTACCAAAGAACACTTTTACTTTATCATTTAAAGTGGCAGATTATTCATATCGGAGTACATTTTCATTGTATCATTTTGAATAGTAAGAGTTTTCCTTAACAAAGCACAGTTTCATGACATCATTTTCAAATGTGTGGATTATTGAATGCTTCTTTCTTGAAGCATTGTCACTGCAGGTATAAAATAGGAAATAGTATTTTTCGGTTTCTTTTTCTTTGTCGATTAGGAAAAAATTTTTTTTATTTCCTGTCCTTTTCAGTAAATATTTGTATTTTAAGTATATGATCCAAGTGGAAATGGATATACAAAATCAAACTTTTGTTTTCTGTCATGGTATTTCTGATAAATGTTAATATATTTTTAATTTGCACACAACCAGACATCACTGATGCATGAAATGAATCTTTTATTAAGCAAAGAGAAGCTTGCTGTATTTTCCATTGGTTTATGCATTAAATAGTTGGATTTTAAAGCAGCATGCTGCATGTTATTCTTATCATGATTAAGTGATTTTTCATTTTACAGTTGGTTCTTTGTTATACTCAGCTCTTAAGTTTATTTTAAGAATTATGATATTTGAAGAATATGTGCCTTTCTTTTTGCTTTCCTTTTCTGAGATGATTATATTTATCTTTGATATGATCAGAAAGCTATTACTGCTGATCTGTGTTTTTATGTTCTATTTAATTTTGCGTTATATATAAAAGAAGGGTGTATATTGATTTTTGCTTATATTATACATTCTAGAATCTGATTTAGGGTGCTTTTATGTGTGTGTGTGTGTGTGTGTGTGTGTGAGTGTGAGAGAGAGAGAGAGGGGGGGGGGGGGGGGAGAAAGAGAGAGAGAGAGAGACAAACAACTGTCAACACACTCATTGACGTAATTAAATGAGAGACATATTTAACAAATGTACAAAAACCTTCAAAATCCTCACATGACTGTTACACCAAACATAAATGTTTTGAAATCTTGAAGGGTTTACTGGATTTAGAGGATTTGTGTTATGTTCTGTTTTTTGTGATTTCTTTTTTTTGTTTTGTCTACTAAAAGACCTGGTGTGTATTTGCAGTGTTTCCTGTGATTACAAGGTTTTAGACTTGCATAAGATTGAGTCTGGTTCACTGTCATTGTACCCCTTTTGTTGCTAGACAGCATCTGTGTTCAAGAAATATGTGACTCGATCTGGTAAGGCATACTTCTCTGCTCCCACTCCCTGGGTTATGGCAAGCTCTTTTCAGTCCCCTCAGCAAATAATACCCACCCTCTTTCACTGTTTGCCCTGTCTCAGCTTATCCGCACTGTTTCCTGGAAGGTGGTCGTGAAGAGCTTGATGTCGTCACATGTCTCTACCACTTGAAGTCGTTGGCTTTCCTCTCCTCCTCACTGTGGTCAGCAGGTCTCTGCGTCGAGTGTCACGTGTTGCCTGTGGTTCTGTTAGACTTGGTTTTTGTGACATGCACAGTGTAGGAGATACGGAGTACTCTTCTGAATCACCTCATCTCTACAGCTTAGATCTGTCTTTGCAGTTTTGCTGTAAGAGTCCACAATCATTATTGATTTTTACTTTGGAATTGCAAGTAAAAGAGCAAACACTGTCCAAGATGCATACATTTAAGGGATGTAAAATGTGTTGGTTGTACACGCAAAAAGTAGTTTCCTATTGTTGGTTGAGCTGTTGACATGATGAAGGTGCAGATTCGTTTCTGTCACACCAATGACTGCGACACTGAAGAAAAAGTGTTGGTTGTGCACATAAAAAAGTAGTTTCTCTACTATTGACCTGAGGGACTGATATGGTGCCAGTGCGGTTACTTGTAGGCCTATAGCAAGTAGACAGCAGGTGGGAAAGTTAAAAAAAAAACAACAACAAAACAAAAAACTCAATGCAGTTCTTTCTTCACTAGAAGCGCAGGCTTCCTCTGGCAAAAACTGCCCCTGGGTGCGTTCAGACGAATGCAAGAGTTACACTGACTAGGCAGACCAGCAGACACATGGAATTGGACAGGCCAGGTCTGCATACAAAACAGAGACTGACAGACAACAACAACAACACAACAACAAAAAGCCTTCAGAATCTAACCTCGATTCGGATGAATGTATTTAAGCATTTCTTTTCTTCTGATGATGGCCGATTGAATGCTGTTAGATAAACTGGATGACAAAGAACAAAAATAGCTTACCGGCATCTTCTTACTTATTGGCCAAGTTGGTCGGTAACAGATGCTCTGCAAGTGAGCGATACCGGCTTCCCACACCGTGCCCAATATCAGCAAATTATCAGGGACTATCTGATAACTTCATGGAGAAAAAAAGAAAGAGATCATGAGAAATCGCGCATACCCCGAGCATCTCTGGTGGCTACCCTTGCCATCAGACTACCGACGCAGTAGTAGGACACGGGGTTTGTTGTGTTTCTTTTTTTTTTTTTTTTTAATTTTTTTTTTAGCTATGTGAAATGGAAAAAGAGGCTTCGTGTTTCCAAGGAAACCACTGTTCAAAATGGAAAGCACAAACATCAAACTCTGAAGTATTTTATATGGTCTCAGAGATGGAGATAGAAACTGACTGCCAAATCAATCGCCCGTCTTTATGTTACACTCTCTAGAATCAAAGCTGAGCCAAACTGAAGGTAACGGAACATTAAGCCAGTTGCTTTCTGATTACTGTTGATAATTTTAAAGTGCAAACCGTGTCTTAAATCCTTTCTTTGTCACTTGTTTACAGTTTTAACTAAAGGGTAGTGCACACAAATTGATTCCAATTTAGAAAGTCTGGAACATACCATCTGAAATTGGACACCTTTTGAAAACAGCACACACACAAAATCAGTAGAAAGATTATTTCATCGGTTATCAATGGGATTTGTCCACAAGACTGATCCGTAGTGAGTTTCGTCCTCGATTATTTGTCACTGGCGGCATTTCATCCCTAGCATTTGGTCCTGGCAATACTTCGTCCACAATTTTTGGTCCCCAGAGCCTTTTTGTCTCCTACACTTGCCCTTTGCGACATTTCATCCCTAATATTTGTTCTGTGGTCGCATCCGTTTACGTCATCCCCAATACTGATTCGGTCCTTTGGCGACATTTTGTCCATAAAATTTGGTCCCTGCGACAGTTTGCCCCATATACTTTACGGTATTTCGTGCCGAATATTTTGCTCCTGGCGACGTTTTGTCCCCAGCATTTATCGTTGAGGACTTTTGCCTCCAACGTTTGCTCCGCAGCGACATTTTGCCTCCATGGTCAATAGCCTACTCAGCACACTTCTCTGATCTAGGTATTTTTCACACATTCTTGACAATTAGGCTACAACTGCATTCTTAACAAAATGCTATTCTTATAAGACTGATCTATCATGCGTTCTCAAGATTTATCACAGCACATGTAGCTGATTTTACTACACGCTTTACATCAGTTATCAATTTCGCTGTGCATTCTAAAATCGGTCATTTTCCAATTGGCCGCAGTCTGCAGCTCAGGGGTATGGGAAGGTACTAGAATATCAAAACAAGGTGACAAATGACATACACATACTCTTACGCTCGCACGCATGCGCGTGGGCGCGCGTGGGAAATGGTTGCTGAGGTAACCTGTTGTCAATTCTTTCAGGCCATCTTGACCTGGGAAGGAAAAACAAAGATATAGTGGGAAAGACTGTAAAGCTGGATGGATTTCAATGAAAAAGGTCTTTCAAAGTGGACGCCAGACCATCACAACGGCTGTGAGAGCTTTGACTTGCAAACCCAACATCATCAGAACAAACCATCCGAGCCATTATCGACTTCAAAATTAATGTGGACTAGTCATGTATGTCGTTGATTCTTACTGTTGGAATTGCGGCCAAATTACTGGTTCCATTTTTTGACACGTGGTCCTCAAAGAGGCACATGAATTGTTGCATACATGTGCCTTTTGTTGACCCAATGTGTATGCACCACACACACACACACACACACACACACACACAAACATGCATGCACGCACACTTATAGACACACATACACAATGCGCGTGCACGCGCGCATACACATACAGAGAGAGAGAGAGAGAGAGAGAATGTACGTATTACACATGACTTCGTTTTCTCCTCTCTTTCCCACCCTCTTTAAATGTCAGTTCTTTTATCTCCCCCCACCCCCCCACCCCCCCTTTCCTTTTTTTCTTGGTTTTATCTTTGCTTCCTCTAGGGTATCTTCATTTGCATGATGTTTTTTTAAGTCCTTTTCTACATAGTTTTTTTTTTTTTTATTATTATTATGGATGACTCAATATAAAAAAAGAGAGAAAATTTACTGCTTATTCAGTGTTCAATCTAGAAATAAAATTCTGACGTGATACCTAAACACCCAAGTTTTGCTTTTTTTAAAGTTCAGATAATTGATGTTTTTTTTTGTTTTGTTTTTTTAATTTACAGCAAGTATTACCTCTGGTTCTTGTGTTCATCTAATCTGTTAAAGAAATTAATTCTTACTTTGATGAATCCATTCTTCAGATATTTCTTTGGAAAGTTTTGTAACATAAGATGTATTTTTTCTTTAATTTTGTTTGTCTTTATTAAACGTGCGAGCACGCACGAGCGCGCGCGCGCACGCACGCACGAACGCGCACGCACGCACGCACGCTCGCACGCACGCGCGCGCGCGCGCGCGCGCACACACACACACACACAGAGGACATCTGCAACCGTAAGAGGGAAGATTACTGCTGTGCCCTAACCCTCCGCCTTCACGCTCCTGCCCTCCCCCCTCCTCCCCCCCCCCCCCCCCCCCCCCCCCCACACACACACACACAGATTATCTAATCAGGACCGGATTATATTACTATAATGAACGAAACGGACGAGGCAATATCAGATCATACTGGATTTAATGAAACTGGGCCAGTCTGCACTGAACCGGAGTCGACGAGACCAGTAATTTTCGTAATCAAATGCTCTTTCACACGACGTTCTGAAATATATGGGTAAAACATTGTTTTTTTTCTTCTTCTTCACACTTGGTTAGAAAAAGGGATTGAAAACCTGACAGACACAGTGCACAGAACTGAAAATGAATCCTAGATTTAGACGCATTTTCTTTAGTTTTGAACAAGTACAAAGCATTTATTTTTATATAATGCCCTCTGTCATGCAGTCCCCAAGATCTTGGCTACGATGGATACAAGAAGGTAAACTGATTGACTGAGTTTGTTGTAGTACAAGCACCGCGTTTACTACAAAACCAAAAGAAATGAAGAAACTACCACATACTTAACATGATGAAGCAGTTTAAGAGAGCACATGCATGCCTGTAAGTTTTGGCAAAGAAAATTCAATATTGATTTAAATAGAAACTCTTGGATATTGCCGAGATTTTTTTTTCTTTTTTTTTTTTTTTTTTTTTTTTTTTTTTTTTTTTTTTAGAAATGCGTCTTCGCGAACTACAATCGAAAATTAATCTATCGGTTAACAGGTTCTTTAGATTTCTTTCAAATGCCGTTACCATCCGGGTCTTTTTTCTGCGGGGGGGATGGAGTGGAAGGGGGAGAAAATCCCAGCCATGAGATTTGGTTCCTTGGACCTTGTACTGATTCTGGCTTGATAATTAAACGCCACAAGCAAAATAAAAACAAACAACAACAACAACAACAACAACAACAACAACAACAACAACAACAACACACACACACACACACACACACACACACACACACACACACACACACACACACACACAGGCTGAAGTCTGCATACACCGATTGACTGAAAGCAGTTTATTGTCACACTAACCCTAAAGTGCTACTGACGTTCAATGAAATGAAAATAAACTGTAGTCAAACGTTTCTTTGCAAAAAATTGAAACAATTCTACACATGCGTTCGCACAAGTACTCACACACATACACATCATCTGTATTTATACACACATCCACACATACACAAAAACGTACAGATTAAAAAAAAAAAAAAAAAAAAGATGCAAATGATATAAACGTACTCCCAGTTTATCTTGAATACGCGTGCACATGTCAAGAGTATTACTATGAAAATACCCATGAGCTGCCAGTCAGCTATTAGATGTACCATATTTCATCCAGATCGGACAATATGTCAAGAAAAACGGTTTTTTAACGGTTAAGTTTTGAAACACTATATGGAAGTGCCATTTGTGTGTGATAACCTTTCTATATACCAAATTTCATTGAAACCCATCAATATATAAAAAAATAACGGCAAAATAACGGTTTACCGATGTACACTTTTGAAACTATTATTTTAGTCCTCACTGGGCTGAAGCCTGTGTACATACCAAATTTCATCCAAATCGAACATGTCAAGAATAACGGTTTTTAACGGTCAAATTTTGAAACACTGTATAGAAATGCCATTTCTGTGTGACAACCTTTCTATGTAGGCCTACCAAATTTCATTAAAATCCACCTATATATAAGAACTAACGGCAAAATAACGGTTTTTTACGGTTGTTTAATCGACTTTCAGCATTACATCACCTACTTATGGAAAGAGGCTCCGATTTGTCACAAGATCATCCAAACCGCTTATAAATCGGCCACGTACTTTCTGAGATATTCCATAAAGAAGAAAAACCGTTTGAGGCCGTTTATAGCCGTTAGAACGAGAAGACCAAGATAGTTCTTCTTGGAGTCGCATAGCTGTACCTTCAAACAATCAGGGAGAGAAGGGGAATGGGGGAGGATTAGACAGACGGCATAGCACTGAAGACAAGCCAAAAATACACATATGCACATGCAAAAAGGACGCAGAATAATTCTTATTTCAAAAAACGATGCCATAGAGACAAGTAACTTTTCGACAAATACTCATGTCTTCGTCAGGCATTACAAAACAACACTCCCTGGATTACAGTCTGCATGGAAAGGTTATTGCCTGGTGACTGAAATCTTGGAACTATTGCTGTTTGTAAACTCTAAATAAGAAATCATACTTTTGTCTGTTTGGTATTGCATATTGAAACAAGCGCTACTCTGCATACGCGCGCGCATGTGTATGTGTGTGTGTGTGTATGTGTGTGTGTGTGTGTGTGTGTGTGTGTGGGGGGGGGGGGGGGGGGGGGTGTTCGCGAGCGCGCGTGCATGCACGTGTGTGTGTGTGTGTGTGTGTGTGTGTGTGTGTGTGTGTGTGCTTGCTTGCGTGCGCGCGCGCGCGCACGTGTGTGTGTGTGTGTGTGTGTGTGTGTGTGTGTGTGTGTGTGTGTGTGTGTGTGTGTGTTGAACAAAAGCGCGAACCATATTTGGCAGAACGTGTACAGTTCCTAAAAATATCAGGAGAAACACGTTGTGTCGCCGTCTTGGAGATAAAGTGAGTTGTGAAAAAACAAAAAAAAAAAAAAAAAAAAAGCGCAGCGTATTTCAGGAACGATTTGATTGGAATCGGTGCTGGGTCTCAGAGCTGTAGAGACATGCAGTCCAAGTTTGATGGGTTCTCACCAGCCAAAAGCACGCTCATGTCTTTGGACACCACACAAATTCGTCCAAACGTTAAAGATTCCAGAGCTTGAAAGAAGAAGATGAAGAAGAAGATCACTAAAGCTTGATCAAGCTTATTAGTTTTAAGACACCTGCACCCCCCCCCCCCCCCCCCCCCCCCCCCCCCCCCCCCTCGTTCACCCGGCCCACCGTTTCATAATGAAAATGCTTACAGATTTACTTGTCCGTCTTTTGTGTGTGTGTGTGTGTGTGTGTGTGTGGGGGGGGGGGGGGGGGGGGGGGGGGGGGAGGGAGGGGGCGTGCATGCGTGCGCGCGTGCGTACGTGCGTGTATTCATGCGTGCATGGTATGTGTGTATACAGACTACGCACCGTGTTAGATGATATTACCTGTGAAGATTACTCTGATTTTGGTGACAAGAAAGGGGTGGCAAGGAAAGCACCCGGAACACAGTAAGCTTATTGATATTCCTGTCATGATATATACAACATTCAGAAAAGTTATATGGATAGATCACATTGACTTCATCATATTTCAGCTTATAAACTTACTGTTTTCATCAATGTCACCAAATGATAACACAGTCACCGTTCACTTTAGGATTAATCTCATATTTGCATATGATTGCGTCATTATTCACTTAATCTAACGTTTTCTAATGACTGTGTTCTTTTTGACTGATATTCTTAACGATTGTGTAACTGTTCACTCAGTTTGGCGTATCTGACGATTCTATTACCATTCATAAAGCTAAGTTTCTCAACGATTCTGTCACTGCTCACTTTAGTTGACATTTTCGAACGATTTGACCTGACATTTCCTGTGGAGTTTCACGACCGATAATTGCCTCTGTACCTTTCTGTTGTAAGTTATGTTTCTTGTCACTTATGTATGTATGTATGTATATATATATATATATATATATATATATATATATATATATATATATATATATATATATATATATATATATATACATATACATATCCAAAATAAAAAAAAAGCAAAGAACAACAAGAACAACAAGTATCGTGGTTGTACTTGAAATTTTCGGCTTTATTTGCCTTCTTCAGCAAATGACATCCTCCCTGAGTGCCAGCAGGTAAGGTAGTGAGGGAAGAGACGTAAATATTTCAACATTTCAATATGACGTAATATAAAACAAATTACGTACAAGAATGATACGTAACTCGACAGGCGTGTCACAGGTAGTAATTTGATGAATGAAAGCTCTGTGTGTGTGTGTGTGTGTGTCAGCGTGTGTGTGTGTGTGAATGTGTGTGTGTGTGTGTGTGTGTGTGTGCGCGCGCGCTTGTGTGTGTGTGTGTGTGTGCGCGTATGTGTGTGTGTGTGTGAGCGCGTAGTCGTAAATTTAGTGTCTATTCACGTTATGTGGTCTACACACACAAAAAAAAGAACGCAGCAGCACTTACAAAAAAAAGTAACATCCAGTAAAGATACAACATCTGCATATCTTTACAGATATGTAGATATATGCGTGTGTATGTATATCAGTTTATTCTTCTTTTCTTCACTCTTTTAGCCTTTCCTGGGATGAGTTATTCAGTAAGTGAGTAGGTGTCGGTGGAACTTTTTCTCTATGTACACATGTGTATCAGTGTAGTCCCTCACCTGCGTTCTTTGAAAATGGGTACAGAATGCGTGTTGACAGACTCATTTTAGCCAGTAGCTACCTTTTTCCCCTGTAAACTATGTACGATAAAACAGTCTGAATTTCATCACAGTGTTACCAGTTTTAGTCAAAACGTAGCGAAAATAACACAGAAATATTTATCAGATGAAGCAAGGTTAGGGAGACTTGCTGAACCGGTTGGTATGGCCACAGACAACAGTCTGTTGGTATCGTCATTGGTGTCCGATACACGCTGACAGTACAGTTCGCTTGGTGCTCTTTCTCTTCCGTTTTCCATGAAACACGAACTAGATCTTAGCTCACGAGTCCATCATTTCGATGCTGCTTGTTTTCAAGTATTCTGCTATTTGACTGGTGCTCTCAGACAACAGGTTGTCGGTGGAAGCAGCGGCAGTGTGCAATTGGAGGGCGGCTATGGCTGATGGTCAATGGTGCTTGAAGCAGGGGGCTGAAAGGGAACGGCCGCATCTGGCTGAAGAGTTTGCACTGAAGGAGTTGTGCCCCGCTGCTGTCCCGGCACCCTCGGCATCCTCGTGGTGGTGATGAGACCAGTGTTAGGGGCGGTCTTCACTGACTCGGCGCCTACCGACGTGTTGGTGACGGGCTGAAGCAGCGTCCCTGAGATCATGCTGCTGGTTGAAGTCACGCTAGTTCTGCCGGCCTGCCCTGCGGTCTGCGCGGCTGTCTCTTGACCTGTCTGGTGCGAGGTAAGAGCAGACGATGCGGTTAAGGACGCTGTTTCCGGCCTTCCAACGGGGTGATGTGCTGGATGACGTCACGAGGGCAAACAGTGCTCGGTCGGAGTTTGACGTTCTGCATCGGTCGGAGGAGCACGTTTTGCCGTTGCCTTAAGGCGCCTGGAACTCCATTCTGTGGCTGGGTGGTGGTGACCACCTGGCTGGATGCTTGCCGGCTGGTGCTCTGTTGGAGGACAGAGGAAGTGTGGTCACTACTGACATTCCTTTTGCTGAGGGCGGCCATGGGGGCTGAGGAAGTGACGTAACGCACCATCTCAGCTGGTCTTGAAGATGAGATCTGTGAAGTTGTATTCTGCCCGACTGTCTGCATCGGCTGCTGGACTGTGCTAGCATCTGTGATTGTGACCGGCACGGAATGCTCGTCGCGCTCTCTAGGAACTGAACAATGTTCTGAATGCAACGAGAGTCGTCTTGGGTTTGCCAGGGTGTCCAGGCCCTTTCTGATATGCTGTCCTGTTGAGGTCCAGGTCCTTAACGATTCAGACACCGTCACGTTTTCTTGCTTTATCCCTGTCAATCCAGTCTGCCCATCAGCATTCATGAAGCCGTTCTGGTCGTATTCTGTGTCCAGCAGCTCTTGCTTTATGGGCACCTCGTCTTCACTTATAGGCTTCAGCTCATAGCCATGTCCCGTGTCTTTCACATGGGTTTTTCAAAATAGACAGTAAATCCTCAGTCGTATCCAGTTTTTGCTCAGATTTGTGGCTTGCTTCTTGCTCCTGTGCTTGAGATGAGAACGAAGAGGACCTAATCATCTCAGTATTCATGTTGCTTTGAGGTTCCCCTTCTTGCTGGAAAGCCACCCCCTGAGACTGGGCATTTAGAGAGGTGGCAGGCTGTGGTGTTCGGACCGGCATCGACTCTGTTGGTGAAGTCTGGCAGCAGCTGCTCTTTGGGCCCTCAGTCTGCTCATCACTTTCACGTAATTTTCATTGTCCAGAGTCAGGATCTGACAGTTCCCGTCCTTTCTACGCACTCTGAGGTAATGTAGCCGGCGAGAATCTGGCGTGACTTGTGTCATTCCCGGGGACGTTGATGCTGGCAGTGATGTCCCAGTGCTGGATCTGTTGACTCTCTGACAAAGTCTGGAGCATGGTTGTGGACGTGTTCTGAAGCGGGTGGACCGGACTGATACTTGGGGCAGGGCTGGCGCAGGAACTGGTGCTGGGGGCCGATTCACTGAAGGAGGGAGACGGGGGATTGGAGGGCTGCAGGAGATGGTCCAGGTTGTACGGGGGCTTGAAGAAAGGAAGCGCGCAACCATGCTGCCGATGTTGCTCGATTTCTTTCTGGTACTGTCTGCACTTGCGGATCAGTTCATCGCGCTGCTTGGACAGTTGGCAGTTTTTTCTCCAGCTCCCCGTTTGTCTGCAACAAGAACACAGAATGTTCTTCACCGTTACACGCAAAGTGGTTGGCAACATAGATAGCGTCATTCATGTTGGGAAGAAACACACGACATTCGTATTTGGGGGTATGATTTCATCTGATGATACAGTACTATGCAAATTGAGTTCATTGGTACGCGTTAGAATGATTTTGGGGACACTCGGGGAATAATCACATAAGATCCTATGGGTGGCAAGAATTCTTTATTCTTGCATGTTACCTTTGAGTTTCAGAACTGACACTTTGAAATTTAAATAACGAAGGGCATGACAGCAGTCTTACCCACATAAAAGACTGTAAAAAGAAGTGTGGCTTCAGGATTATCTCCCCGGACGCTCTTTGGGAAAATGGCAGCACCACATCGATTTTCATGTCCAAAATAAACATATTTACAGCCTGAATGTAGCCTGCTTGTGAAAATAAACCCCCTTTCATATTTTACAATGCTGCTAATAACTAGACCATTAAGTAGGCCGAAAAACATGTGGAAACACCGTTTTTCAGATAACAATATCAGGTGGGCCCACTGCTGTCAGTCACCTGTATTGGCAGGGGGCGGACTATTCCAGTCCGTGTATGCCACCTCAGGGCTCGTGCCGCTGCAAGTTTAGCCACAATCGCTACGGTCTAATTCCTCGCAGTAAGCACATCGACAAGGCAACCCAGCGCACTGCACGATGAGAATCGCACTGACAACCACTGAAGGCGGCAGGAGAGGGGGTGGGGGGGGGGGGGGGGGGGGGGGGGGGGGGGAGGAAAGGAGGAATTACACACACACACGCGCGCGCGCGCGCGCGCGCGCGTGCTCTGTGTGTGTGTGTGTGTGTGTGTGTGTGTGTGGTGTGCGCGCGCGCGCGCGCGCACGCATGCATGAACTGACAAAAATTTTGATGTTTCGAATATAAAACTGAATAAAGATGATAATAACGAGCAAGGTATCAAAAGACCTAAACGGTTGAACAGAGAATGCAATGAGTGAACCCATTGGTAATGAAGATCATGTTATTATGGAAGGTTCAAGTTCCCTCAGATGACAACAGCCTGTTAATCCATATCACAATATCACAATGAAAACTATAATTATATCACTTTGAAGAAGTTTGTTTGGAGGAAAAGGAAAAACAAAAACTGGTTGAAAAATTCACTGAAAAAAATTGTGATAGTATACAATTAAGGAACGTCCATAAATGGGCTATATTTCGGTTGTAATTTTAATTTCAAGCAAGGAATGTATCAAACAGACATAGATTAGCCTATAGCTTCTTAAGTTTAGACACTGTTTGTTAAGGGCTTTTTTTTTCCTTTTTTTTTTTTTTTTTGTTTGGTTTTGCCTTGGATGGGTAGTGAGGTGTGGGATTAGGGTGGGTTGGGAGAAAATGCATTGCTTCTTTCTTGGTCTTAAACCGTCTTTGTTTAATAAGATCCAGCTGTAACGTAGCCATATAAATCCGACAGATTTCCTACATTCTGTCCCCTTAAACATTAACATCTCTTATGAAAGCAAAGTCTGTTGACATGTCTATAAACATTGCACATTGCTGGTTTGTTTCTAAACAAGTCTACTTATGTTTGACTTCTGTTGAAAGTATGTAGTTTCGGTTTCATTTATCTTTAGCAAACGGACCGATCTTTTTAGAAAGTGAAAGTACCTTATCAGATATAAAACACATGAATTACATTGTTTTCCTTGACATCTCTCTCTCTCTCTCTCTCTCTCTCTCTCTCTCTCTCTCTCTCTCTCTCTGTGGTGACCACAGAAGAACACATACTGAGTGTCAAAGGTTAGCAAGGCAGCAATTGTTATACAGATCCAAGATTCGGGGGTTTCCTTTGCACGGTAGAGGGCGATATGCTAATGAATTATACGACGCAAATGTAGGAAGGTCTCCACTGTATATGTATACGAAAATACAATGAGGAAATGAAATAGAAAACATGTGTTTTGCATGCTAGTATCAACAGCATTCATATCATGAGTTTTAAAATAATAATATATACTTACATTATGTTCATAAGGAAGAACGTACTAAGAAGCATTAATGTATAATTAAGATAGAAATTCTGCATGTACATACTGTCATGGAAGAATGTTTTGTTGCAGTCATGGTAATTTTTGTTCTAACTATATAAAATTGATTTAGTTCTTGTTGCGTACTCATGTGAATAGGCTGATGGCCTCACATTAAAGTCACGAGTCCTCACCCGAATCACATTGAATGGGATTTGAAGAATAAAAAAACGATAAACTCTTATCACCACACGCCTGTTTTCTTTTCTCTTTGGGGTGGGTAAGAAATGTATCAGATCAAAAAAGTCTTTTCTCAAAACATAAGAGCTAAATTCACTTACACTCCTATGTCATCTATTCCATGCTAAGGCTCCTTGGGGACAGCAACACATAACTGTCACAAAAAGATCGGAAAGCGGAAGCTACTCACCCGTTTGAGGTCTTCAGTCTGCTTCTGCTTCTTGTCCCGGCATCGTTTGGCCGCCTCTCGGTTCTTTTGTCTCTTCATTTCTCTGTCTTCGTCCTGGTCTGTAGCCTGAACATCAACCAAACATTCATGCAGTTTCTTTTTCGGACAACAAGTCAACAGGAACGACCGCTTACTACTACTACTACTACTGCTACTAATGCTGCTGCTGCTGCTACTGCTGCTGCTGCTGCTGCTGCTGCTGCTATTGCTGCTGCTGCTACCACTGCTATTACTACTACTACTACTACTACTGCTGCTGCTGCTGCTGCTGCTGCTGCTGCTGCTGCTGCCGATGATGATGATGAAGATGGCGTTGATGGGGATGGTCATGATGATGATGATGAAGCCGATGAAGATGATGATGATGATAGTGATGATGATGATGACTGATGATGATGATGATGATGATGATGATGATGATGATAGTGATGATGATGATGATGACGATGATGGTGATGATGATAACGACGGTGATGATGATGATGATGATGATGATGATGGTGATGATGATGATGATGATGATGATGATGATGATGCGATGTTGCTTGAATTTTCCATGATAAGAGATGAAATGAACATTGACACCGAAAAGTCGGTGTTTTTTTAAAACATTGAAAGTTTTCTTTTGAGTATTGTAACTTTTCACCCAGAAGACACAGATTTACTTTTCAAGTTTTACTGTTACACCATGTTCAATTGGTTAATTAAAAACAAAATGGTTAATAAACACACACACACACACACACACACACACACACACACACACACACACACACACACACACACACACACACACACACCACGCATACATTTTTAAACGCGGAAGTTAATGCTCGTGCCGTTGACTTGTGCTTTTGGACGTCTTTGATCTAGGTTGCAGTCATGCACTAAGACGTGCGCCACACCCGATTTTCTTCTCTCTCTCTTCTCTCTCTCTCTCTCTCTCTCTCTCTCTCTCTCTCTCTGTGTGTGTGTGTGTGTGTGTGTGTGTGTGTGGTGTGTGGTGTGTGTGTGTGTGTGCCGCGCGCGCGCGCGCGTGTGTGCGTGTGCGTGTGTGTGTGTGTGTGTGTGTGTGAGTGAGTGTGTGTGTGTGTTGTGTGTGTGTGTGTGTGTGTTGTGTGTGTGTGTGTGTGTGTGTGAGAGAGAGAAGTGAGTAAGTGTGTGTGTGTGTGTGTGTGTGTGTGTGTGTGTGTGTGTGTGTGTGTGTGTGTGTGTGTGTGTGTGTGTGGCGCTCTGCAGTTTAGTAGTGGGGGAAAACAAGTACAGGCGAACAATTCTTCCGTCATTACATTAATAACCTGGCAAAGATTTTTAATGAAACAAGAACAAAACAAAACAAACAAAGAGAGAGAGAGAGAGAGAGAGAGAGAGAGAGAGAGAGAGAGAGAGAGAGAGAGAGAGAGAGAGAGAGAGAGAGAAAGGTGGGGTGGGGGAACGTGAGGGAGAAAGAAGAAAATGAGAACACAAAGTCAGAGAAATACATTACAACTCTTAAACCCTTCACAAACAGCATGTGGGAACCATTGTCATCCCTTCTGAAGACAGACAATTCATGTCGCCTGCACCTAGGCCTTTCGTCCGCTGGATCGGACTCATCAGGGAGACATGGCTGATTGTGCCTGTGCTGCCTTGGCATCAAATTGAGATACACCACAGTTTATAATTCTGTGATGTTCTTACCACCAAGCTTTAAAAAAAAACAACAAACTCAACAGCACCCCCCAAAGCAGCCAGCGAAGGGTAGAAAAGTAAAGCAAAAAGAAAGTGTGGTAAGGAATAAGCTGCTGAAAAACTAAAATAATTATACAAACAGAAGAAAATGTAGGGAAAATCTCTGAGCCTATGCTTGAGGATCCCTTAATTGTCGACCATTGCTTAGTAACAAGGATTGTTCTGGAAGCTAGAAGTTCACTTCTAGAGTGAACTCCGCATTGGTTACACCAAGGAAAGAGTGGATTACTTATTTTTCAACTGAAACAAAGTCTTTAAAGAATTCACTTACAATTTTGTTTAAGAGCAAAATTATAAACACACATCATCAGCTTTTTCTGTTGAAAGAAGTACTAACTTTCCACGGAAAAAGTTAGCCTTTCTGTTATTATTCTTTTCTTTTCTTTCTCTCTTTCTTTCCTTCCGCCTGTCTGTCTGCCTTTCTTTCTTCTCTTCATTTTTTCTTTCTTCTTTTTCTTTTGTTTTTGAAATACCAAGTTGAAAGGTATTCCATGTAGACTCTACCATTTTGTTGAAAGTCAGAATCAAAAGATCATACTGACTATTCCTGAGAGACAAAATGGGTATTAGAAAACAAACACACAGACAAACAAACAAAGTGACACTGACCTTTCTCTTTCGCTGGGGAGTGTTGGGAGTGTTGTACTGGTCACTGCCGCCGCTGCTGTCCTCTTCCTCTTCGCTCCGAACCGATGTGGATGAACTCTGAGAATCCATGGAGGTTTGGTCAGCACCGTCCAACTTCTGCTCCCTCACCACTAGACACACACACACACACACACACACCACACACACACACACACACACACACACACACACACACATATATATTTCTACAATCTGAGACATAAGAGCAAGCTTTGTTTATAATTCAATATTTCTTGCAGTCATTGCAACACCTAGCTGCTCTGTAAGTTGCTGGAATGGTGCTCGGTACTTATCCTAGGAATTTATTGTTTTATTTTATATATATATATATATATATATATATATATATATATATATATATATATATATATATATATATAAGCGTGAGCACTCTCCGCCCGTTTGTTAAAAAGATAGGGAGACTGTAGTATGACATCTGGAAGACGGTTTGCAGCTAACACCATTTCTTTATCCTCTTCCGCAGGATTACATGCAGCTGCGAGTCGTTTCATTGCTTTTGTCTTCGGACAACCATAATCCAGACAATTTTAGATCGATAGTTTGTTTGTTTTGTTTGCGGTAAGATGAAAATGATATTAATATTAGCCATACCCAGAGAATTTCTGTTCGATTGTTTGCTTGTTTTAAAAATTTAGATAGGGTGAGAATGTTATCAATATTTGTTTGATCATTTGTTTCCTTGTTTGTTTTAGATAAGATGAGAATGTTAGCAGGCGGTCTATTAGTTGCTGGCTCTTTCATATATTTTGGAGGGGTTTTTGTGTGTCTTTTTTTTCCTTTTTTTTTTTTTTTTTTCTTTTTTTTTTTTTAGATTTTGGAAAGGGAATCAAGAGAAGATGCGTGCTGATGATAAAGCGGAAAAGACGGTGCTTTGCTTCGTAATAAATAGCTAGGAATCAGCAGCAGCTTCTCTCTCTCTGTCTCTCTCTGTCTGTCTGTCTGTCTCTCTCTCTCTCTCTCTCTCTCTCTCTCTCTCTCTCTTTCTCTCTCTCTCTCTCTCTCTCTCTCTCTCTCTCTCTCTCTCTCTCTCTCTCTCTCTCTCTCTCTCTCTCTTAAGCAATGGTAATTCCCGTTTCCCGTTTCCCGTTTTAATTATTGGTTCTGAGATTTAGGGATACGGGAATTTCCGGTTCTTTTCATGGCATGGTAATTACTGTTATGATTTATGGCTATGAAATTTTGGAGTGTGGGGAGTTTGGGATCTCTCTCAAGCAATGTAATGATCGTTGGCTGCGAAAAGCTGTCTGTATTAAATGGTATGATTTTTGAAAAGTTGCAAGTGAATTTTTTTTCTCTCAACTTTTCATCGCGGTGATAACCATGGCTCATTTGATTCATTGAGAAACTGTCTTGTACCCGCTTACTGTTTTGATCAAAGATAGAACAACTGGTCTTTTGATTTTGGACCAGCGTCATATACCAACATCAACAGATAAATGTTCAGCTTGAACGTGTAACATTTCGCATTCTTGTTGGACTGAATTTGTAAAGCACAGTATAATTGAAAGTGGATATGACTGTGTTACGACTCAATATTTCATCCAGAGATTTTTTAAACAGCCATTTCAAGATAACTACAATTATGGTGGGAATCTTTGCAAAATAGTGATAAATGATATTATAACAGACAACAAAAAAGTTCGATTCGAAGAGAACATTCTAATAACTCTTCCCGGCATGGATGTCGTCAAACTGATCAGAATTTAACTGAAGTAGATGAATACTCTTCATCGCAAGCTCCATATTGAAACTAGAAAATGTTCTGTTTAAAAATATGAATGACTGTACCAAAACTGTGAAATCGTGATTGGTGATAGACCTTCTATAAAATTAGACTTTTAGTTACTACCTTGAGTCGATTTGGGTATTTTAATGTATATTTGTTTCTACTTTTTCACATATTTGCAGCCCCCCAAGATGGCCAGCATGATCAGCTAGTCGATAAATTACACGATTTGACATGAAGCTTGCAGCTACGACAGTCAAGTCTCCTATTTCTCCCCCTTTCATTGCTTGTGGTTCCTGTTAAGGAAGAAGAAACGCCACCAACACAGGGTGGGGAAGTGGCGGCGGAAACCCGTAATACGGAAATTCCCGTTCAAGGGTAGGGCAAGTTTCCGTTTCGAATGACTGGACAGATTTTCATTGGCCTAGCCGTTCGTTCCGCGTTGAAGCTGGGATTTCCACATTTACTGAAAATGGATCGAAGTGTTTTCAGAAAGTTTAAAAAATAGCTAGCTGATGAAGTCTCATTATGTGTAGGCAAAGTCTAGTGTCTAATCATTCATTTTCATAGTGGGAATAACATTTTCTTCATTTCTTTCCTATGGAACAACACTCCATTTGCAGTGAAATCAAGCTGAGTTGATAGCAGGAAAACGAATTTGATGAAATAAACACAAAATATGTTTACACAGGTCTACACAAGTGTTACGCACGCCCCCCCCCCCCCCCCCCCCCCTCCTTCTGTCTCTCTCTCTCCTTCGCGCGTGCGTACACACACACACACACACACACACACACACACACACACACACACACACACACACACACACACACACACACACACACACACACACACACACACACACACACACACACACACACACACACACACACACACACGGGTATGCTGCACAGACAGAGAGAGAGAGAGAGAGAGAGGGGGGGGGGGGGGAAGAGAGGAAAAGAGAGTTGCAGACAGGCATACAGACAGACAGAGAGACAGACAGATAGAAAATCGACTAGTGATGATGAAGTGTTTGGGTCTTTTCTGCCTATGTCGAAATAGAGAGAGGGGAGGGGCAGTGTGGGGTAGAACAGTAACACATGACATCAAAAAATTGTCTCGGAAACAGTTACTCAAAGACAACAACCGAAGACAAAGGAATGTAGACCACACCAAATGAATATTCATGACTAGTGTACTCATGCTCATAGAACTGTATCAAATATTGGCTGAAGATTACGAAGATTGCAAGAAAATCGTGTTCTATTAATCAAATGACAGGGATATGGAATGTTCTATAACGTTCATATTGTCACTAGTCTATTTGATGGTTTATAGAACGGATGTGGTGGCTACGTTTGGTGGCGAAACCAGGATGTGGGGAATTTTGTTTTCCTTTTCACGCTTTCAAACAAAAAATTATTCCACTCTCATCTGAAAGTCAAAGGAAAGCAATGTAATGTTACGTGGTCTGTTTACATTTATTCCACATTCATCCGCATGGCCCATCC